>JAPXFY010000024.1:13361567-13379067 GCA_030674185.1 Monoplex corrugatus
AAAAGATTCAGAACTTGGACTGCAAAAGTCTTAAAATTGCACTAGGTGTACCAACTCATGCTTCTACTCTGGAAACGTACAAAGTTGCTGGAATTCTACCTCTAAACAACCATCGTGAGCTAGCTACAGCAAAGTTTGCAATTAGAACTACTTCACAAGCGAATAATTTTGTGAGCAAAGAAATTAAAACCAGGTCTGATATTGACTTTCCAAAACGAGAAAAAACATTTCATCACAAATTACAACCGCAACTTACATATCCGACCTGATCAAACAAACCAGCATAACTATGGATGAAATAGCCGAAAAAACCAACGTTAACGCCTATCCCTACGTGGGAAATGATAAAGGCCACGTTTGATCTCGATTATGCAGACGTTAAAAAAGAGATAATGTCAACATTACGCTATCCACAGCTTGTGAACACATCGATGAAAATTACTGTACCCACCTCCACATTTTTACTGATGGGTCAGTCTTAGCAAATCAGAGCGCTGGAGCAGCGTTTTATGTTCCAAAATTTAACATTAAAAAGTCTTTTTTCATTGGGGCAAATGTATCTATATATATATTACAGCAGAATTGGTTGCTGTTGTTCAAGCGTTGCATTATTTAATAAGCCTTCGGCCTGTGTCTTTCAAAGTAGTTCTGTTTGGATTCAAAATCTGTATTATATGCCTTACAGTCTTTTGATACAGACACAAAGACCTGATTTAATAATTGAGGCAAATCATCTAATACACTGTTTAAAGATAAATGGCTCGGAAATCGGTTTATGCTGGGTGTCTTCTCACGTTGGTCTTCACGGCAACAACGTAGTTGACAGAGCAGCTAAATCCGGTGCACTCCGTTCTGAAAATTCCATAGAATTACATGTTAACACCTCGGTAAAAGAAGCTTACAGCTCGCTAGAATTAGCATCATGGATTCGATTTCATGAACATTTAAATGAAAAATTTGTGTCTCAAAAAAGAATCAAACTTTCAGTTCAAAATATCTGTAAAAAATGCAGTATTCTTCGTTATATCATTTGAGATTAATTGTTACCACATATTTTCGTATTCAACTGAACGCTTTGAAAACAAAATATTGTAAAAACGTTTTATGTATTTGCGGTGAACAATTCACATTGTATCACTGTTTGTTTACTGCAGAAAGCTTCGTTATTTTTTACCAAAGATGTTTACACAAGGAAACTATCTTGAAAAGCATTTTAAAGAAGTGATATCAGATCAAGTTCTGTTAGTTAAAATTTCAGAATCATTGGTTGACAGTCCTGTTAATGCATTACTTTAAGGTTATTATTTTAATTATCATTATCTTATTTTGTTTTGTTTGCTTTTATGATATTTTTCTTTTACATTTGATGTTAGCGTTGTTCTAGTTTCATTTCTCTGTTCATCCATATCCTTTTTCTAAAGACCTTGCCGATTCCTTTTAATTTTTTTTTCGTCTGTTACTCTGTTCCCTTCTTTCCCCTCCTCCCTCCCCCCCCCCCCCCCCCCCCAAAAAATCATCCTCCATGCCATATTTACCCGTCTAATATCACTTATAGTGAAAAGACGTTAAATCAAGGAACGAACACACACCCACACACACACACACACACACACACACACACACACATCATACACACACAGCACACACACACACACACACACCACACACACACAACCACACACACACACAACACACAGACATTAAATCAAACACACGATACACCTACTGCACACATTCCTATCAGACCTCACAAGCAGTCAGACAAGGACCAGGATGACCCAAGAACAAACACAATGTATTTTTAAAATCTTTCTTCTATAATCCTTTCACTCCCGCACACTGTCCATCTACTGCAAAAACGTAACCCTTTGATTCCTTCACCATATTCACCAGTTTCCTGCAAAAAGCTGGTGGATAGGGTGAGGGAATTAAAAGGGTTAAGATATTGCTTTGCTAGGATGGTTGAGAATGCAGGATGCTGGTGGACAAGATGTAGGGGTCAACTTGAAAGGCCGTCATTGTTTGCGTTGTTTGTGGACAGCGTACAGGAGTCAAAGGGTTAACGTGGTCATCAAATTTAAACTTGAAAGCCATCAATGCTTGTGCTTTTTCGTGGATCTTCACAAGAAGACCAGAAAAGGCTAATACTAATTTTTTAAAGGTAGTAAAGTAAAGTACAGGTTCAGGCCCGGAGCTATCGCTGACACAACGTGGGACTCTGCTTTCGATTGCCAAGAAGACATCTTCACTCCACTTGAACTGCTGAATACTTGCCTCTTCGCCATTCTCGTCGAGAAGCATAAAAGTTTAAGTCCAGTCTCGGAACGATTTAGACTTGAAGATCATTTAGTTTCTGAAGAATGTGGAAGGTGCTGTATCTGGTGAGTAAACGTGTAAAAATGTTATTTTTGTTTCTTTGTTGTTGTTTTTTCTTTTTTTTTTAACTTTTTATGATTTTTTTGTTTGTTTATTTGTTTCATAACAAACAGACATCTAACTTACAACGTGGTAACGAACAGTGACAACAAAACAAAAATTTTTTTTTTTTAAACAAAATGAAAAGAAAATGTTGCCACATGAACTGCGTACAATACACAGAATGTATAGAATAGTTTAGACATTGGAAGTTTGAAAATGAACATTAAGATTTAACACATGTCAACACGAATCCGTTTCAAAAACCACATGACCAAGCATTATCGAACAATGTGATAACAGAAATTATTAAGTTTATACAAAATAAGACAATTATTGTTCACATAAAAACAACCTGTAGCTTACAAGACATATAAGACAATATTCTAATCAATTATGGTTTTATTATGTACATCAACATTCAAGAAACATGTCATGAACAAATTCTGATTTCTACGGGGAGAACATTGGCATGTAGTTGTTCCACTGAACATTTAAAATGGACAAGTGAAAGGTTATTTTGGCATTCTATTGTTCAATTTTGAATCTCCGGTTTAGCATTCTTTGGAAAGTATGTATACTCGGCACACACTTGTCTACTTTGCATGTATGTATAAATGATTTTACAAGCATTATTATAAGATCAAATACTCTATCTGTTTTTACATTTTAATCAACACCGGACAACACTAGTTTTCGTGTGATTTTGGTGTTGAAGGTATTTTCGCATTTTGTGTTGATTAGTTTTTTTCTGTTAAGTTCTTAAACTTACAGACACAGTAACAGTTCCACAGAAAATGTTCTATACGTCTCTTGTATTATTACACCATATACAATTTGTCGTAGTTGCCATACTCATTGTTTAATGTTATATTGGTGGCAATAATCCGATGAACTATTCTTTGTTGCAACCATCTTAATTTGACGTTTGATTTATGAATTGTTAGAAGAAAAAACTTTTTCCAACGAAATGTTAATGTTTATTTTCTCTGACCACCTTGAACAACAATTTGGTTTGCTATCATCCAATTTAAATTTGTCATAGCAATGTCTTGCTCCCTTTTGTACACTCATTATTAGCCTTATTGCATTCAGGGTATTCAAAATACTATTCGTGTTGTTGTTCATTTAAATTCGGGTTGTTCTTAAATATTGTTTGATTGAAGATATCCATCCATTATAAGTGACATAATCAATAGTGTTATTTTCAAATTCTTTATAGGTAAAAAAACAGCCATTTTTTTAAAGAAAATGTTAGATAAAGTATATTCCTTTCTCTGTAAGTTCATTATTTTTTACCCTTTTGTTATCCATTTTTATCTTTTCGTTATAAAAGACAGGTTCAGCTAACAGTTCACTTGAATTCATAGGTGTTATATGATTACAAAATGTCATGTAGGCCTTAAATGTATCAGCCCAGAACATATTATTCTTCATGAAATATGAAACAACCGCTGGTCCGTAGTATTCAATGTTGTTAAGTTTTTAATTTTCTTGTCCATGGAAGTTTGTGAGCATATTTGTTGATATACATACGTTGTTAATTCCGGTATATTCAATCCCCCTTGCTTTATATTTTTAGTGGCAGTCTTTCTGCTGATTTTGTCTCGTTTTGGATACAAACTGAAAATATAACTTATGTAGTTGTTGTATAAAATGATCTGGTGGATCCGGCAATAATATCCATAAGTGTATAAGTTTAGACAGTACGAGAGACTTTAGAACTGCGTACCAATCGGGGTAAGGATTCTTCGTGACCAAATTTTGAATAGCATTTTTACCTCTGAAAACTTGTCATTATAATTTCGCAGTATCTTAGATCTTGAGTGAACCAAATGCCTAACCTAGTATTTTATACTAGGGAGTAATCCATATCATTTTTAAATAACAGAATATTAATTGTGATTTTCTCTCACTACCGAGCCATATTACTTGCGGTTTGGTTTTTTTGCTGTTCGTAAACAGACCTGAAACTGTGCCGTACGTATCAAGTATATGAATAGATTTTTCAAAAGAGGTTTTATCTCCTGCATTTATTAATTGAGTGTCATCAGCAAACTGGGAAATTTTGTGTTCTACACTATGAACCTGTATTCCTTTATTGCGTCTTCCTCTTTTATTAGAAGCTCTGGACAAAGATAAAAAGATAGGGTGAGATTGGATATCCTTGTCTACACCCCCCTATCTACACTAAACCATTCTGTAATCTTAACGTTTTTAATAGCAGTTGATTTTATGTTGTTTTTTTTTATACAAAGTTTCAATGTATCACAAACGCCACTTCCAAATCCATAGGCTGTCAAAACATGCATAAAACCCCAATCAAGTGAATCAAAAGCTTTTTCGCAATCAATGAAGAGTAACAACCGTGGCATGATATCTACATTTAAGTAATTTATCAAATCATTTATTAATCGTCTATTATCTCCTATGTATCTGTTTGCCATAAAACCTGTCTGATCTTCATTACTAAGTATTGGTAAAACCTCTTTGATTCTGGTCGAAATCCATGCTGAGCCTATTTTATACACGTAAGGAGAGAAATGGGACGCCATTTTTTTTTTATAAATCTTTTATGCTCATCTTTTGGGATGCAAGTGATCAATCCTTCTTTCTGAGATGAGGACAGTTCTCCATCTCTGTAGGCCTCATTCAATGATCTCACAACAAACGGTCCGATATTTTTCCAGAAAAAAAAAAGAAAACATGTGTGCGAAATCCGTCTGTTACCGGGCTTTTCCCATTTCTCATGTTTTCAGTGCTATACTTGCTTCATTTATAGTTATTTCACCATCCAATAATCGTTTTTCTTCAGTTGCTAATTTGGGTATCGTTCCGATAAGATTTTCCGCTTCACAATCTGCAGTGAACCTTTCCCTATATAGATTTTTATATCGGATTTAACTTCATTAAGTATGTCTTGCTGGTTTTCTAAAGTAGCTCCGTCTTCTCTCATTAATTTGTCATCTGTTCACCCACATAATTCCTTTTTTTCAAGATGGCAAAAATATGTAGAAATGTTTTTGTCCATCGGCAATCCATCTTGCCTTCGATTTCAGTAATGCTCCCTCCTTTCTTTGGTACCAAATTATCTGAAGTTCTTGATTCCTTTCTCGAAGTTGTTTTATTTCATTCTATGTTTTATGTTCAACCCTTTCAAGGGCTTCTGTATCTTTTACAAGTCTCTTTTCGTTCTCTTTCATTTTTTATTGTGGTGTACGCTATGGATTTTGACCGTACCTTCATTAATAGACAAACTCAAAAGATTTTGTCAGGGATTTTTTAGTTTAATGTCAGATTTTGTGATTTCATCCAAGATCAATTTATCATAATGGTCAGCTACATACTCCTTTGTCACTTTTGAAATCACTTCATTATTTCTTTCACATATTATTCATCCTTATTTTTGTTTCTTTCTTTTGTTATTTTTCAAATATTCTAAAAGAAACCCCCCTATTGATTTGCTAGCTTGCTGAACAGCAAAATGGGCTCTGTCTGGAACATCATCGCTGGCCACATTCGTGGCCGTTCAAACAACCCTTGTGGTTGAAGTAAGACAACGTTGGGAGCTTTCAACCACTAAGTATCGAGACTATAGTAAGGGGAAAGGTGCTGACAGCTATGCGAGCTGGTGGTAGGGGGGGGGGGGGGGCTGCCTGAAAGAGAAACGAAGACCAGAGTGGGGCGAGAGAGGAGTCTTCTCTCTTGGTCAAGAGGCTGGGCTGGACCTGGTTGGTGCGCGTTCAGTGGCAATGTCCCTGGGTTTGTCATCTCCCCACCTTGCCATTCGGTTCATAAACAAGATAACTGATGACTGGGTCCGAATGGGTCATGCAACGCATGGACAGCCACCCTTTGCTTAATGAACTGATTGTTGATTGGCGTCGGAAGCATGGGAGTTGAGTGTCTCGAGAGTGGCGAGGCATTGGTGCTCCGGGTCCCATCTGCACCCTCGTGGTGTTTCTTGTTAACTTGTGGAACTTCAGCTGTGCAATAGCAGCAAAAAAACAAAAAAAACATGAAATGGATGGCGGCTGCACTCAAAGAAAGACCGGCAGTTCTACGATTTGGAGACCGGAGTTTTGCATCTCCAAAACTTTTCATGGAACTCAGACAAGGATTGTCATTTCACTATTTTTATAAATCTTCTTTTATTTTCTTCTTCTTTCTCTTATTTATTATTGATGTTATAACCATATTGATGTCGTCGTCATCATCATCATCATCGTTATCGTCGTCGTCGTCGTTGTCATCATCATCATCATCATCATTATTATTGTTATTGTTGTTGCTGGTATTGTTTTATTGTTGTTATTATTATTATTATTATTATCATTATTATTATTATTATCATTATTATTATTATCAGTAGTAGTAGTAGTGTTAATATATTATTATTATTGATGTTATTATTATCATTATCATTATTTTTGTTGCAGGCTGTTTTGATGGTCATGGTTATTGGCCAGTCATGTGGACAGGAGCTGGACCCTTTGGAAGAGCTGCTGGATGCTGATGTGGACGGATTGGTTCACAGTGTGAGTCTTGAACATAGCAACATCATGACACCTGCGTCAATACTGACTGGCACCATCCAAACAAATACAAACAGAAAAGGAAAACACACACACAAAAATAGGATCAGAATACGCCTTCAATATAACCGAAAACACAGACACTGACACTGATACAGACACACAGTCATATACAGAGAGAGAGAGAGAGAAAGAGAGAGAAAGAGGTAAATTTCCGGTCAACTTGCCTTTGTTAAGCGTATACAAAAGACCAGACAATGAAAATAATATAAAATTATCTAAAAAATATATACGTATTTTTAGACAAACACACACACACACACACAAACACAAACACAAACACACAAAATAATGATAAATTCCTTTCATACTTTTTTTTTCTTTTTTGTAAATAAAAAAAAAGAAAATGTGTACAAAGAGGGATGCGTATATTGCAATAAAATAGAAGTTACAAGACAGAAAAACAGTAGTTACGAATCACACATAAAACATTGGAATGGGTTGAAAATAAGACAGACATCAAAGAAAGTGGCGGGGGACTGTATGACGGAAGTGGAAATAAACAATATACAAAGGCTGACCACCTTCAGGCCACCCACCAAGGAAGGCTCCGCAGTGCCGACTAGTTTTGCTCCAAATACCTTTGGCTTGTTTTGCAGAAAGAAACAGTTGTTGGGAAGGATGGCAGTGAGTTGTCGAAGGAATCGGTGATGGACAGAGATTGCCAGTATCATGCCAGCAGGGTCAAGATCAACAATAACGTCAGCACTGTCGTCAATGATTTCGAACAGGTGAGGTTGTTTTGCTATTTGTTTGTCTCTGTCTGTCTGTCATGAATGTGCACATGTGAATAATCAGGAATATGTACTGGGAACACACAGCTGCAATGAGAACACACAGCTGCAATGAGAATAGAAAACAATATAAGCTCTTTCCAAAACATCAAAAGAGGAGTCGGACAGGGTTGTGTTTTGTCACCAGATCTGTTTTCACTATACAGCGAAAGCATCATGAGAAAGAAGACCCTGGATTAAAGGTTGGAGGGAAAATGATAAACAACATTCGGTACGCAGATGACACCGTGCTAATTGCAGAAAATGAAAGGGACCTACAAAACCTTGTGAATATACTAGAAATAGAAAGCAAAGGTAAGGGGTTGGAACTAAACAGCAAGAAGACTGAAGTCATGGTGATCAGTAAAAAACATGAAATCCCCTTATGCAAAATAACAGCAAATGGCACAACCTTGACACAGGTTAATAAGTTTAAATACCTGGGAACGGTCATTTCATCAGACGGCAGATGCACATCGGAAATAGCTGGCAGAATCGGCCAAGCCAAAACGGCATTCAAGAAGATGACAAGCATTCTTTCCAACAAATGCCTATCAATTAGCATCAGAAAGAGAGTCCCTGAATGTTATATAGAGCCAATACTGTTGTACGGATGCGAGGCGTGGACAGTCAGCAAGCAAAGCCAGAGCAAGATTGAGGCAGCCGAGATGTAGTTTCTAAGAAGAATGTTGAGAGTTCCATGGACAGCAAAGAAAACAAACGAGACAAGTCTTGATGGAGGCAGACACAAGTAGATCACTCATAAGGAAGATTACGAAAAGACAGGCAATATTTATAGACCATTTTATGAGGAAGGGGGATTTGGAGCACCTGGTCACAACGGGAAAGCCGGAGAGTACCAGGTAGACCCAGGGAGAGAATGCTGGACGGACTTGCAGAGTGGCTGGGGATGAGGAGGGTGGGGGAGATGCTAGGGGCAACGAGAGATAGAGATGGATGGAAGTCCATGGTCCCCAACGCCATGCGGCAGGGCACCTGATGATGATGACGATGATAATGATATATATATATATATATATATATATATATATATATGTGTGTGTGTGTGTGTATATATATATATATATGTATATTTATATATATATACACATATATATACATATATATATACATATATATCATATATGTATATATATATATATATATATGTATTTGTGTGTGTGTGTGTGTGTGACTTTTTTGTTATTATAGTATATACACGAAGTTTTCGTATAAACGGTAGGTATATTGATAGAATAAGAAATCCAAAACAAGTGCCACTGACCGCGCTCAAGTAACCAGGAATCAGGAGAAAACAGAAAAATAGAACTAGAACGCGTATTTATTACAACCAGACAAGACAGACGCACATTTTTGGCCAACTGGCATTTGTCAAGCGTGAATGTAAGATCAGAAACGAACACACACCAAAAGACAAAAAGACTTAAACTTCCCTGCTGCTTCGTCCTGATGAGCGTTCTGATTCTGTTTTCGTGTTTTTCTGGTTCTTGATAGAATGAGAGATTCAGTAAGAGAGTGAGTGCCTGACAATGTAACCGATTTACCAGTGAGGCAAACGATTTATTGATTACACGACTGACTGATCAACTGGTTGGTTGCTTGCTTGCTTGTTGGTTGATTGGTTGTTGGTTGGTTGTGTTGGTTGGTTGATTGATTGATTGATTGATTGATCAACTGATTGATCAACTGATTGACTGATTGATCAACTGACTGATCAACTGACTGATCGATCAACTGATTGACTAATTTATCAACTGATTGGTTGGTTGATTGATTGATTGATTGATCGATCGATCAACTGAATGATCGATCAACTGATTGACTAATTTATCAACTGACTGATTGACTGATGCTGAATGACTAATTTATCAACTGACTGACTGACTGATGATTGGTTGGTTGATTGATGGTTGGTTGGTTGGTTGATTGGTTGGTTGATTGCTTGGTTGATTGGTTGGGTTGATTGATTGATTGATTGATTGATCAACTGACTGACTATTGATCAACTGACTGACTAATTGATCAACTGAGTGAGTGAGTGAGTGAGTGATCAACTGACTGATTGACTGATCAACTGATGATTGATTGATGACAGGGGATGGGGTTTATACTTACCTCCGACGCACCAGACAAGTGTTTCGTGCGTAACATCAGCAGAAGGACGGATTGCAAGAACGGTTACTACGTCACATCGGTAAGCGATTAATTTAATTAAGATCTGAATCAGTTTCAATTTCTTAAGATGACGTCTCCGCGCTCGGAATGGATTCCATATGCACTAAAGTCACAAGTGCCATGTGATGGAGAAGATCCAGAATGATTACAGCACAAGCCTTAAGCCTGCACATATACCCACGATTCAGTACTTGGGGTCCACCAAAAGTGACAACCTCTCTCTGGACGCTGAAATCAGCGCCAGAATTGCAAAGGCCTCATCTGTCATGGCTAAACTGAACAAGCGGCTCTGGTCCAACAGCAATCTCACTGCGAACACCAAAATGCAGGTGTACAGAGCATGTGTGTTGAACATACTTCTCTACTCAAGTGAAGCCTGGACCACATACGCCAGCCGAGAAAAGAGGCTCAACATTTTCCATCTCCGCTGCTTGCAACTCATCCTCGGCATCCGGTGGCAAGACAAGGTGACCAACACAGAGGTCCTCCGTCGTGCGGGCCTACAGACCATCTTTGCCCTCCTAAGCCAACGCCGATTACGCTGGCTTGGCCATGTGCGTCGAATGGAGGATGGACGCATACCAAAGATGTTCTCTACGGCGAACTGGCAAACCGGAAGCGAACTCCAGGACGCCCACAGCTACGCTTTGTAGACGCATGCAAAAGGGACCTTAGAAGCTCAGGGATCGACCCAGGCTCTTGGGAGACTGGCGGAAGACAGGGCAACGTGGAGGACAGCCGTTCAGCAAGGCGTTGTGAATGCGGAGAGGAGGACAAGAAAGAGCAGATGAGAAAAGGGCTCTTCGCAAGCAACGTTCCAGAAACCGACAACAGCAACTCAATTTGTATGTGGTAGATGTGACAGAGATTGCCACTCAAGAATCGGCCTGCACAGCCACAGCAGAAAGTGCAAGTCATGACCACAACGCCTCCTGGTGCAGACTATCATCTCCTGAGATGTAAAGAGGCCGATGACGACGAAACCCACAAGCTGACCAGGTTCTGAGGTCTTACCTGAATAGTCCCAAAACCTGGGGTCGTATGGGGAATGAGGTGGCAGAGACCTCAACTTTTCCCGTGGCCAGCACCACGAGTGCGGCGCCCATCCTCTCTCCCTTGCTTTAGATTCACTTTTTCTTTAAACCAAGACTTCATAAAAGCAAGAAGTCTAATTGGTCTTCAAGGAGTGGGACCTGGAAAATCAACCTATTTCTCCAGTGTTATATACCAAGGCAGCTGGGCAATGCCCTGCTCTTCATGATTTTCAACTGCCGTGGGATCTTTACCGTGCGCTGCCAGAAGGCTGAGCGCCTTGATTAACAAGTTGTCTGCTGTACTTATTGATTGATCGATTGATCGATTGATCGATTGATTGATTGATCGATTGATTGATTGGTTGGTGGATTGATTGATTCATTCATTCATTCATTCATTTGTGTCAGTTAGTCAGTCAGTCAGTCAATCAGTCGGTCAGTCAGTCAGTCAGTCAGTCAGTCGGTCAGTCAGTCAGTCGGTCATTCAGTGAGTCAGTCGGTCAATCAGTTAGTCAGTCAGTTAGTTAGTTAGTTAGTCAGTGAGTTAGTTAGTTAGTTAGTTAGTTAGTTAGTTAGTCGGTTCGTTCGTTCGTTCGTTCGTTCGTTCGTTCGTTCGTTCTGTTCGTTCGTCAGTCGGTCACTCAGTCAGTCAGACAGTTGGTTGGTTGGTTGATTGATTGGTTGGTTGGTTGGTTGGTTGGTTGGTTGGTTGGTTGGTTAGGGGTGTGTGTGTGTGCGTGCGTGTCTGTGTTTGGAGTCAAAAATCAAAGGGCAGAAACTTTTTTGAATGAACAAATCAGTTCATGTTGATAGGTAGGATGCTCTCTGCCTCTGTCTATGTCTCTCTCTCTCTCTCTCTCTGTCATTGTCTGTCTGGATCTCTGTCTCTCTCTGTTTCTGTCTCTCTGTCTCTTTGTTTCTCTGTCTCCATGTCTGTCTCTGTCTCCTTCTTTCTGTCTCCCTGTCTGTCTGTCCGTCTCTCTGTCCTCTCTCTGTCTCTCTCTCTCTCTCTCTCTCTCTCTCTCTCTTTCTCTCGCGTCTCCCTCTGTCTAGTCATCCCACTGTTGTTGTTTTTTTATCTCTCTCTTTCTCTGTCTCCGCCTCTCTCTCTCTCTCTGTCTCTCTCTCTCTCTCTCATGTCAGGTAGCCATGCACGTGCCATTGCTTTTCTCGGCCGTGTGCGTGCAGCACATCGTGTTTTGCGTGAGAAGGCTGCTCCTCTGCGGTGACATAGAGACAAATCCCGGCCCTATCACTGACAGTACCACACACACAGAGGACGGAAATGATAACATGGTTGACAGACTCATGCAAGTGATGCAGCAACAGTTCTCTGAGCAAACCAAATTGATAAGGAATGATCTTGGAGAGATCAAAGACGAGCTACGTCAAGTGAAAGAACGATGTGAGGAAATCAACAACAGGTGCAACAGACTGGAGAAAGATCACAGAAACCTGACGGAGACAGTGACAGATATGAGTGGCGACATACAACAACTGTTCCAGGAATCTAATGATGAGAAAGAGGAAATACAACAACTCACAGAGACAATCAGGGATATGAGACACGATGTTGCCCAATTAAAGTCAGACACAGACAGGTTAGAAGATTTTTCACGAAGAGATAATTTACGTTTTTTCGGGATTTCTCAGCAAGAATCTAGGGAAACGTTTGACTCATGTGCTACCGCAGTTATTGACGTTCTCAATAGTATTGACGACCCTAAAGTCTGGACTACTGATGACATCGTACGAGCACATCGAACTGGACAGACAAGACAAGGGCAACCCAAACAAATGATAGTCAAATTCACCAGGTGGAGAGACAAAATGCTGATTATTACAAACAGAGACATACGACGAAAACTAGATGTGAAAGGTATCAGGGTCGCAAACGACCTAACAAGAACACAGGCACAAATCGTTGCAAGAGCACGTAGTGAAGGCAAAAGAGCATACTTCCAAAAGGGACAATTGGTGATTGGACCAAGACCACCAGAACAGCGATCTTATGCTCAGATTGTGAGTGGTGACACAGTTTCAGACTTACAACCTAAACACACCTCTTCCGACGTGAGAGACACGCCCACCTTCACCAATCGGCGGGATGAAGTCGCTGGTGGGGACCCCCCTCAAGATGGGGAGATGACGAGAGGAGTTGTCACCTTCAACGGGGGCAGAGTCGCGAGTGGTGGTTCCCCTTCCTCCACCTCTTCCCCGCCTGTCATCTCACGTGCAAACCGGGCCGAGCTTCAGCGTGACGCCAACAGGAGTTCCCAGGGGCATGACACCGGGCGTCTTACAGACACGGACGCACGTGCATCACGCGGCAGTCCTGCGGCAGACCGACAGACGGGTGAGAGGGTGAGCATGGGCAGCCAACCGCGACGGACGTCAACAAGCACGGCCCGCGGCAGAGGAGCAGGCGGTAACCTTGGCAACAGGAGCTTGCGTTCCGGTACTTCCAGAAAGCCATAGGACAGGCATGGCCATCCAAACCAGTGGTCCTTTTTGAATTACAACGTTGAAAATTTGTACAGTAAATTGAAGAACGTTTCCTTCATAAATTATGTAACAAAATTTGATTTTGTTTGTCTTACTGAATGTTTTCTTGATACTTCGTTTGATTTCAGCTGTTCACTGATTATTTGAAGTTTTACGCTCCAGCTAAGAAATTGTCACACCATGGCAGGAATTCGGGTGGAGTTTTATTGTTGGTGAAAAAAACTTTAGAAAATTGTGTGAAAGAAATAATGTTAGATTATGATAACACCATTGCCATCAGAGTAAACAAAAATGTATTTGATTTAGACAAAGATCTGATTTTGATTGCATGCTATGTTGCGCCAGAAGGAAGCCCTAGATATAACGAAACATTAATTAAAGATGGGATCTTGATGCTGGAAGAATTAATGCTACAACAGTTTGAAAAAGAAAAAACATTTTATAATTATGGGAGATCTCAATGCTAGAACAGGTCACGAACAGTTTGCGCCTGAAGACATGACTACTTATTTGGAAGACATTGAGTATGACAGGATGTATAATGAATGTGATGTACGTTGTTCTAAAGATGAAACTGTGAATAGTTTTGGCAAAACATTGTTGAACTTATGTTTCATGTTGGATATGGTTATTTTGAATGGTTTTTGTGATGGAGATACAGAGGGTGAATACACTTTTGTGTCTCCAAACGGGTGTAGTGTGATTGACTATTTTCTTGTTCCATATAATCTGGTCTCATGCTTTGATTTACGGGTAGGTAACTGTGTTGATTCATGGCATCTACCTGTTGAGGTAATATGGAAAAGGGGAAATAATCATACATATGTAGAAAGTGCAAGACAACAAGGGGAAGAAAAAATTGTATGGTCTGAAGAATTAGCAAGTTTATTTGTACAAGAGCTTGATGGTTCTGAGTTCAACAATTGTCTACAGACAGCTTTCGGTTTGTTAGATTATAATGTGAATGACAGTTCGGAGCAGTTTACTAAGGCTTTATGCGGGGCAGCTGCGTGTATGGTACGAACAGTGAGACAAGGACAAAAGAAACAGAATGATTGGTTTGATAAGGAATGTGAAAGAAAGAAACAAGAAGTTAAGAGGCTACTGAAAAGATTCCAGAGATGCAAAACAGAAAAAGAAAAAAAAGAAAAAAGAGAAGCATATGTCATATCACGAAAAGAGTATGTTAAACTAAGGAAAACGAAAGAAAGGGAATACGAAGATAAGAAAATAAGAACACTCAAAGATTCCATCAATGACTCCAGGACATTCTGGTCAATAATAAGATCTGTTAATAGAAAGGCCTTTGTGTACAATGAAATCTCTATTGAACAATGGTACAATCATTTCTGCAGTGTTTTCAATGATATCGGGGGAAATACTGCACAAGAGAGTAATATAGTAGAGGAAGAAAATAATTTTGAGCCCCTTTTCAATCAGCCTATAACTAAAGAAGAAGTGACTGCGAGTATCAGGCATTTGAAAGCAGGAAAGAGCGCAGGACCAGATCAAATAATCAGCGAAATGTTAAAACATGCAAATGCTAATGTAATTGATTTCCTTGTCCATTTATGTAACAAGCTTTTTGATAATGGCATTTTTCCGTCAGAATGGGCAAAGTCCATAATAATCCCAATTCATAAAAAAGGAGATGTGAATAATCCAGATAATTATAGAGGAGTCGCTCTAACAAGTATAGTGAGTAAAGTTTATACATATATTTTGAATAAGAGATTAACAAAGTGGGCAGAAAAAGAAGAGAAAATAGTTGAAGAACAAGCTGGATTTAGAGCAAAATACAGTACAATTGATCATATTTTCACACTTTACTCCCTTGTGCAGAAGCATTTACTTTTAAATAAGAAACTTTATGTTGCATTTGTGGATTTTAGGAAGGCATTCGATTCTGTGAATCGTAATAATCTTTGGAATATATTACGTAAAAGTGGTGTGAATGGAAAATTATATATGGCCCTAAGAGGAGTTTATAACTCAGTGTTTGCATGCGTGCGTGAGAAGTGTGTATATTCAGATTATTTTGAATGCCCTAAAGGAGTGAAACAGGGGTGTCAATTGAGTCCTCAATTGTTTTCATTTTTCATTAATGAATTAGCAGTGGAACTGTCAAGAAAAGGCAGGCATGGCATTCAAATTATCCCTGGGGTTATTGAGATATTCCTATTGCTGTTTGCAGACGATGTTGTTCTTCTCTCTGGTACAGTCAAAGGCTTACAAAACCAGTTAAATGTCTTAAAGGAAGAATCGGATCGACTAGCTTTAACAGTTAACATGGATAAAACTAATATTATGATTTTCAGGAAGGGTGGACATTTATCAAAACACGAAAAATGGTTCTATGGAATTAACGAGGTTAAAGTTGTTAATTCTTATAAATACTTAGGAATAATATTTTCGACAAAATTAAGTTTAAATTATGCATGGGAAGAATCTTGTAATAAAGGGAAAAAAGGTGTTATTGAAATTCTAAAATCCTTACGGAAGCTCAATTCTATTGATTGTAATTTATATTGGAAAATGTTTGATACACAGATAGAACCTTTACTTACATATGCAGCTGAAGTATGGGGTCTTACTGTAAATCCACATATGGAAAAAGTGCATACATATGCTATAAAACGTTTTTTGGCTGTACCAATTCACTCTTCCAATACTGTTTTATATGGAGAAACTGGAAGATATCCTTTATACATTAGAACCTTTGTGAAGAGTATTAAATACTGGTTGAAATTGTTAAGGCTTCCACAATCTCGGTTATGTAAACAGGCATATGAAATGATGGTAACTCAAATGGAAATAGGAAAACAGAACTGGGCCTATCAGGTAAAAAAGGCTTTATCAGAACTTGGGTTTGGAATCGTGTGGTTGTCCCAGGGAGTAGGAAATGAGTGTCAGTTTATTAATGAATTTAAAGACAGGCTTATTTGTTCGTTTAAAACAAAATTGGCACTCAGATATGGAAAACAAAGAAAAATATAGTTGGTTCTTCTCATTTAAAGATGTTTTTCAAACCGAAAAATATCTCAGTGTTGTTACGGATAAATGGCAAAGAACTAATTACGCAAGATTTAGATTAAGAACACTTGGTTTCAATGCAAATAAAAATTGGTTTCAACCTGGGACGTCCACAGTATATCCTTGCCCCTTATGTGGAAACAATGTCGATAATGAAAAACACTTTTTATTCCAATGCCAAATTTTTGACACAATACGTGGAAAATGCAAAGTTTTTGAATCCGACATGGCCAAAAGACAAGATGTTGTATCTATTTTGTCATCTGATGACGAAGTCATAATCAAATCAGTGGCACTATACATTGCGGAAGCACAAAAAATAAGACATAAACACTTACAAGCCCGACAATAGTGCTAGACAATATCATAATGGGATTAATTTAATCTCTTTTGACTGATGTGGGCTATATCACGTTAACTCCAAAAGAAGCCGCTTTATTATAGACTCTGTTTTGTAAAGAGCTGTTTTCATTTGCTTTATTTTGCTTTGTTTGCCGATAATTTAAGAGTAGCTAATATGAAAATAATGGTATATTTGTAGAATATGTTAGAAGTGGATATTGAAAGGGTATATAGACACTTAAGGGTCTACTATACATGTTAACAAAAATAAACAAAACAAACAAACCAAAAAACAAATAAATAAAAGGCATAGTGATGTCCCTTGTTAACAGAGTATTTTGGGGCAGTTATGTGAAGATTATATTATTATCACTAAATGTAAGGTTTGGGTGGTCTAGCCCAGATGTTTCATCATATTACAGTTTTGATGTGTGTGTGTGTGCGCACGAGCGCGCGCCCGCGTGTGAGCGTATATGGATGCGTGTGAGTGGGTGTGGGTGTGTGAAAAAGATTTTGGTTTGTCTAAACCTAGACAAATTATTGGCCTGAATGTGGGAACACTGTTCTGATATTTTTTGTTGTTGTTTTCTTTGCATTATGTAGTAGT
>JAPXFY010000024.1:13381567-13386567 GCA_030674185.1 Monoplex corrugatus
ATACATACATACATGCATGCATACAAACATACCTACATACATACATTCTTTTTTTCTTTCAGGGTCTATTGCTTCCAGAAAAAGACGTGCCTGTTCAACTTTCAATGAACTCACATGTACCAAAGACCACATCTGCCACAACTGTTGCCATGGATGGTGGTGGGGCAGACATTGTTCAAACTGTTGTTCTGACGTCGATAATTGTCACACCATCAAACACTACACTTGTCATTCAAACATAGTGTAAGCACAATGAATGCGATCAAACAAGATAGCACTGATAATGGTTTAGCTTCCTTTTGTGTGTACATTTGATACACCGTTTATTGATACATATACTTTCTATTGTCAACGATTTACCACAGATGTAAATCGGAATAAATAGCACAGACTCTGAATAGGATTCTGTGCCTTTCCTTTCATTCCTCTTTCAATTTATTGATAGATTTTGTTTTTCGTTCCTTCCTTCCTTCTTCTTTTTCTTTTTCTTCTTTTTCTTCTTCTTCTTTTTCTCTTCTTCTTCTTCTCTTCTTCTCTTCTTCTTCTTCTTCTTCTTCTTCGTCTCTTCTTCTTCTTCTTTCCTTCTTCTTCTTCTTCTTCGTCTTCGTCTTCGTCTTCTTCTTCTCTTCGTCTTCGCTTCTTCTTCTTCTCTCTCTCTCTCTTCCTCTCTTTCTCTCTTTTCTCTCTCTTTCTCTCTCTCTCTTTCTCTCTCTCTCTGTGTCTCCTTCTCCTTCCACCCTCTCTTCCCTCTCTCTCTCTTTCTCTCTCTCTCTCTCCCCTTCTCCTCGCGCCCTCTCTCTCTTCTTTCTTTTCTTATTTCTTTGTAAAATCAGAAAATATCAAAACTTGGATTAATAAAGTATACTGCTTTGCATTGTATTGTTTCTTTCTGCCCTTGTGTTTGTGAGACAGAAATGGAGGTAGAGAGAGAGAGTGAGAGAGAGAGAAGGTGAGAAAGAGAGACAGAGAGACACAGAGAGAGAGACAGAGAAAGAGACAGAGAGAGAGAGAGACAGAGTGACAGAAACAGAGAGAGAGACAGAGAGAGAGAGAGATAGGCAGGGGAGGAGGAAGAGACATAGAGATGTGAAAAGGCAACATACTTTTTGTTGTCGGAATTTGGGAGAAGGCCTTCCTGACCACCAAAGTTTCGTCTGTCCTAACGGTATATTTTAGAGTGCTCCTGCTTAGCGGAGATAATGGAAAACAGGCTGTAATGAACTGAAACTATTCAATAACGTCTGTCAAAGTTTTCAAAAATGTTGCTACTCTTATTAAGTAAACCTCCGCATGGAAAGACACACACAAAAAAAACCGCTGAAAAATCAAAGGAACAACCAATCAACCAGTCATCACCATAATCGTCGTCGTCGTCGTCATCATCATCATTATCATGAGCCCTGTCGCATGGCGTTGGTGACCATGGCCCTCCTAGATCCTCTGTACGAATCTATCCTTTGTCGCTGCAAGTACACCTCCCATCCTATCTACCCTCAACCACTCTGCAAGTCAGTCCAATATTTTCTCCCTGGATCCTCTTAATGCTCTTTTTCTTTCCAGCTTTCCTGTTATGACCAAGTGCTCTTATTTCGTTATACCTCATAAAACGCCATACAAAATGTTGCTTCTTTGTTCGTAATCTTCTTCATTAATGTTCTTGTGTCTGAAAAATCAGTAGAATCCATTTATTCAGGCAGATCCTGAAGATCTCGCAAAAACACAGGATTTATGACCAGGTTTATAGCATATACGCCATAGCTGGTCACGACAGACAACTTCTCTTCTTCCGCTATGTGAAATTAGGATACATGTACAAGCGCACGTGCACACGCGCAGTCACACACACACACACACACACACACACACACACACACACACACACACACACACACACACACAAAGGAGAGCAGAATCCGTAAGTCTCTCTAGTCAGTACATAGCCTTTCCATCAGCAAGCCCTACGTTGTGCCTCCTCGTGGTGACATGTGGTAAGTGAGCATCCCATGGACTCAGGCTAAAACTCAAGGGACTCGTGGAGGTCTGGCCCCCAGACGTGCAGCACACAGGTCAGCCGGCGTATGGACATGCCCTGGTGCCCACGAACCAGACCCCCAGCTATGGGTAAATAGCACCACTGCCTTGTGGTTATTGCGGGAGAGAATAAAGCTAAGGGAGTAAACCCTGAAAGGAAAATCACGCCTACTGCATTGTAGGTTGTCGTGGGAACGACAAAGGCTGGCGGAGAGTCCGTACACAAACCGATGGAAGGCAATGTGAAACCACTGTCGTATTTTCCTAAGAAAAAATCATGGCCAGCCAAAACAAGAAAAATGAGGATAACGACGTAAATAGGGGCTCCTATGGAACACCTTCGTTCAGTAGGGACCATGATGCCGCGCAGGTGACACTAGACTGCCAGCAAGCGACTGCGATCAAACTGAAAAATAAAAATACTAAAATCGCTACATGGAATGTGATGACGTTGCTATAAAAGGAAAATTGTGACCTGCCAGCACGAAATCGGTCTTAACTAGCATTTTGGGTATTTTGAGATATACATATCACTGGAAAGTGTACATTCTGCTGATTATTTTGGTACTTGAATAAAGCTTGTACTAAAAAAATGTAGAAGTTATGTATGTTTAAAGTCATTAAGTTGTATGGCGGCCATTTTGAGAAAACGGCCTCTAAAGTTTTAGTGTGCTCTCCTACAAATTTTCCTTAAACTTCTTTATTTGGTGGCTTTGACCCAGTCGTTTCTAATTTTAGCTGTCATTATCTGAAAGGTGCACCAAAGAGCTTTCCATCAGTACATTACATGTGTGGGTACTGTGCAGGTTACGGTTCATAATAAGAGACAAAAATAGGTATTTTTGGTAGGACATTGCGTTATTTCTGCTGCGATCAGTGCATTAAAACACCATTTTAAAATTGATTAGTAATATTTTTTCAAGAAAAATATTTCTGTGGGGGATAGATTATAGTCTACAGGAATCAATTTTGAGAAAAAGTCGAAACACCCCAGATAGATCGTCAGTCACCTTTTCAGCTCCTGGTGCAGTTCGACTGACTGCAAGTTAAGACTGATTTCATGGTGGGAGGTCACAATTAGATAATGTCAAGACTGAGATGCAAAGGCTTAACATTAATATTTTAGGACTAGAGGAAGTGAGATGGAAGGGGACAGGCATGATAACATCAGGAGAATATACAATAATATATTCTGGTGAAACACACATGAAAGAGGAGTCGGCATCATAATACACAGGGACAAATCAAAAGCAGTAAATGGATACCGGTTGTGTCAGACCGAGTTTTGCTGGCTAAACTGGATGGCAAGCCATTTGATATCAACATCATCCGGGTGTATGCACCAACATCCGCAAGTATCCAGGACGAAATTGACAACTACGAAGTATTAGAGATGGCCAAGGCTCAAAGTAAATCACAAGAAGTTATAATAATAATGGGAGGTTTTAATGCCAAAGTGGGACAGGAGAGGGTGGAGGATAATGTATCTGACTTATTGCCTTGGTACACAAAATGATAGGAGAGGGAAACTTGTAGAATGGGCACAGATGAATGAGTTCATAGTAGGAAACAACAGGTTTGAACAGCCTAACAGAAGGAAATGGACAGGATGAGTCCAGGAGATAACAAAAATCAAATTGACTACATCCTGATCAATAAGAGATTTAGAAAGTCTTTGCTGACAGCAAAAACACTACCAGGCGCAGACTGCAACAGTGACCACAATCCTGTAATGGGAAAAGTTGGGCTGAAACCAAGGAAAAGAAAACAGACCAAAAGCAACATCAAATTAAATCTTGGACTCTTAAAGACAGATAAAGTGATACGTAAAAATGGTTAGCATACATGTTCAAAACAAATTCAATGCACTGGAAGACGTTGGTGACAGTGAGGAACAATGGACAAAGTTGAGAAACTCGATAAATGAAGCTTGTGAAGAATTTCCTAGAGTAGACAGAAAAACAAAACAGAACTGGATAACAAAAGAAATTCTAGGCTTGATGTAAGAACGGAGGAAGGCAAAGAGGAAGCTTGGCTAAAAAGAAAATGCAAAGAAATAGAAGACCGACACAAGACAGATCCTCAGGGTATGTACAGACGTATTGAAGAAATTGTCCATAGGAAAAACACATGCACATCAACTAGTTGCTTGAAATTGAAAGATGGTACGCTTATCATGGAAAAATTCAAAACATTAAATAGATGGGGAGAGTACATTAAAGACCTTTTTGAAGATGACAGAAACGAAGAACACATTATAAGAAAGAACACTGACGGACCACCCATAATGAAAGATGAAGTTAGAGCAGCATTGAAAAATATGAAACCAGGAAAAGCCCCAACTAGAAAGACTCAATATTGATGAAAAAGATATACGAATGATCAGAAATATGTATTGGGAACAAACAGCAGCTATGAGAATAGAAAACGATATAAGCTATTTCTAAAATATCAAAGAGGAGTCAGGCAAGGTGTTCTGTCACAGCGAAACCATCATGAGAAAAATAGAAGAATGCCCTGGATTAAAGGTTGGAGGAAAAATTATAAACACCATTCGTTACGCAGATGACACCGAACCAAATGCAGAAAATGAAAGGGATCTACAAAACATTGTGAATATCAAAAAAAAATAGAAAGAAAAGAATAAAGGGTTGGAGCTAAATAGCAAGAAGACGGAAGTCATGTTAATCAGTAAAAGACATGAAATCTCCTCATACAAAAGGGGCACAACTTTGAGACAGGTTGATAAGTTTAAATATCTGGGAACGGTCATCTCACCAGACGGCAGATGCGCATCAGACATAGCCAGCAGAATCGGCCAAGCCAAAACAGCATTCAAGAAGACGAATAGCATTCTTACCAACAAATGCCTATCAATTAACATCAGGAAGAGAGTTCTTGAAGGTTATATAGAACCGATAATGTTATACAATTGTGAGGCGTAGACAGTCAACAAGCAAAGCCAGAAC
>JAPXFY010000024.1:13391567-13394067 GCA_030674185.1 Monoplex corrugatus
CAACAAGGTCAGGGAATCAGAAAAAAATGTCCATATTCATGGCTAGATATGGACTGACCTTGTAGATGATGAACCAGAGGAGAAGAAGAATGCATCGCAGAGAGTCAGTTTTATAAAATGAATGTCTTGATTTTCGTTCTATCCAGTGATATTGTGTGTACGTCTCCCATCACAGACAGACACAGACTGCAAACATCAATACAATAGTAACCAATCAGAGCTGTCTGGACCCGTCATGACATCACTGTCAACTTCACAGTGTACCTTACCAGTTAGCATGGCGCCAGTGTCTATAGTCATGTTATTTTAGCTGTTGGCATGGCTACTTCTGGATCCAAAACTTAAGTCTTTTAGTGATCACTAGCATTTATTCACCTTTTGTAGTGTTTTCCCGTGGAGGTAACCTCCCCTCCCTCTAGCGTTGTGTAATTCACAGATTACAGTTCCTTCTTTGCCGTCGTATTTAGATATCAGCACATTTGTCTAAAGTGTATAAAGCAGAGAAGAGGTGGTGAGAGTCTGTTCTACCGTCCTTTAACCAGCAAAAACAATTCAGCCAAGTCTGACATTATTTCTGCAAGATAGGAGTCGGTCTCTCCAGGCGATTTATTGTCGTATTATTTTACCTCTTCTTGATGCACCTTTGGTTTTTTTTCTCATTTTCTTCTGTGTGTTATTTATGGTTGTAAAGAAAGTTGTTTGGTTTCAAGTAAATTGCCGTCATGATGTAGCTTTCCTGCTTCAAGGATTCTAGATTATACCAGCAAATGTAGTGATCCTAATGGGGATTAATGCACATGTTACACTTTTTGTTAGTCTGTGATTTTGTTCGACTTTAAACAATGGCAAAAATTAAAACATGAAAGTCAATAAAACAAATTCCTGCCAACACCTCAAGAAAATGGCATCAATCTCTTTCAACGGACGTTGAAATCAAAACACCACAAAGTGTTGAATCTGTTTCAATCTTTTCGAAATGAACGTCTTTGCGGAATAATTTTTGCCATCTATAACATTTGATTAACTGTTTGGTTGATGGTGGTACATGTGCATTTGATGACTAGATTTCATGCACAACTAATTATCAAATGAAGATAAACTATTTCTTATCTTCTTAGAAAAATACTGACGGCGGATAGCAAATACCTGCTTGTCTGTTCGAGTTTGTGTGCATGTGTATGCTTCTGTCTCAGTTCTTGTCTTTCTGTCTGCTTCT
This sequence comes from Monoplex corrugatus, assembly GCA_030674185.1. Taxonomy (NCBI): domain Eukaryota; kingdom Metazoa; phylum Mollusca; class Gastropoda; order Littorinimorpha; family Ranellidae; genus Monoplex; species Monoplex corrugatus. The sequence continues at coordinate 13,392,784 of JAPXFY010000024.1, forward strand.
CTGTCTCGCTCTAACAATGAATCTGACTGTTTTCTATTTTACTTGTTTTGGATTTTGTTTCCAATTCGATTGACAAAAGTCATTTCCAGTGATGCATATGACTATGTAGACATTTGTGTCGGATTAGATTGCATGACATTATGGTTTGTTAGAAGGTGCCCTCAGACCTAGTACCTCTGATTTTAGCCTTCCTGTGTTTTCTTTTGGGGTCTTCTTACACTTAGCTCATGGCCGAAAGTCTTGTCCAGTTAATGCAGATGGCTGGGACATTTGATACCCCTTATCTGTGTGATGGCTCCATCAGAAAAAGAATTGTCAAAATGTGGTCTTGCCATTGCTTACCCCGCCCAGACCTGCTAATAACCACGGCTCTTGGTCCTTGACTACATATTCATCCATGCAAGCTTTGTGTGTTTTGCAATTTTGCGGATGACCTCCATGTCTGAAGGCCATCTGTCATTCTCCATCCCCCACCCACTGTGTTAGTGATGTCGCACTTCTACCAACTGAAAATAGTCTTTCTAGGATTCGGTAACAGAAATCTTAATTGAAAATGTTTAAAAACTCACAATTACTATAAGATGATTGTATGAATAGTTTTGGCAGCGGATTACACGAGAAACTATAAACTAGACTGCAAAGGGAGAACACATTCAATCCTCTGATACTGAGTCAGCTTTTTATTTTACTTGTTTGCAATCATTGAATAAGAAGCGTTTATTACAATGCCATTATTTAAATAACCATCTCCAGCATGCTATTGGTTTGAATCTATCTTAGTATTAGTATGGAAAAACAAAAACAAAATACTTTTCATCAATCCTGTGCAGTTTTTCCCCTAAAGCTTTCCTACTTAATAAACTGCACATAAATATTTCAACACGACAATATTTCTCAGATGAGAGCGTGCAACGTTATTTTGTCCACATTGTGCAGGTGGTAAGCCGCTGCATAGTCTGCATAGTCTATTTATAGTGGGCATTCATATTCCTTTCTTTAGTCACAGTGGATTTACTATGTGAGACTGGGGCTCCTGTCCCCTTTCAGAGCGCCTCGCCGCAATGCAGCGCCACCAGATTTTATTCATGACTTAGACTTCAGAAAAGCAAGAAGGGAAATTAACCTGTCTCTCCAATGTTTTATACCAGGGCATCCGGGCGAATGTTGGGTGTTTTCGTTTCCATAATCCAACAGACACTGACATGACTTACAGGATCTTTAACGTGTATAACTGGTGTTCTGCTTGCGTATAGCCACAAAGGGGATTTAGGCACTAATGGGTCT
>JAPXFY010000024.1:13399067-13404067 GCA_030674185.1 Monoplex corrugatus
TTTGCTTGTTTGTTTTGTTTTGTTATGTTTTTTTGTTTGTTTAATTTTTGTTGTTGTTGTTGTTGTTGTTGTTTTTTGTAGGCTGAGACTAAACTCAAAAAAATCACATCTGCATGAAAAGAAAAGAGAGCGGGAAATGCTTGTGATGCGTCATAGAAGATCAGTCAGAATGTTTTTAAGGATCATCGCACTTAGGGGGGGGGGGGGGGGGGGGTACTTCGTGCTCATCTTTCTTTTTTTTTTCTTTTTTTTTTCTTTTGTTCCATTGTCTAAACTACCTTAATGGCCACCGAAGCTGGCACAGTTTTTACAATGCTATGACGATGATGTCGACGAGGATGATAATCATGATGCTTTGGCATTCCATCTGGGATAGAGACTGTGTAACAGGGCTGTAATCTACGCTTATAATCATGGTATATCCTTGTGTCAACCAGGCCTGAGAGATACAGATACCTGTGATGCAACACCATCATTGACGCATCTGTGAAGTGGATGAGACTCGACCGTGTGGTCCCAGTCTTCACAATGAGTCCATAACACTCCCAACTCTGGATAGGAGCCGGTTAGACCAAAACTAAAATCCCACAATGATTTTTGAAGGGACTGATAGGGATTCGAACTCGCAACCTTCCAGTCGGTAGTCCGTTGCGCTGACCACTACACCACGGTGACTGGTGATCAGGCGAAAAGTAACATATGCTGTCAAAACTGACCTTTTTGGTGTCTGCATTACAATAGACTAGATACTGACTGGCACTGTTAGATGATGCACCATTTAACCTTCACACCTTTTGAACATCAGACTGTCTGCTCTCATGATCAGAAACTGGCCAAGCACAAAATCAGCATTCTGCAAACGGTTCCACACAGCTACTCAAAACATAATCTCACAGCATGCCCAGTGTGTCTGACTTAAAGTTTACAGTCCATTAGTGAAGAGAAACAACATGTCTAGATCTTCAAAGGCGATGGACTGTTGCTGAACTATTCGCAGCAAATACTGCGCACCAAGAAATGGGAATCACAGACTGTACGGTGTTTGTGCACTACTATGTGTCAAATGGACAGATGGAAGAACTAATGAAAGTGTCCTGGAGTTTGTTTGGAGTTTGTTCAAGAGGGATTCATTGCACTCGGACAATTCCATATGTGCTCCACCCAAATCTGCCAAGAATTATCTGGCAGACTCCCTAAGCCTGCGCAAAACCGTATGTGCTGGCAAGGTTTTGAAATTGGGGAGGAGGGGGGGGAGGACTTTTGAAACATTTAGCTGACACCACCAGCATGATGGAAACATTACGATGGGCAGCAAATAGGTAAGATATTGAAATATTGCAGGCTGGGGTTGAACTCATGATATCAGATCTTGAGTCCACGGCTCTATCAACAGAACCAACCAGCCCGCTAAAAAAGTGTCCAGGAAGAACTTGATACCACCAGAAAACTACTAGCGGACATCAACAAGAAAAGACTAAAAAATACGTTGGCCGTGTGTCACGCAGCAGGAACACAGACCTCATGGCAACAATCTTTCAAGGAAAAAACATTGGCAAAAAGGAAAAAAGACAGATCCCCCAATCTCATACACCGAGAACATAACCAACATCAGTGGCCTAAACATTCAAGAAAGTGTCCATAAAATTTAAATCAGAGCGGCTTAGAAAGAGATGGTGGTGTCTAGGTGTGCAGCGGCCAACAACGAACCTGGTGACGCCGACAGGTGAGACAGGTGAAGGTGTTTTGTAGGGGTTATCTTTATCTTTATCAGAAATGCCTGGGGCGCTCTAAATCAACTGGACAAAATCTGGAAAGAACTTCTTCCGAGCAGCAGTAGAGTCCGTTCTTGCATATGGCTCAATCTCTTGGACCATAAAGACATTGGAGGGGAAGATTGATGGAGCATACACACGAATGCTGCGTGTAGCCCTGAACAAGTCCTGGAAAGAAACATCCAACTAACAAAGAGTTATATGGTAAGATCCCACCAATCAGTAAATCAATACGTCAACAAAGACTGCGTTTAGCGGGACACTGCTGGCGTAGCAAAGAAGAACTGGTGGGAGATGTTCTATTTTGGAAACCCAGTCACGGCAAACAAAGACCAGGACGTCCAAAGAAGACCTTCATCGACCAACTGATGGATGATACGGGCTGTCAGTATGATGAACTACCTACTGCAATGTCTGACAGAGAGGGATGAAGGAAACGTGTCATGGATAGCCAAACAAGCTTGACATTGATTGATTGTGATTGATTGATTGATTGATTGATTGATTGATTGATCTTTATCTGCTCCTTGCCTTGACTGTGTGGAGTTTGGAGTTTTTTGTATTTTTTTTCCAAGAGGAATTCATCGCATTCTGACAATTCCATATGCATGCCACCCAAATCTCTCAGATATTGTCTGGCAGACTCCCTAAGCCTGTAAAGAAAACGATATTCACTGGCAACGTCTTGAAATGGGGACGAAGACGGTGGGAAAGTGGGTGGGTATGGATATGGAGCCATGAAACTTTAAGCTGACACTACCAGAATGATGGAAAACGTTAAGATTGGCAGCAAACAGACCAGGTTTTAATGATGTGGGCAGGACTGGGATTGAACTGGAGATATCAGATCTTGATCCCGTGACTGTATCAAAGGAACCAATCCGCTCACTGTTACAATGACTATGAGAATGGCCACGGTACATTATTTTACAGCAGAGGAAGTTTTCAGCGAAAAGCCATTTTTTCAAACTTTCCCTTGCTAAACTAACATTTCATATGACTGGTAAAGTGGAGCGTGTGGTTCAGTGATTAACCCTTTGTATCCTGCACCCTATCAACCAACTGCAAAAACTTAAGCCTTTGGCTCCATCACCCTTTCCACCAACTTCCTGAGGGTGAGGGATTCAAAGGGATAAGTTTTTACTTTGCTAGAATGGTTGACAATGCAGGATGCTGGTGAACAGGGCGCGGGAGTCAAAGGGTTAAGACCGGTCCGAATTTTACATGGTAAATCTATTGTGACAAGAAAAGATGAAATAAAGAAAGAAAGAAGCTGGGAAAAGAAGGTTAGGCTTTAGAAACCAGAAGAACAAGAAAACCAATGAAAGCGCGTATTCAACAAAACAAGACAAGTCTTGTTTTGTTGAATACGCGCTTGCATTGGTTTTTCTTGTTCTTCTGGTTCCTGTTTGCTTGGGCGCGGGCAGTCACACTTGTTTTGGATCTCTTAGGCTTTAGAATCAGGCTTAGCGTGAATAAAAGAAAAAAAAATAGTGTTGATAATTAAGCAGTATTGGCTTATGATAATTTCGGTCATCAGATCTGCTGAGAAAATGGAGGGTAAATGTTGAAGCATTGATATCAGATGACTTACGTTCAGCTTTTCGTTTCCATGCACGATCTCTTTATCGTTAAATACATGAAACAGGACAAAAAGATTATTCCTAGGTTTTCCTCTGCTCACACCTTTGATAGCACTGACTGACCTCAGGGTGACCTTCAGAGCTCTTTGGCAGAAGATGAGACTTAGCTGTCTCGTGGGCAACGGGAAGGTCATAACAATGGAAAGTCAACACTGCCAACCTCACAGAATACGATAAACATAAAGACAACACAGTAACAGAGCACACCGATGTTTGGCTATGAACCAAGAAGCAAGGTGACACGTTCTCATATACATGGAAAGTAAGTCTCACATAAAAAAAATCCGAGATACTTCATAAAGATGTCTGATTGAAACTGAGATTACAGCTGCAACTTGTTCTTTGAACTTTTCTTTAGGTGTGTGGTAAGTTTTACAATGAACGCTTAATCCTACGAAAGACTGACATAAGATGATTGTGGCGATACCCATTGCCTTTGATATTAGATTATTGTGGCGATACCCCTCGACACTGACATAAGATGATTGTGACGATACCCCTCGCCATTGACATAAGATGAGTGTGGCAATACCTCTCGCCACTGACATAAGATGATTGTGGCGATACCCCTCGCCATTGACATAAGATGATTGTGGTGATACCCCTCGCCATTGACATAAGATGAATGTGGCGATACCCCTGGCCATTGACATAAGATGAATGTGGCGATACCCCTCGTCATTGACATAAGATGATTGTGACGATACCCCTCGCCATTGACATAAGATGAGTGTGGCAATACCTCTCGCCATGACATAAGATGATTGTGGCGATACCCCTCGCCATTGACATAAGATTATTGTGGCGATACCCCTCGCCACTGACATAAATAATTGGGATCCTCGACATGACTAAGTGATTGTGCGATACCCATCGCCATTGACATAAGATGATTGTGGTGATACCCCTCGCCATTGACATAAGATGAGTGTGGCAATACCCCTCGCCACTAACATAAGATGATTGTGGCGATACCCCTGGCCATTGACATAAGATGATTGTGGCGATACCCCTCGCCATTGACATAAGACGATTGTGGCGATAACCCTCGCCACTGACATAAGATGATTGTGGCTATAACCCTCGCCACTGACATAAGACGATTGTGGCAACAACCCTCGCCACTGACATAAGATGATTGTGGCGATAACCCTCGCCACTGACATAAGATGATTGTGGCGATAACCCTCGCCACTGACATAAGATGATTGTGGCAACAACCCTCGCCACTGACATAAGATGATTGTGGCGATAACCTCGCCACTGACATAAGATGATTGTGGCGATACCCCTCGCCACTGACATAAGATGATTGTGGCGATACCCCTCGCCACTGACATAAGATGATTGTGGCGATACCCCTCGCCACTGACATATGATGATTGTGGCAGTCATGGCCATTATTATCATAGTTACTATTATTGTTGTTGTTGTGGTCTTTGCTGTTATATATCATTATTATTATTATTATTATTACTATTATATTCTTGTTATTATAATTGTTGTTGTTGTTGCTGTTGTTATTGCTGTTGTTGTTGTAGTTGTTGCTGTTGTTCTTATCAGTGTTACTAGAAAAAGACCATTT
>JAPXFY010000024.1:13406567-13411567 GCA_030674185.1 Monoplex corrugatus
TGGTTGAAACTAGAGTCGTTTGATGAAGAGCTTAAAGTTTAAAGTCACTTGAATCAACACTACACACTGGACCGTGTGAAGATTTGCTGATTTCATTTAAGGCAAATGGTCACAGAAGCAGGTACAGTTTTTACAATGCAATAATGATATGATGAGGGTTAGCACGATAACCATGATCCTATAGAGTTCCGTCTAGGATTGAGACTGCGTGGTAGATCTGTGCTCTACATTACTAATCCAATACAACCTGGCGTTCACTAGGCCTGAGAGATACAGACACCTGCGGTGTTGGTCAGAAAATTTGAGCAGCCCATTCAATGACGCATCAGTGAAGTGGATGAGACTCGACTGTGTGGCTCCAGTCTTCACAATGGACCAATAACGCGCTCAACGTTGGGTAGGAGCTGAAAAATCCCAAAACACTTTTTGAAGGAACTGATGGGGATTCGAACCCACAACCTTCCAGTCCGTAGCCCGTTGCGCTGCCCACTACACCAAGGAGACTGATTCCCAGGTCAACATTATGTGCAGACCTGCTAGTGTCTGAGTTACCACAGTGTGTATAAGCGCTCAAAATATCAAATACGCACGTTAAAGATACTTGAAGGGTGTTGTTCAAATCTTCTGACCAGCACCGCAGGTGTTTGCATCTCTCGGATCTTATGACGCCAGGATGTGTTATGATCAAAATCGTAGAGTACAGCCCTGCCACGCAGTCTCAATCCTACATGGAACTCCATATCATCATGGTTATCATCCTCATTGACATCATCATCATCGCATTGTAAAAACTATGCCAGCTTCTTTGGCGTAGAAAATGGGACGAAAAAAAAGGAGAGCACAAAGGTAACTCCCTGAGTTCGATGACCCAAAAACAGAAGAAGAAAAAACACGTTGTCTGTTTGGGCGCACAATAAATTTTGAGCCCATGAACAAAATAAAACAAAAGAAAGAAAGAAAAGAAGAAAGAAAGAAAGAAAGAAAGAAAGAAAAAGAAAGAAAGAAAAGAAAGAAAGAAAGAAAGAAAAAAAAGAAAGAAAGAAAAAAGCTCATCTATTGAGTACTGAAAAAAAGGGATCCCTGGTTTTTACAAGATTTTTAACTTTCTAAGAACATGATTCCAGAATGGAAACGTCTGTCCACATTTCCTAAGTTGCATCAAAGTGGATACACAGTGACCATCGAGTGTTTCAAACGAGTTCAACCATTTCACTTGTATTCAGAAAATTGCTAGTTCTCACAAGTCTACAACGACTGAGAGCTGAAGATCTGATTATGGGCTTTAAGCCAGACTTGTAAACACAGACACCGGCCACTAACTTTGTGACCATTCAATGCAGGAAAAATGTGAACCAGCTACACTTTTCCATCCCTGTCTTAGAGCACACGCCAAGAATTTGGCTGGGTGGCTGGAGCGTATTTACCCACAAGAGTGTGAAATTGAAGATGGAAGCGGTCAGTGGGTGGGTTTGGGTGGTGTATAATCAGGTTGGCGATGTCATCGTTGAATACTTTACTCATTACATGTATTTGCCAAACATAATGATTTTACGACAGAAGGAAGGCAGGGAAATACCGGTACACGGAAGAAAGAAAGGAAGGAAGGAAGGAAGGAAGGAGGGAGGAAATAGAAAAGGACGAAGAAATGAAAGTACATTATCAAGGATACATCCTTGGCGGCTGACGTATCAAGTGGGTAAGAAGTCAGACTTCTGATCGGAATGTCTAGAAATCGATCTTGCCTGTGACTGACTTCCCTCCTCTCTCTCTCTCTCTCTCTCTCTCTCTCTCTCTCTCTCTCTCTCTCTCTCTCTCTCTCTCTCTCTCTCTCTCTCTCTGTCTCTGTCTGTCTCTGTCCTCTCTCTCTCTCTCTCTCTCTCTCTCTCTCTCTCTCTCTCTCTCTCTCTCTCTCTCTCTCTCTCTCTCTCTCTCTCCCGTTTGGTGGATAAAGGATGGAGATTTTTTTCCAAACGTCCAAATCAACATGTGTGCAGAACTATTACTGTCCGATCCACCTCCGATACACTCGCAGAACACCAAATATTCTCGTCAGATATTCTGTAAGTCATCTCCATGCCTAATTACTTATGGACACGTGAAAACATCCATCATGCACGCCCACTGAAGACAGAGTATGCAGACTGTGCAGCAACATACGGCCTACACAGTGTGGGTGTAAACAACGTGTATTCACACATCCGAGAAAAAAAATCAGAGCCTTTCAGGAAAAAGAGTTCAGGACAGAAAACAAAACAAAGTTGGCTAAGACAATCCATTCTGTCCCGGAATCCAAAATAATATGACTGCCCGAGTTCAAGCAAAGAGGAACAAGAAAAAGAAAAAAAAACACGAAAAAAAAGAACGCCTATTTAATACAACCAGACAAGACAGGTGCAAATTTTCGGCAAAATGGCCTTTGTCAAGCTTTAGATCACAAACAAACAAGCAGACAAACACTGATACAAAAATTAGGAGAAACAGACTGAAACTTCCCTGCTGCTCCGTCCAGTGTGAGAAAAGGAATACACTGCCTGTTTTCGTGTGTTTTTTTCGTCGTATATTGTCCAGAGGACATAAAGTAGTGGATTAAAAAACCCAACAGGATCCACCCTCAAATATCGGAGGTCTCTTCCGTCCATCATCAAGTTCCACAAATGGAGGAGGTGGGGGAGAAAGAAATGCCTCATGCATCGTCAGGCGTGACTTAATCATGAAAGATACCGAACGACTGAAAAAGTGCTTGTTCTGCTCCAACATCACATTGCACAACATCAACAAAAATAGCAATGTCTTATCAAGTGACCTTAGTCACGAGACGCCGTGGAGTAATAGTGGCGCAAGCTCATATTGCTTATTGCCCAACCGACTACTAGAGCCATATCAGGGCTAACACCACGTCAAAAACGACAACCCGTTAAGATAAAAGACAACAGTTAAAAGCAAGCTCAACAGACTACCGACTGGAAGAATGTAGGCTTGAATCCCTATCACTCCCCTCAATAATAATCGTGGGATTTGTCCGGCTGTTATGGGTGTTATGGGCTCATTGGGAAGGCTGGGATACCACACAGCCCAGTTTAATCCACCTGAGGATGAAGCATTAAAGGTGGTCCGCAAGTCTTCTGACCAATGCCTCAGGGTCTGTATGTCTCGGGCCTGGTTGACGCTAGGATATTTTAAGATAAAACGTGTAGAGTACAGTCCTGTCACAAAGTCTCAATCTTACATGGAACTCCATAGCATTGTGAGTGATTATCATGCTCATCTTAAACATTGCATTGTGAAAACCACCGGCTTCTATGGTCATTAAGGTGAAGTAGGAAAAATAGGAGCCGAAAATAAAAATGGTGAGCATGATAAAAATCCCGCTGGAGATTTCCCTAAGTGCACAATCCTTTAAAAATTCCTCCCATTATCAAACTCTAGAAATTGGGGGGGGGGGGGGGGAGTGGCCACATTCAATTAAATAAAATTTTATCAAGTAAACTTACTCTTCATGGGTCTCTTATCTCGTCGGCAGCCTGGTGAAAATGTGTGTATGGTCCGACGGTATGGGTTGTGTGTATGCCCATATAAATATTTGGCTTTGTTCTTTCGAGTCTTTTGTGCAGATAAAATGTCTTGTTTGGATTAACATAATCGAAATAAAAATCACAATCGCGTGGCAGTATGCATACACATGCACACGCACACGCAAACATATACACACACTCACACATACACACACACACTCTCTCTCTCTCTCTCTCTCTCTCTCTCCCTCCTCACCACACACACACACACACAACACACACACACACACACACACACACACACACTCACACACACCACACACACACACACACACACACACACACACACACCCCACACACGCACACACACACACACACACACACACTATCATTTATTCATTTCTCTTCCTCACGCTGCCCGTTCATTTCTAAGGTTGGCATTTCTGGTGCAGTTGTTTATACTGCATGCTTATGCCTAAATTGGTGACAGTCCCATATTGTTTCAAGATCTAACACTTGTTTTCCTGTTGTTTTCTTTCTCTTTCTTTCTTTCCGTGTTTATGGCTGTCTGTCTGTCTGTCTGTTCTTTCTTTCTTTCTCTTTTGTTTTTTGTTGTTTGTTTTTTTATCGTTTTCTCAATAAGAAAGACGTGGTTAAAAATCTATTGTCGGATTCTTGTTGTTGAAATACAATAGTTTTCTTTCATTTGGAATGAGAAACACTGCTCTCTCTCTCCTCTCTCTCTCTCTCTTCTCTCTCTCTCTCTCTCTCTCTCTCTCTCTCTCTCTTTTCTTTCTTTCTTTCTATCTCTCTCTTCTCTCTCTCTCTTTCTCTCTCTCTCTCTGTCTCACTCTCTCTCTCTCTGTCTCACTCTCTCTCTCTCTGTCTCACTCTCTCTCTCTCTGTCTCTGTCCCTGTCTGTCACTCTTTCTCTCTCTCTTTCTCTCTCTCTTTCTTTTGCTCTCTCTCTCTCTCTCTCTCTCTTTCTCTCTCTCTCTCTCTTTCTCTGCCTCACTCTCTTTCTGTCTCTGTCCCTGTCTGTCACTCTCTCTCTCTCTCTCTCTCTCTCTCTCTTCCTCTCTCCCCTCCCTCTTTCTTTCTCTCACTCTTCTTCTGCTTCCTCCTCCTCCTCCTTCTCCTCTTTCTTTTTCTTTTTCGTCTTCTTCTTCTTCTTCTCCTTTTTTCTCTCTCTTACAGTGTCTTCTTCTTTTTCCTCGTTTTTCTTCCTTTTCTTCCTCTTCTTCTTCTTCTTCTTCTTCGTCCATCTTTCTCCATATCTTATTGTTCTTCATTGTTGTGCAGTGATTGTAAGTATTTCATTCCGTTTACTGAGCAATACGTTGAGATCAAGCGAATAACACAACGATAGCCTGAAAAGAACAATAATCTTTTCGGTGTCAAAAAAAAATTACAACATCAAGAAAAGGAATTTTTGATGTGTCTGTCTCTCGCATGTTCTCTGTGGATAAGCAGGTAACCAGGAAAAAG
>JAPXFY010000024.1:13421567-13464067 GCA_030674185.1 Monoplex corrugatus
AGAGAGAGAGAATGAGAGAGAGAATGAAAAAAGAGAGAGAGAGAAAGAGTGAGAGAGAGAGTGAGAGAAACAAGAGAGAGAGAGAGAGAGAGAAACAAGAGAGAGAGAGACAGAGAGCGAGAGAAAAACAGAGAGAGAGAGAAAGAGTGAGAGAGAGAGTGAGAGAAACAAGAGAGAGAGAGACAGAGAGCGAGAGAAAAGAGAGAGAGAAAAACAGAGAGAGAGACAGAGAGAGATAGAGAAAGACAGAGATAGAGAGAAAGAGAGAGAGAGAGCTAGAAAAGTTATTTTGTAGTATTCAATAGTGTGCTTGACTTGATTTAAAACATTGACAGTTACACAGTTAAAGTCTTCCATGTTAAATACTAGCAAATGTTTCAAACGACAGAAAAAAGGGAGATTTGAAAAAAAGTCCCACTCTACTCTGATAGCATTTCTTCGTCCTTCCTTCATCCTCCACCACACTCCACAGTCCTTTTTTTTCCCTTCATTCTCCATTCACTTCATTCATCTCTTCCATCCAACAATACAATAACCAACTACTTCTTTGAGCAAAACTCAGGTAATACATGTGGACAGAGCACACCTTCCTCACACGGAAGTTCCAGTCTGACTACATCTCCACTCTAATCCACCAGCTAACCACTTTCATCTTCACCTTCACACTCTGTTGTGCAAATAGACTGTGGGCAGTCTGTCAGCTCTTGGTCTGTGTCCAACAGACTCTGAAAGAGCGTTCCAATAGGTTCACGCTTTTTTGCAATGAATCAGCAGGAAGTAAGTGGCGAGCGTCTGTGTTTGTCCTCTTCTGCCTTCAATGTTCATAATACGATCTTCACGTTAGGGTGACGCAATCTTGTTGAAGTTATGCATGGAGCACAGACACACACACACACACGTGCTCGCGCGCGCACGTGCACACACACACGCACAGGCAGAGAAAAAGAGAGGCAAAGAGAAAGAGAGAGGAGACAGAGAGGAGACAAACAGACAGACAGAAAGAGACAAAGTGAAAGAGAGAGAGAGAGAGAACGAGAGAGAGAATGAAAAAAAGAGAGAGAGAGAAAGAGTGAGAGAGAGAGTGAGAGAAACAAGAGAGAGAGAGACAGAGAGCGAGAGAAAAGAGAGAGAGAAAAACAGAGAGAGAGACAGAGAGAGATAGAGAAAGACAGAGATAGAGAGAAAGAGAGAGAGAGAGCTAGAAAAGTTATTTTGTAGTATTCAATAGTGTGCTTGACTTGATTTAAACATTGACAGTTACACAGTTAAAGTCTTCCATGTTAAATACTAGCAAATGTTTCAAACGACAGAAAAAAGGGAGATTTGAAAAAAAGACCCACTCTACTCTGATAGCATTTCTTCATCCTTCCTTCATCCTCCACCACACTCCACAGTCCTTTTTTTTCCTTCATTCTCCATTCATTTCATTCATCTCTTCCATCCATCAATACAATAACCAACTACTTCTTTGAGCAAAACTCAGGTAATACATGTGGACAGAGCACACCTTCCTCACACGGAAGTTCCAGTCTGACTACATCTCCACTCTAATCCACCAGCTAACCACTTTCAGCTTCACCTTCATACTCTGTTGTGCAAATAGACTGCGGGCAGTCTGTCAGCTCTTGGTCTGTGTCCAACAGACTCTGAAAGAGCGTTCCAATACGTTCACGCTTTTTTTGCAATGAATCAGCAGGAAGTAAGTGGTGAGTGTCTGTGTTTGTCCTCTTCTGCCTTGAATGCCCATAATACGATCTTCACGTCAGGGTGACGCAATTTTGTTTAAATTATGAATTGAGCACAGACACAAACACAGACACACACATACACACACACACACACACACACGTGCGCGCACGCTCACACGCACACACCCACACACACACACACACACACAGGCAGAGAAAGAGGGAAGCAAAGAGAAAGAGAGAGGAGACAGACAGACAGAAAGAGAGAAAGTGAAAGAGAGGGAGAGAGAAAGAAAGAAAGAGAGTGAAAGAAAATGAGAGAGAGAAAGAGTGAGAGAGAGATAAAAGAAACAAAAGAGAGAGAGCAAGAGAGAGAGAGTGAGAGAAAAAGAGAAAGTCAGAGAGCGAGAGAAAAGAGATAGAGAAAAGAGAGAGAGAGAAAGAGAGAGAGAGACACAGAGAGAGAGAAAGAGAGAGACAGAGACAGATATATATATATATATATATATATATATATACACAGAGAGATAGAGAGAGAGAGAGAGAAAAGTTATTTTGTAGTATTCAACAGTGCACTTGACTTAATTTAAACATTGACAGTTACACAGTTAAAGTCTTCCATGTTAAATATTAGCAAATGTTTCAAATTATATAGAAAAATGGGAGATTTGAAAAAAAAACCCACTCTATTCTGATAACATTTCTTCTTCCTTCCTTCATCCTCCACCACGCTCCACAGTCCTTTTTTTTTTCCTTCATTCTCCATTCACTTCATTCATCTCTTCTATCCATCAATACAATAACCCACTACTTCCTTGAGCAAAACTCAGGTAATACACGTGGGCAGAGCACACCTTCCTCACACGGAAGTTCCAGTCTGACTACATCTCCACTCTAATCCACCAGCTAACCACTTTCAGCTTCACCTTCACACTCTGTTGTGCAAATAGACTGTGGGCAGTCTGTCAGCTCTTGGTCTGTGTCCAAAAGACTCTGAAAGAGCGTTCCAATAGGTTCACGCTTTTTTGCAATGAATCAGCAGGAAGTAAGTGGTGAGTGTCTGTGTTTGTCCTCTTCTGCCTTCAATGCCCATAATACGATCTTCACGTCAGGGTGACGCAATCTTGTTAAACTTATGAATGGAACACAGAAACACACACAGAAACATTCACCCATTCGATTGCCATCCAGGGTGAATCAGAGAACGAATAAAGCATCGGTTTCTCACAATGCTTTAAAATCATTGAAGGCTTCTTCAAAATAATGTTTCGCTAGTCCTCGTATACTCTAAGAGTGGTAGGACTTTAAAACTCACTCAACTAACTAACTAACACACAGAAACACATACACACACACGCACACACACACACACTAACACACACACACACACACACACACGCGCGCGCGCGCGCGCGCGTGCACACACACACAGGCAGAGAAAGAGAAAGGCAAATGGAAAGAGAGAGAAGAGAGAGAGACAGAGAGAGGAGACAGATAGACAGACAGACAGAAAGAGAGAAAGTGAAAGAGAGAGAGAGAGAAAGAGAGAGAGAGCAAAAGAAAAAGAGAGAGAAAGAGTGAGAGAGAAAGAGAGTGACAGAAAAAGAGAGAGATAGAGAGCGAGAGAAAAGAGGGAGAGAAAGAGAGACAGAGAGAGACAGAGAGACACAGACAGACAGAGAGAGAGCTAGAAAAGTTATTTTGTAGTATTCAACAGTGTGCTTGACTTGATGTAAACATTGACAGTTACACACCTAAAGTCTTCCATGTTAAATATTAGCAAATGTTTCAAATTACATAGAAAAAAGGGAGATTTGAAAAAAAACACTCTATTCTGATAACATTTCTCCTTCCTTCCTTCATCCTCCATCACACTCCACTGCCCTTTTTTTCTTCATTCTCCATTCACTTCATTCATCTCTTCCATCCATCAATACAATAACCCACTGCTTCTTTGAGCAAAACTCAGGTAATACACGTGGACAAAGCACACCTTCCTCACACGGAAGTTCCAGTCTGACTACATCTCCACTCTAATCCACCAGCTAACCACTTTCAGCTTCACCTTCACACTCTGTTGTGCAAATAGACTGTGGGCAGTCTGTCAGTTCTTGGTCTGTGTCCAAAAGACCCTGAAAGAGCGTTCGAATAGGTTCACGCTTTTTGGCAATGAATCAGCAGAAAGTAAGTGGTGAGTGTCCGTGTTTGTCCTCTTTTGCCTTCAATGCCCATAATACGATCTTCACGTCAGGGTGACGCAATCTTGTTAAACTTATGAATGGAACACAGAAACACACACAAAAACATTCACCCATTCGATTGCCATCCAGGGTGGATCAGAGAACGGAATAAAGCATCGGTTTCTCACAATGCTTTAAAATCATTGAATACTTCTTCAAAATAATGTTTCGCTAGTCCTCGTATACTCTAAGAGTGGTAGGACTTTAAAACTCACTCAACTAACTAACACATAGAAACACATACACACACACGCACACACACACACACACACACACACACACACACACACACACACACACACACACACACACGCGCGCCCCGGTGCACACACACACAGGCAGAGAAAGAGAAAGGCAAAGAGAAAGAGAAAGAGAGAGAAGAGAGGAGACAGATAGACAGACAGACAGAAAGAGAGAAAGTGAAAGAGAGAGAGAGAGAAAGAGAGAGAGAGTGAAAGAAAAAGAGAGAAAGAGTGAGAGAGAAAGAGAGTGACAGAAAAAGAGAGAGATAGAGAGCGAGAGAAAAGAGAGAGAGAAAAAAGAGAGAGAGAAAGAGAGACAGAGAGAGACAGAGAGACACAGAAAGAGAGAGAGAGCTAGAAAAGTTATTTTGTAGTATTCAACAGTGCGCTTGACTTAATTTAAACATTGACATTTACACAGTTAAAGTCTTCCATGTTAAATACTAGCAAATGTTTCAAACGACAGAAAAAAGGGAGATTTGAAAAAAAGACCCACTCTACTCTGATAGCATTTCTTCGTCCTTCCTTCATCCTCCATTCACTTCATTCATCTCTTCCATCCATCAATACAATAACCCACTACTTCTTTGAGCAAAGCTCTTGGTCTGTGTCCAACAGACTCTGAAAGAGCGTTCCAATAGGTTCACGCTTTTTTTGCAATGAATCAGCAGGAAGTAAGTGGTGAGTGTCTGTGTTTGTCCTCTTCTGCCTTCATTGCCCATAATACGATCTTCACGTCAAGGTGACGCAATCTTGTTAAAGTTATGAATGGAACACAGACACACACAGAAAAGCATACACACACGCGCGCACGCACATACACACGCACACACGCAGGCTCGTACAAACATATACATATGCAAACGTACGCGAGCACGCGCC
The DNA here is from genome assembly GCA_030674185.1 of Monoplex corrugatus. NCBI lineage: Eukaryota > Metazoa > Mollusca > Gastropoda > Littorinimorpha > Ranellidae > Monoplex > Monoplex corrugatus. The sequence continues at coordinate 13,426,620 of JAPXFY010000024.1, forward strand.
CATGCACACGCATACAGAGAAAGAGAGAGGCACAAAGAGAAAGCGATTGAGGAGAGAGAGACAGAGGAGAGAGAGACAGAGAGAGAGGGAGGAGACAGACAGACAGATGGACAGAAAGAAAGTGAAAGAGAAAGAGAGAGGGAGAGTATGGCTTGTCCATTGAAATGAAATGTTTGATTTATTCATTAAAAGTTTCTGACTTCTGAGACACAAACTCTCTCTCTCTCTCAGGGTGAGGGAATCAAAGGGTTAAGTTTTTGCTTATCTAGGCATGGTTGACAATACATGATGTCTGTGGTCAGGGTGTGGGAGACAAAGGGTTAAACTGCTATGTGAACAAACTGAAAACATAAATAGTGTATGCAAAACCTGCTAGGATCTTCGCTATGTTTTAAGAGGGTTATCATTTATTGTCTGACATTGAACCATCCGTGTCAAACTGCAGTCAGTCATGCTTTTTCATTGTTATCTAGATCTGTATGTAAACTGCAATGCTTGGTTTGCAGTCGTTTATGTTGTTTGCTCATTTGTTCTTCATTGATGTGTTCGTTGTTGTTTCTTGTTGGTTGTTTTTGTTTGAATATGCTTTTCTTCTTCTTTTTTCACATTATTGTTTTTCTTCTTTTCTATTTGTTCCCATCATAAAACTTTATATTCTTTCGTTTGTGTACCGCGAGTATTTTTTTTCTTTCTTTCACTTTTTAATTACTATTAGTCATTTTTGACAAAATGCAAAGCCAAATGTTGTAAGTGAAGCAGAATCATAGATATGAAATACTTACGTTCAAAACACATACATGATATCTACATTGTGAACAAAGCATTTGTCTCTATAAAATACAGAGACTGGAAATACCACAACTTATTCTTCAATGTCTAAACATGAATCATTAACAAAATTTCTTAACCTCATGAAAACTCAGTCCTTGGTTATTTCCAGCATCTAATCATCCGTTCAAACAAATGTTGTATACAGCTGACCAAGTTCTTCAAATGATTTTACGTCAGTGATGTTCATGCTCCCCTGCAGTTTTCTTTCTGCAACATTAATGAAGGTCTACTGTGCTGGTTATTACCCCCCATGTCACATCAATTTAGCTCCCAGACTTACACTGAGTCATAGGCACAAGGGCAAGGTGTCCTTTTATCAGAGCCAGACATTTACATCACCATTGAACTGTGAGATGGTTGATTAGTCTTGGGGGTGGCTCATATCTTCTGGGAGCAAGAGAAATTGGTATGTGAGGTTTAAGGCGAAAACATACCTGCCTCTGACATAGGTCTAGGTATTTGGAAGTTTAGTGTCTTTGTTTATACTTTTAACTTCACTGATCAAATAACAGCACAAACTAGTCAACGTGAAAAAACTAATGATTAACGCAGTAGATTACGAACTGGGAGGCAGTGGATTTTAATCCTAACCAGTCAAACAATTTATTGTAGGATTTTTTTTTGTCTTTGACTGACCGCTACGCAGATTTGACCGTGATATGGATTAGCTGGGAAGACTGGAACCACAAGTCAAATTTTATCCACTTTTCGAATGCAATATTGAGGATGTTGCTCATATTTCTGACAGTCAAATCTTACCCATGTTTCGGATGCATTTTTGAGAGTGTTGCTCATATTTCTGACAGTCAAATCTTACCCGTTTTTTGGATGCATTATTGAGAGTGTTGCTCATATTTCTGACAGTCAAATCTTATCCACTTTTCGGATGCATTATTGAGGGTGTTGCTCATATTTCTGACAGTCAAATCTTATCCACTTTTCGGATGCATTATTGAGGGTGTTGCTCATATTTCTGACAGTCAAATCTTATCCACTTTTCGGATGCATTATTGAGGGTGTTGCTCATATTTCTGACAGTCAAATCTTACCCACTTTTCGGATGCGTTATTGAGGGTGTTGCGTATACTTCTGACGGTCAAATCTTACCCACTTTTCAGATTCGTTATCGAGGGTGTTGCTCATATTTCTGACAGTCAAATCTTATCTACTTTTCAGCTGCGTTATTGATGGTGTTGCTCATATTTCTAACAGTCAAATCTTATCCACTTTTCGGATGCGTTATGGAAGGATATGGCTTGTATTTCTGACCAACAGTACAGCTTTCTGTATCTCTTAGGCCTGACTGATGCCAGAATGTATTATGAAAGTACTTAAGTACGGAGCACAACCCTGCTACTCAGTCTTAGTTCGAAACAGTACTACATAGCATCATCAGTCTTTTTCATCCCTATTCTCATCGTGATATCATCATCATCATCATCATCAGGTGCCTTACTGCATGGCGTTGGCGATTATGGACTTCCATCTGTCTCTATCTCTTGTTGCCTCAAGCATCTCTTCCACCCTCCCTGTCTTCAGCCACTTTGCAAGTAAGTCCAGTATCTTCTCCCTTGGTCTACCCGGTGCTCTTCTTCCCTCCAGCTTTCCCGTTGTGAACAGGTGTTCCAATTCCCCTTTCCTCATAAAATGAATGTTGCCTGCCTTTTCCTAATCTTCCTTTTGAATGATCTACTTGTGTCTGCCTCCATCAAGACTGTCTCGTTTGTTTTCTTTGCTGTCCATGGAACTCTCAATATCCTTCTTAGAAACTACATCTCGGCTGCCTCAATCTTGTTCTGGCTTTGCTTGTTGAGTGTCCACGCCTCGCAACCGTGCAACAGTATTATCATCATGATAACACTCTGAATTTATGTCCCAGACTCTGTGGCCCTTCATGCTCCGTATTCATGGTGAGTTCAGTGTCGGTAGATTTGTAGGTGTGCTGGAGATCTTAAATAAGTGGTTTGGGGAGTAGAGCAGAAGATGGCATTGTAGAAAAAAAAGGTATTAAACACACATATATATATATAAACAAAAAAATCCCACACATCAAAACCCTTGAATCTTTTATTTTAATTCTGCCTGGGGTTTATTCAAAAAACAAATTGCCATCTACATATCCTGGGAATTATCACAATCCAGACCTCACACTTTAAACGACTTTACTACTCACGAATGGAAGTAATAGATACCATCATGCCTGCTTTATAGCAAGTCTTTGTCATTGGCATTAGATCTGACCAAAGAGAAAAATTGATTTCGTTGTTAAATCGATTTAAAAGAATGAAAAAGAGAGAGGGGGAGGAGGGAGGGAGAGACAATGACAATGACATTGATGCTTTATTTTCCACCAGTAAAATCTATCAGCTAGAAGCCATTTTTCAAACTTACCGTTGCTATTCTATACATATGACATTTGTTTACAGTAACAAGTACAGCTTAAGGAAAACACATGACATTCGTTTACAGTAACAAGTACAGCTTTAGGAAAATACATGTGTCTCTGCCGAGAGACACAGAGAGAGAGAGACAGAAAGAGAGAGACAGAGAGAGACAGAAACAGAGACAGAGATAGAGACAGACAGACAGTGAGAGAGACAGAGAGAGACGGGGTAGGAGGAAGGGAAGGGGGGAGGGAGAGAGGGACAGAGACACAGAGAGAGACACACAGAGAGACAGAGAAACAGACAGACAGACAGTGAGAGAGAGATAGAGTGAGAGAGAGAGAGAGAGAGAGAGAGAGAGGATAAAAAAAATGAAACAAAGTCAAATAATTCCTTCGCCTTTCTATTCAAAGACCATAACAATGGCATCATCTTGGTTATTATTTGACTGTCTACCTTTCCTGACAGGAAAGATGCTTACCAATTCACAGCTTATGTATTTTACACCTGAATGTTGCTCTAGTGAACAAAAATGCAATGCCCAGTACTTATAAGACACCACTCATACAACTATCATAAGGGCTGTAAAGCAAGACAACATGGTATCAGTAAATAAAACAAATGACATCCAGTATCATGCCATTACTTGGTGATGTGTTGACACAGAAATTCAATCATAAACAGGCCACAGTCATTGTTTTGGGGATTCCCCACAGGCCGTCAAGTTTTCTCTCAAGCAAAGACTGCTGCAAGATTTCCCCCCAAAGGCGAAGGGAAATCACTCTCTTAAAACTACAGGAACCTGGCAATGATGCAGACGACCAGATCAGAGGAACGAGCAACGTCTGAAGCCAGACGAAAAAGTAATCGCTTTATCAAGTTGACGGTCACGAGTCCAGACTATGGGATCAGTTGTGTAAACACTGGGATCCACCACAAACTGGCTGAAGGGCTGGCTTGTGTGTGATTTGTGAGTGGACCTCGCATCCCATATCGAATTTAAAGTCATGAACTTTAGCCACTGTGTGTCTATGAGCCTCAGTCAGAGTGCTGGGCAGATGGACTGTTTGCATGCCACTTGTTCTGGAGTTTTACTATCTTTTTGCTTTCTTCGTGTTCTTCTGGTGATGCTGTTTTCTTTAACAAGAACTTGCCTTTTCTTTGCGGACCAGCATTGAATTCAAAATAACTTGAATATGTGGCTATATTACAAGTGCCAACCAGCACGATTGATGAATAAAAAATAGTCAACACAACCTTTGAAAAAAAATACTGTTGGTATAGTCATTCTGCCGTTAGTCAGAATTTAAATTGATAAAAAACCTGCTGATATTATCAGTTCACTAAAAACGAAGACATGCTGAACATTTCCCTAGCCTTCTTACACCATAAACACATATACACATGCCATTTACATGTAACCAAGATTATTCCAGCGGAAGTCTGATAAAATACCAGTATAAAATATAGACTAGGTAAAACATAGTCTAGGTAAGGCCTCAGGACCTGGCAGTTCATGGCTTTATGTGCAGGCTCAAGATTTGTGCCATGATCACAATACACATAGCACCTGTAGGCTGGTACATATGGAATTCGTTCAGAGCACGGAGATGTCATCTTGAGAAACTGAAACCGAAACTGAAACTTCCCTGGCCATTAAAGAAAAAGGAAATATAGTTGTCTTTCTTTGATAACAAACAATGGAGTGGTCCATTAGTTCAGTTGCCAAAAGAGCCATGTTCATTACACAGGGGTCGGGGGTTCAATCACTGGGCGGCCCACAGTTTGGGGAACACTGACTGCTTGGTTCTTTTTGATGGAGCTGTGGACTCAAGATCCGATATCTCGAGTTCAATCTGATATCTCAAGTTCCATCCGATATCTCGCGTTCAATCCTTTACCTGGAGTTCAACCCTTTATCTCGAGTTCCATCCGATATCTCGAGTACCATCCAATACCTCGAGTTCCATCCCAGCACACAGGAGAAAATGCTGCCCGTCTTTATGTTTCCATCAACCTGGTGGCGTTAGCCTACAGTTTCATAGATCTATTATCTCAGGTTCAAACCGATATCTCGAGTTCAACTTAATATCTCACGTTCAATCCTATATCTCGAGTTCCATCCGATGTTTTGTCTTATAAGTACTGGGCATTACAAAAAAATGCAATGCCCAGTGCTTATAAGACGCCACTCATACAACTATCATAAGGGTTGTAAAGCAAGAAAAATTAGTATCAGTAAATAGCACAAATGGCATCCAGTATCATGCTATTACTTGGTGATGTGTTGAAACAGAAATTCAATCATAAACAGGCCACAGTCATTGTTTTGGGGATTCCCCATAGGCCGTCAAGTTTTCTCTTAAGCAAAGACTGCTGCAAGATTTCCCCCCAAAGGCGAAGGGAAATCACTCTCTTAAAACTACAGGAACCTGGTAATGATGCAGACGACCAGATCAGAGGAACGAGCAACGTCTGAAGCCAGACGAAAAAGTAATCGCTTTATCAAGTTGACGGTCACGAGTCCAGACTTTGGGATCAGTTGTGTAAACACTGGGATCCACCACAAACTGGCTGACGGGCTGGCTTGTGTGTGATTTGTGAGTGGACCTCGCATCCCATATCGAATTTAAAGTCATGAACTTTGGACACTGTGTGTCTATGAGCCTCAGTCATGAGTGCTGGGCAGATGGACTGTTTGCATGCCACTTGTTCTGGAGTTTTACTATCTTTTTGTTTTCTTCGTGTTCTTCTGGTGATGCTATTTTCTTTAACAAGAACTTGCCTTTTCTTTGCAGATACAAGCAAACATACTGGTCGATCAACTATGATAGAATCTTTGATAAACGAGTTTTCTGCTCTATTCTTGTTTTTGTTTCGTTGTCGTCTTTGGTCTTTGTTGTTTCTATGTCGCAGACACAAGTAGATCACTCATAAGGAAGATTAGGAAAAAAACAGGCAACATTTATAGGCCATTTTATGAGGAAGGGGGATTGGAGCACATGGTCACAACAGGAAAGCTGGAGGGAAAGAGAGCACCAGGTGGACCCAAGGAGAGAATGCTGGACGGACTTGCAGAGTGGCTGGGGACGAGGGGGTGGGAGAGATGCTAGGGGCAACGAGAGAGAGAGATGGATGGAAGTCCATGGTCGCCAACGCCATGCGGCAGGGCACCTGATGATGATGATGATGTGTTTCATCTTGTACTGTTTTCTTTCGTTTTGACTTTGTGTTTCTTTCCTTTGTTTAATTTTTGTGTGTCAAATTTTCTTTTCGGAAGAAAAAGAAAGATCATACAACACTAACGCAAAACAAAATACAGCGTCATAATATGGACTAAACAGAATATGCAAAGAATGTCATGAAAATAACACGCTTCTGATACTTTATTCAAACGTGTATTTGGCTGTCAGGAAAAAAAATTATTTTAATTTTCATTGACGAAAGTTATTAAGCTAAAAGCTAATTTCGAACTTGTCTAAAGCAACATTACAATCAAGGGAAAGGAAACATAAAAACAAACAGAAAGACAAATGTCACGACTGTCATCTATTTAGCATGACCCCACTTCAGCTGTTAATTTCTTGAATGCCTTTGGAATTGTCTGTCTGTCTGTCTGTCTGTCTCTCTCCTCTCTCCTCTCTCTCTCTCTCTCTCTTCTGTCTTAGTCTGTCTCTCTCTCTCTCTTTCTCTCTTTCACTTTTTCTTTCTTTCTCTCTCTCTCTCTCTCTGTCTCTCTCCTTCTCTGTCTCAATCTCTATCTCTGTCTCTGTCTCTCTGTCTCTGTCTCTGTCTCTCTGTCTCTCTCTCTCTCTCTCTCTCTCTATCTCTCTCTCTCTATCTTTGTCTTACTTCTGTCTCTGTCTCTTTATTTTCTTCTCTCAGTCTCTCTGTCTATGTCTCTGTCTGTCTCTGTCTCTATCTGTCTGTCTGTTTGTCTCTCTCTCACACACACACACACACACACACACACACACACACACACACACACACACACACACACACACACACACACACGCACGCACAAACACACACACGCGAGTGCACGGTCGTTTAACATTTTCAACAACTTCTAAAGCTAATTTTCCTTTCATGAAATTGTTAAGAATGTGATAATCAAACAAGAGCTCGACGTCTAACAAGATTGCCTGCCACAGAAAGGCAATGCCAGGATACCTTGCCGTTTAGCAAAGGTGTAAACACTCACATTGAGTCTCCCAATAGCATCACATCAGTCCACGTTCTGCTTTCTGGTTTTCAGTTAAATTCGTCGCTTTCAAGGTGATCTTTTTTTACGCTACCCTTAGTTATAGGTGTTAGTTTTGTTTCGGTATTCTTCAATATCAGACGGCAGATGCACATCAGAAATAGCCAGCAGAATCGGCCAAGCCAAAACAGCATTCAAGAAGATGACAAGCATTCTTACCAACAAATGCCTATCAATTAACATCAGGAAGAGAGTTCTTGAATGTTGTATAGAACCAATACTGTTGTACGGATGTGAGGCATGGACAGTCAACAAGCAAAGCCAGAACAAGATGGAGGCAGCCAAGATGTGGTTTCTAAGAAGAATGTTGAGAGTTCCATGGACAGCAAAGAAAACAAACGAGACAGTCTTGATGGAGGCAAACACAAGTAGATCACTCATAAGGAAGATTAGGAAAAGACAGGCAACATTTGTAGGCCATTTTATGAGGAAGGGGGATTTGGAACACCTGGTCACAACGGGAAAGCTGAAGGGAAAGAGAGCACCAGGTCGACCCAGGGAGAAAATGCTGGAGGACTTGCAGAGTGGCTGGGGATGAGGAGGGTGGGGGAGATGCTGGGGGCAACGAGAGATAGAGACAGATGGAAGTCCATGATCGCCAACACCATGTGGCAGGGCACCTGATGATGATGATGATTCTTCTAAGTTTAAAATAGTTTTTCGCTTGTCTCAGCAGTCTCATGTTGACGTGTTTTGTACGTACTTGAAAAAGAGGCATGATGAAGGAAATGGTGGCTGGGTAATCTTCCTTATGACCACAACAAAAAGCAAGATCGATCCTGATCAAGTGCTACTCAACTTGCGCAAGATAAAGAATAGAAAGAAAGAAAGAAAGGAAAAAGGAATCAATTCTCTCTTGAGTCCTGGTTCCTGTGTTTATGTGTCTTTGTTCATGGTTCATTGTTTCTCTTTCTCGTTTTCGTGTTTGCTTCATTTTCTGCATGGAAGCCATGGTTAACAAGTCAGAAATGATAGATAGCCATCCTGGTGCCTTGTGGCTTGATTAAATGGTTAGTTGGCAAAAAACTGTGGTTATGATGCTGTGTTGTTGCCCTGTCGTGTTTGTTTGTTTATCTGTTTGTTGATTGATTGATTATTTATTTATTTATTTATTTATCTACCTATTTATTTATTTATTTATCTATTTACTTGTTTATTTGTTTGTTTCTCTGTTTACTTATCTATTTTCATTCGTTATCAATTTGTTCATTTATTAATTTTTTTATTTATTTGTTTATATATTCATCTATTGTTTATTTATTCATTCATTCATTCATTCATTCATTCATTCATTATTTATTATTATTTACTATTTATTTACTTATTTATTCATTATTTATTTATTTATTTATTTAATCATCCATTCATTCATTCATTAATTTATTCAATTATTCATCCATTCTTTCATTCAATATTCATTCATTCATTCATTTATTTATTTGTTTATTTATTTGTTTATTTATTTATTTGTTTATTCATTCATTTATTTGCCTTTCTATGTATTTATTGCATTCGTTTTCCTATGTATTTGTTTATTCATTTATTTATATTGATATGTTTGGGGTGCACGAATATATACATATATCAAATAACGCACTGTCGTAGATCCTCATCAACATCACAATGCAGCAACACAGAGACGGAGGTTTCATGTGTAGATGAAATTAGTCTAGATCTGCATGACGACAATTATTTCAACAATCACTGACCTGCAGGCTGAACAAGGAAGTGAATATAAGTGAGTTTTTTGTTTTAACAAACATGAGTAAAATCAGTGTTTCTTGTGGTCTACGTGGCGTACTGGTCAGTGCAATTGAGGAATGGCTGGGAGATCGTGGGTTCGAATCCCCATTTATAAAAAGAAAAAATAAATAAGAAAGGAACCCAATCCTATTGTGGATTTTTTTCTTTGCCCTGTCTGAGTTTGGTGGTGTGTGTTCAAGACGAGAGGGGCAGCACAGGGGTAATGAGACAGAAACAGCGCAGATGGTGCTTTATTGGTGGGAATAAAGGAATGTATATTCTCATTCATATTTTTACATGCTATAGAAACATAAATAAGAATGTAAATATATTCATGGGAATAAACGAGTATAGATTCTAAGTTTACATGTCAACATACAACTCTACTTATAATAGATAAAGAAATCCAGAGGAAGTTTTGAAGTCAGTGTTTGATGGTTATGATGTTCAGTGATTAGGACACTAGTTTTCCATTGGAAAGGTCAGGATTCGAATCTACTTGGAAACCACCAGGTGGATGAAGGACAAAGAGACGTGTTCGATCTCTCAGGCCACCACATGTGCAGACCTGTTAGTGTCTGATGACTCTTCGCATGTATATGCACATAAAACATCAAAACCAGCAAACTCGACAAAGCTGGCATTATATACAGAATAGACTGCCAGGACTGTAACCAACATTATGTCGGTGAAACTGAACGCCCCCTTCAGAAGAGACTAACAGAACACAAGAGGGACTCTTCTCCAGTAGGAGCTCACCTACACGCCGAAAAACATCAATTCAGTGCGGACAATGTCAACATCCTGGACAGAGAAAATAAGTGGTTCCAGCGAGGAGTCAAGGAGGCCATCTACATCGCAAGCCACCAACCCCCCGCTCAACAGGGACCGGGGCCGTTACACCCTTGCCCCCGGTGTACCATTCTCTGATTCGATCTCGTGAACTGGGTTCATCCCATGTTCGCGAGATCTGAGTAGAGATTCACGCAGACAGCATTAGAGCGCTGACGAAGATGGCGAGAACGCCATCGAAAGCTACGGAACTGTGAGTAGCGATTTTTACACTGTTGGGAGACCTTGTTCTTCAAAATTGGTAGCATTACATATGTTAATGTTATTGTTTCTGTTTAAAGCCCAACTGACTGTGCAGGGTCGTATCAGGGCTATAATCGCCAAGCTCTATGACAGTGGACAGGAACCGAATAAAATGGCAACATTACCCGTTAATTTAGCCTGACCACGTAGATCGGGAACGAAAGAAGAACTAAGAAAAGGAACAAGAAGAAAACTCATCATCATCATCATCATCATCATCATATATCCCGCTGCATGGAGTTGGCAATCATGGCCCTCCCTATGTAGCTATCCCTTGTCGCCGCAAGTACATCTCCCACACTCTCTGTCCTTTACAACAAAAATAATGATATTATTTCGGTAGTCCAGCTCATTCTAAGATCCCCTGTTGGCAGATTGTTATGAAGAGTTAATTAATTGTTGTCTGTTATTGATTGACACTGTTAACTTAATGTTCTGAATTCCTAATTGTTATTGTTCCCCTTCTTACATTCAAACTATCACTACCCCTTCCCATCCCCGTCCACCACCCTTCTTTTTTTTCTTTTTTTTTCCCTCCCTATGTATGTATATGTGTGTGTGTGTGTGTGGTGTGTGTGTGTGTGTGTGTGTGTGTGTGTGTGTGTGTGTGTTTGTGTGTGTGTGTGTGTGGTTGTTTGTGTGTGTGTGGTTGTGTATGTGTGTTGTATGTGTGTGTGCGTCTAAAATCACTATTGTGAACAGACATTAAAATAAAGATTCCTTTCTTCCTTCTCTGTCCTCAGCTACCCTGCAAATCTGTTCAATTTTCTCCTGGGTCTGCAAAAGGTGTTCTCTTTCCCTCAGCTTTTCCTGTTGCGACCAGGTGCTCTGAATTCCCTTTCCTCATAAAATTGCCTATAAATGTCGCTTGTCTTTTCCTAATCTTCTTTATCAATGATCTTCGTGTGTCTGCCCATCAAGACTGTCTCAAGAAAAAAATAGTTTCACACATTTCAGTAATATTCAGACTAAGCTGCTGCACACTGGAAGCACGTTCTCAGAGATGGACCTAACACAAGGAAAATGTACACATATTTTTCTAACCAATAAGCTTTTGCTCCCAAATGATTATGCTAAATCTTACTCCTCATGTTTGCAATGTCTGTACAATTCTAAGGCTCATAAGCAGTGTTTTTTGTTTGTTTGTGTGTTTTTTGTTTGTTTGTTTGTGTGTTTGTTTGTTTGTTTGTTTGTTTGTTTGTTTTTTGTTTGTTTGTTGTTTTGTTTTCTTATTTGTTTTTTGTTTTTGTTTTGTTTTGTTTTTTGCTTTTATGTTTTGTTTTTGCTTTAGTTTGTTAACCTTTAGGTCTTTGTAAATTTTTTACTGCGGTCAAATTTCCAATACCATGACTAATCGCAATCATTCTATGTCAAGGTACATGATCACTCACAGTGCTTCCTTTTGCAACATTGATGATGTCCCATTGTCTTACTTCTTACCATCTATGACAAAACAGCCATCCCTATCTCACACTCACCACAGTCACAGACACAGAGGGCGAGCCGTCCTACTGACAGGGAAAGACACATGCATCATCGTTAAGCTGTCAGCCTGTTGATTAGTTTTGCTTGCTGGTTTCTTCACCTGAAGGTTGGCGAAGAGGTTGGCACAAAAAAACAACAACACAAAAAATGAGTCCGTCCCAAGAATAGGTTTAAGCCTATTGGGGTGTACTGTTCTTCTTTGAATGTCAGCTCTAAAGGTTAAACATCTTCTCTCTCCCCCACTTATCTGCAGCATCCTTCAATGTCAGCATGAAAGCAAAGCAAACACTAATCCTTTCACTCCCTTACCCTATCCACCAGCTTCCTGCAGCAGAAAGCTGGTGGATAGGATGATGGAGTGAAAGGATTAAGTTTTTGCAGCTTATGAACGGGTTGTGGGAGTGAAAGGTTTAAGCAGAGAGTTGATTCACAATACACTCGTCGTGCTCAGACAATTCCATAGCGCTCCATCAATCTACCCTCGAGCAGATGCCTTGATCTTCCACAAAACCCTAAGCATAGGAAAGGTCTTGAAATGAAGGCGGCAAGGAACAGGACTTGGAGACATTGTGCTGACATGAACAAAATGACTGAATACTACGATGCAAGCAAACAGCCAATGTTTTTTGTATTGCAGACTGGCACTGAATCAAAAATATTTGATGTATGGCTCTGTTACAAGTGCCAACCAGCACGATTGAAGAATAGAAAAGTCAACACACCTTTGAAAAATAATACTGTTTGTATAGTTATTCTGCCGTTAGCAGAATTTAATTGATAAAACTGCTGATATTATCAATTCATTTAAAAAAGAAGACATGCTGAACATTTCACTAGCCATCTGACTCCATAAACACAGTGGCACACGTGTCATTTACATGTAACCAAGATTATCCAGCTGGAGCTCATACATACGTAATCGTCTGAGTGCGACGACCTTATTATACAAACTTAAACCTTAATCAATAGACTACAAATGCTTCAATTTTACAAATTGTTACTATCAGTCAAGTCAAATGCAATGCCTGATACTTCTAAGACAATGCATTATCAGTGGAGGGTATTTTTGAAATGTAAAAAGACCAAGAAACAATGCGAAAATAGATCAAAAATGTTTACTGGTAATGTTCGCTACATATGACAACAACACAACAATAACTGTTTACTGGTAATGTTCGCTACATATACAACAACAACAACATAACTTTTATTGGTAAAGTTCGCTACTCATGCAACAAAAAAATGATGATATTGACACTTTCGCTTTGTATACAGCAGACACTGATCAGTTTATTACACTTGTTGCTAATACACAGTTTAGTAATTTTACAAATGTACAACAAAGATTGATCGCTTATTGGCACTATCCACTGCTTATACAGTATGATTTATCGACTGTTTTTTGGAACTGTTCGATACATTTACAGTAATAGACTGATTGTATGCTGACTTTGTTTGGTAATTACGCAGCATAGAGTGACTATTTATTGGTATTAGTTTCTACATATATCACAAACATTGACTGATTACTCACTGGTATTCTTATTAAATAATTTCAGATGTCACTATGAAACTACTCTTCTGACACCTTTCTCAAAACCTCTATAGTTTTGGCTTTTTTTGTATCTTGTGACCTTGACTTTACACCTTACCTTTCAAACTCATGCTTTGGCAGGTCATCAACCATCAATACATTTGACTTAATTTTGCTAAAGACCCACTGATAAACAGCTGGAAAAAAATCGTGCGCATACATTTTTGTCACAGACAAACAGGAGCACACACTCAGGGAGACGGACATACAGAGACCTCTCTCTTGTCATTATGAAGTAATCTTTATGTCTATTTATTTATCTATTTATTTATTTATTTATTTATTTATTCGTTTGTTTGTTTATTTATTTGTTTATTCATTCAATCATTCATTCCTTTGTTTGTTTATGCATTCGTTGTTTTTATTTTCTTATTCGTTTATTTATTTGTTTATTGATTCATTTCTTTATTTACCTATCTATTTTGTTTGATTGTTTGTTTGTTTATTTGTTTGTTTATTTGTCTATTTTGACGGAAGATTAAAAACGGTAATTAGATAAGTGAATAAAAAGACATGCAAACAAAATCAAAATAGAAATACACAAAAGAGACTACTTTGATTTTTAAGTGAATTATTTATCTCTAAAAGTGCATGTCCTGATAAACATTTTTTTCCGTTTATTTACTTTTGTAGTCATTAGTTTTTTATACATATATATTTAGTTCGCTATTTTTCCAACGTTTTAAAGATCGTGCATTTATTTAGCTAACTATTCAATTTGTTTGTTTAATTGTTTGTAAAGAGTTCGTGCCTTCAAACTGTATGTGATGCTCAAAATGGCGACAATAAATCATGACACAGATGGACATAACTAATGAATGGATCCATACATGGATGTGACAGTTGTGACAGATGCGATGTAAAAGGAAACTGTAAGGGGAGGGGGAATTGGGGAGGGGGAGTCATCGTTTCAAAAATGGCATTTTCTGTTAAGACGGTGGAACACGGTGTTGTTGGTGGTGGTGGTGGTTTTTCCCCTGTCACACCTTGGAACATTCCCCATTCGTAGTTTTTGCACTGCCAAGTTTATTATGTTGGCACTTTTCTGTTTGTTTGTTTGTTTGTTTGTTTGTTTGTTTGTTTGTTTGTTTGTTTGTTTGTTTGTTTGTGTTCCCCATTCCGTTTTTGCCTCTTTCTTTATTTTGTTGGCTATTTTTTGCTTGTTTACTTGTTTTTGTTTTGTTTGTTTGTAAGCGTGGTGTGTGTGTGTGTGTGTGTGTGTGTGTGTATGTGTGTGCATTTGTGTGTGTGTGTGTATCTAGCCTGTGTGTATGTGTGTGTGTACATGTATGGGTGTGTATGTGTGTGTATGTGTGTGTGTGCATGTATGTTGTGTGTGTGTGTGTGTGTGTGTGTGTGTGTGTGTGTGTGTGTGTGTGTGTGTGTGTGTTGTGTTTGTGTGTCATCGTTTGAAAAATAGCATTTTCTGTTAAGACGGTGGAACACGGTTTTGTGTGTGTGTGTGTGTGTGTGTGTGTGTGTGTGTGTGTGTGTGTGTGTGTGTGTGTGTGTGTGTGTGTTGCATGCATGTGTGTGTGTATTTAGCCTGTGTGTGTATGTGTGTGTGTATGTATGTGTGCATGTATGTGGTGTGTGTGTGTGTGTGTGTGTTGTGTGTGTGTGTGTGTGTGTGTGTGTGTGTGTGTGTGTGTGTGTGTGTGTGTGTGTGTGTGTGTGTGTGTGTGTGTGTGTGTGTTTGTGTGTCATCGTTTGAAAAATACCATTTTCTGTTAAGACGGTGGAACACGGTTTGGTTTTTTTTCCCCTGTCACATTTCCCATTCCTAGTTTTTGCACTGCCTAGTTTCTTATGTTGGCACTTTTTTTTTTCTTTGTTTGTTTGTCTGTTTATTTGTGTGTTTGTCTGTTTGTTTTGTGTGTGTCTTTGCTTGTTTATTTGTTTATTTGTTTGTTTGTTTGTTTTGTTTGTTTTCTTCTAAAATGTTCCCTATTCCTTTTTTTGGCCTCTGCCTTGTTTATTTTGTTGGCTTTTTTTGCCTGTTTACTTGTTTTAGTTTGTTTGTTTGTTTGTGTGTGTGTTTGTTTCTGAAATGTTTCCCATCCCTAGCTTTCCCATTGCGTTGTTTATTTTGGTGGCATTTGTTTGTTCGTTTGTTTGTTTGTTTGCTTGTTGTTTGTTTGTTTGTTTGTTTTGTTTTGTTGTTGTTTGTTTTTGTTTGTTTTGTTGTTGTTGTTGTTTTGCTTTACTTGTTAACCTTTAGGTCTTTATGAATATTTTACTGCAGTCAAATTTCCAATACCACTGACTAATCGCAAATCATTCTATGTCAAGGTACATGATCACTCACAGTGCTCCCTTTTGCAACATTGATGATGGTCCATTGTCTTATTCTTACCATCTATGACACAGCCATCCCTATCTCACGCTCACCCACAGTCACAGACACAGAGGGCGAGCCGTCCTACTGACAGGGTCAGACACATGCATCATCGTTAAGCTGTCAGCCTGTTGATTAGTTTTGCTTGCTGGTTTCTTCACCTGAAGGGTTGGCGAAGAGGTTGGCACAAAAAAACACAAAAAAACGAGTCCCTCCCAAGCATAGGTTTAAGACTATAGAGTTGTACTATTCTTCTTTGCGTTGTCAGCTCTAAATGGTTAATACTCTTCTCCCCCCCCCCCCCCCCCCCCAACTATCTGCCAGCATCCTTCAATGTTGGCCATGAAGGCAAAGCAGACAACTTAACCCTTTTTTCTCTCCCACCCTATCGGCCAGCATCCTTCAATGTTGGCCGTAAAGGCAAAGCAGAAAATTTAACCCTTTTCTCTCTCCCACCCTATCGGCCAGCATCCTTCAATGTTGGCCATGAAAGCAAAGCAAAAACTTAACCCTTTCACTCCTTTACCTATCTGTCAGCATCCTTCAATGTCAGCCATGAAGGCAAAGCAAAAGCTTAACCCTTTCATTTCTTCACTTATCTGCCAGCATCCTTCAACGTCAGCCATGAAGGCAAAGCAAACAAATTAACCCTTTCACATCCCCGCCCTACCTGCCAGCATCCTTCAATGTCAGCCATGAAGGCAAAGCAAACACTTAACCCTTTCCATCCTTGACCCTATCTGCCAGTGTCCTTCAATGTTAGCCATGAAGACAAAGCAAAAATTAACTCTTTCACTCCTTCACCCTATCCACCAGTTTCTTGTGACCTTGACCTTGCAACTCACCTTCCAAACTCATGCTTTGGCGAATCCTAACCAGTCAACACACTTGACCAAACTTTGCTAAACATCCACAGACAAAGAGCTAAAAATAATCGTGTACACACCTTTTTGTCACAGACAAACATGAGTACTCACTCAGGGAGACAGACATACAGACAGACATCTCTCTCATGTCATTATGGAATAATCTGATTTTTTATTTATTTAGTTAGTTAGTTTAACTTAGTTAGTTAGTCAGTAAGTTACTTACTTACTTACTTAGTGAGTTAGTGAATTAGTTAGTTAGTTAGTTAGTTAGCTAGTTAGTTAGTTGTTTGGGTTTTTTGTTTGTTTGTTTATGTATTTATTTATCTACTTATTTATTCATTCAATCATTCATTCCTTAATTTGTTTATGTTTTTATTTATTTATACATTTATTTATCTATTCATTTGTTTATTTATTTGTGGTTTTTTGTTTATTTGTCTGTATGTTTGTTCATTTGTTTGTTTGTTTGTTTGTTTGTTTGTTTATCCATTTTGACAGTTGACAGTTACACACCTAAAGTTTTCCATGTTGAATATCAGCAAATGTTTATAATTACATAGAAAAAAGCAGATTTGAAAAAAAAAGAAACGCTCTATTCTGATAACTTTTCTTCCTTCCTTCATTTTTTCTTCTTCCTTCCTCCACCTTCCACCACACTCCACTACCTTTTAATCATTTCTTTCATTGTCCATTCACTTCATTCATCTCTTCCATCCATCAATTCAATAACCCACTACTTCTTTGAGCAAAACTCAGGTAATACACGTGGAAAAAGCACACCTTCTTTACACGGAAGTTCCAGTCTGACTACATCTCCACTCTAATCCACCAGCTAACCACTTTCATCTTCACCTTCACACTCTGTTGTGCAAATAGACTGCGGGCAGTCTGTCAGCTCTTGGTCTGTGTCCAACAGACTCTGAAAGAGCGTTCCAATAGGTTCACGCTTTTTGGCAATGAATCAGCAGGAAGTAAATGGTGAGTGTCTGTGTTTGTCCTCTTCTGCCTTCAATGCCCATAATACGATCTTCACGTCAGGGTGACGCAATCTTGTTTAAGTTATGAATGGAACGCAGACACACAGACACAGACACAGACACACACACAGACACACAGACACACAGACACACACACACAAACACACACACACACGCACTATCACATACAATCACACACACACACACACACACACACACACACAAACACACACACACACACATAAATACACACGCATGCACGTACATGCACATACACACATAAACACACACGCACGCATGCACACAAACACACATGTGCAAGCGCGCACAACTGCACAGGCAGAGAAAGAGAGGTAGAGAGAGAGAGTGATAGAGGAGAGAGAGAGAGAGAGAGGAGACAGGCAGACAAACAGACAGAAAGACAGAGAGTGAAAGACACAAGAGAGAGAGAGGAGACTGACAGAGAGATTGAGAGAAAGAAAGTGAAAGAGAGAGATAGCGAGAGAGAGAGAGAGAGAGAGAGCTAAGAAAGTAAATTTTTTAGTAAATACATGTATAGAGAGAGAGCCACAGACATACAGAAGATAGAGAATACATTTAGAAACAATTCAACAGTGTGCTTGACTTGATTTAGACATTGACAGTTACACACCTAAAGTCTTCCATGTCAGATATCAGCAAATGTTTCAAATAACACAGAAAATAAGGAAATTTGAAAAAAAAACACTATTCTGATAACCTTTCTTCTTTCCTTCATCTTTTCTTCTTCCTTCCTCCACCCTCCACCACACTCCACTGCATTTTTTCCCCTTCATTCTCCATTCACTTCATTCATCTCTTCCATCCATCAATACAATAACCCACTACTTCTTTGAGCAATATTCATGTAACACATGTGGAGTCAGCACACCTTCCTCACACGGAAGTTCCAGTCTGACTACATCTCCAATCTATTCCACCAGCTAACCACTTTCATATTCACCTTCACGCTCTGTTGTGCAAATAGACTCTGGGAAGTCTGTCAGCTCTTGATCTGTGTCCAACAGACTCTGAAAGAGCGTTCCAATAGGTTCACGCTTTTTGGCAATGAATCAGCAGGATGTAAGTGGTGAGTGTCTGTGTTTGTCCTCTTCTGCCTTCATTGTCATAATACGATCTTCACGTCAGGGTGACGCAATCTTGTTGAAGTTATGAATGGAACACAGACACACACAGAAAAACACACACACTCGCGCACGCACATACACACGCACAAGCACGCTTGTACAAACATATACATATGCAAACGTACGCGCGCACGCGCGCATGCACACACATACAGAGAAAAAGAGAGGCACAAAGAGAAAGCGATTGAGGAGAGAGAGACAGAGGGAGAGAGAGACAGAGAGAGAGGGAGGAGACAGACAGACAGATGGACAGAAAGAAAGTGAAAGAGAGAGAGAGAGAGAGTATGGCTTGTCCATTGAAATGAAATGTTTGATTTATTCATTAAAAGTTTCTGACTTCTGAGACACAAACTCTCTTCTCTCTCAGGGTGAGGGAATCAAAGGGTTAAGTTTTTGCTTATCTAGGCATGGTTGACAATACATGATGTCTGTGGACAGGGTTTGGGAGACAAAGGGTTAATTGCTATGTGAACAAACTGAAAACATAAATAGTGTATGCAAAACCTGCTAGGATCTTTGCTATGTTTTAAGAGGGTTATCAGTTATTGTCATTGCCTAGACTGTCAATATGAACCCTCAGATTCCGCATGGCTGCTTCGCGATTCCTTTCAACGATGCAGCTCTAAATGTAACTTCCTTGTTTGTCACGGGACTCTGCAATCTTTTTATCTGCTACACTTTGTATCTTGCTGCAAGCTACAATCAGCGCGCTGTCTTAGAAGAAAAATTGTCATGTTGTCCTTTGGTTCTGCATGTCTGTCGCTGATAGATCAATAAAAATGCACTTATGCTAATCTATATCATCTGCTCACCCTATCTGTGACAGATCAATGTACATCGCTCGCACTTGGCTCTTCCTTGATACTTACTCAATCAGGTTAGACTCTTACGTTGGTTCAGCGCTTTTTCTGTCTCAGGACAGCTGCGTACATCTTCCTACGCTCGACCAATTACTCTTTCCGCTTTAAGTCAGGTTTGAACTCACCTCCAGTCAATGAATTTCTGAGCTTTTTCGCGTTTTTACTGTATTTCCATTGTCATATTTAGCTTGTAGGACATTCCATTTTTGACTTAATTGATGTTTACATGTTCATCTGAGTGCGATCTGCGTGTGATTGGGAGCGCGCTTTGTTGTTACCAGATTAGCGCGAATAATTGTATTATGATTATTTTTGTCTGACATTGCTTCGTGTCAACACAGTCAGTCATTTTTCATTGTTATTATATGTATGTAAACTGCAATGCTTGTTGCGTCGTTTATGTTGTTGTCATTTTCTTCATTGATGTGTGTGTTTCTTGTGTTTTTGTTTGAATATGCTTTTCTCTTTTTTATATTGTTCTTTCTTTCCATCATAACTTTATATCTTTCGTTGTGTACCGATATTTTTTCTTTCTACTTTAATACTATTAGTCTTTGAAATAAAGCCAATGTTTAAGTGAGCAGAATCATAGATATGAAATACTTACGTTCAAAACACATACATGACATCTACATTGTGAACAAAGCATTTGTCTCTATAAAATACAGAGACTGGAAATACCACAACTTATTCTTCAATGTCTAAACATGAATCATTAACAAAATTTCTTAACTCATGAAAACTCAGTCTTGGTTATTTCCAGCATCTAATCATCCTTTCAAACAAATGTTGTATACAGCTGACCAAGTTCTTCAAATGATTTTACGTCAGTGTGTTCATGCTCCCCTGCAGTTTTCTTTCTGCAACATTAATGAAGGTCTACTGTGCTGGTTATTACCCCCCATGTCACATCAATTCAGCTCCCAGACTTACACTGAGTCATAGGCACAAGGGCAAGGTGTCCTTTTATCAGAGCCAGACATTTACATCACCATTGAACTGTGAGATGGTTGATTAGTCTTGGGGGTGGCTCATATCTTCTGGGAGCAAGAGAAATTGGTATGTGAGGTTTAAGACGAAAACATACCTGCCTCTGACATAGGTCTAGGTATTTGGAAGTTTAGTGTCTTTGTTTATACTTTTAACTTCACTGATCAAATACAGCACAAACTAGTCAACGTGAAAAAAACTAAAGATTAACGCAGTAGATTACGAACTGGGAGGCAGTGGATTTTAATCCTAACCATCAAACAATTTATTGTAGGATTTTTTTTTGTCTTTGACTGACCGCTACGCAGATTTGACCGTGATATGGATTAACTGGGAAGACTGGAACCACAAGTCAAATTTATCCACTTTTCGAATGCAATATTGAGGATGTTGCTCATATTTCTGACAGTCAAATCTTACCCATGTTTCGGATGCATTTTTGAGAGTGTTGCTCATTTCTGCAGTCAAATTTCCTTTTGATGCATTATTGAGAGTGTTGTCATATTGACAGTCAATCTTATCCCTTCGGATGCATTTTGAGGGGATTGTCATTTTTGACAGTAATTTATCATTCGGATGCTTATTGAGGTGTGCTCATATTTCTGCAGTCAAATTATCACTTTTCGATGTATTAGGTTGCTCATATTTGCAGTCAATCTTACCACTTTTGATGCTTTTGAGTGTGCGTAATTGACGGTCAAATCTACCATTCAGATTCTTTCGAGGGTGTTGCTCATATTTCTGACAGTCAAATCTTATCTACTTTTCAGCTGCGTTATTGATGGTGTTGCTCATATTTCTAACAGTCAAATCTTATCCACTTTTCGGATGCGTTATGGAAGGATATGGCTTGTATTTCTGACCAACAGTACAGCTTTCTGTATCTCTTAGGCCTGACTGATGCCAGGATGTATTATGAAAGTACTTAAGTACGGAGCACAACCCTGCTACTCAGTCTTAGTTCGAAACAGTACTACATAGCATCATCAGTCTTTTTCATCCCTATTCTCATCGTGATATCATCATCATCATCATCAGGTGCCTTACTGCATGGCGTTGGCGATTATGGACTTCCATCTGTCTCTATCTCTTGTTGCCTCAAGCATCTCTTCCACCCTCCCTGTCTTCAGCCACTTTGCAAGTAAGTCCAGTATCTTCTCCCTTGGCTACCCGGTGCTCTTCTTCCTTCCAGCTTTCCCGTTGTGAACAGGTGTTCCAATTCCCCTTTCCTCATAAAATGGCCTATGAACGTTGCCTGCCTTTTCCTAATCTTCCTTTTGAATGATCTACTTGTGTCTGCCTCCATCAAGACTGTCTCGTTTGTTTTCTTTGCTGTCCATGGAACTCTCAATATCCTTCTTAGAAACCACATCTCGGCTGCCTCAATCTTGTTCTGGCTTTGCTTGTTGACTGTCCACGCCTCACATCCGTAGAACAGTGTTATCATCATGATAACACTCTGAAATTATATCCCAGACTCTGTGGCCCTTCATGCTCCGTATTCATGGTGACTTCAGTGTTGGTAGATTTGTAGGTGTGCTGGAGATCTTAAATAAGTGGTTTGTCGAGTAGAGCAAAAGATGGCATTGCAGAAAAAAGGTATCAAACACACACATATATAAACAACAAATCCCACTCATCAAAATCCTTGAATCTTTTATTTTAATTCTGTCAGGGGTTTATTCAATAAACAAGTTGCCATCTACATATCCTGGGAAGTATCATAATTCAAACCTCACGCTTTAAACGAGTTTACTACTCAAGAATGGAAGTAATAGATACCATCATGCCTGCTTTATAGCAAGTCTTTGTCATTGGCATTAGATCTGACCAAAGAGAAAATTGATTTCGTTGTTAAATCGATTTAAAAGAATGAAAAAGAGAGAGGGTGAGGAGGGAGGGAGAGAGACAGAAAGAGAGAGACAGAGAGAGACAGAAACAGAGACAGAGATAGAGACAGACAGACAGCGAGAGAGACAGAGAGAGACTGGGTAGGAGGGAGGGAAGGAGGGAGGGAGAGAGGGACAGAGACAGAGAGAGAGAGACAGAGAGAGCCAGAGAAACAGACAGACAGACAGTGAGAGAGAGAGAGAGAAGAGAGAGAGAGAGAGAGAGAGAGGATAAAAAAAACGAAGCAATGTCAAATAATTCCTTCGCCTTTCTATTCAAAGACCATATCAATGGCATCGTCTAGATTATTATTTGACTGTCTACCTTTCCTGACAGGAAGGATGCTTACCAATTCACAGCTTATATTCTACACCTGAATGTTGCTCTAGTGAACAAAAATGCAATGCCCAGTACTTATAAGACACCATTCATATAACTATCATAAGGGCTGTAAAGCAAGACAACATGGTGTCAGTAAATAAAACAAATGACATCCAGTATCATGCCATTACTTGGTGATGTGTTGACACAGAAATTCAATCATAAACAGGCCACATGCACATTTATTGTTTTGGGGATTCCCCACAGGCCGTCAAGTTTTCTCTCAAGCAAAGACTGCTGCAAGATTTCCCCCCAAAGGCGAAGGGAAATCACTCTCTTAAAACTACAGGAACCTGGTAATGATGCAGACGACCAGATCAGAGGAACGAGCAACGTCTGAAGCCAGACGAAAAAGTAATCGCTTTATCAAGTTGACGGTCACGAGTCCAGACTTTGGGATCAGTTGTGTAAACACTGGGATCCACCATAAACTGGCTGAAGGGCTGGCTTGTGTGTGATTTGTGAGTGGACCTCGCATCCCATATCGAATTTAAAGTCATGAACTTTGGACACTGTGTGTCTATGAGCCTCAGTCATGAGTGCTGGGCAGATGGACTGTTTGCATGCCACTTGTTCTGGAGTTTTACTATCTTTTTGTTTTCTTCGTGTTCTTCTGGTGATGTTGTTTTCTTTAACAAGACCTTGCCTTTTCTTTGCAGATACAAGCAAACATACTGGTCGATCAACTATGATAGAATCTTTGATAAAGGTGTTTTCTGCTCTATTCTTGTTTTTGTTTCGTTGTCGTCTTTGGTCTTTGTTGTTTCTATGTCGCAGACACAAGTAGATCACTCATAAGGAAGATTAGGAAAAGACAGGCAACATTTATAGGCCTTTTTATGAGGAAGGGGATTTGGAGCACCTGGTCACAACGGGAAAGCTGGAGGGAAAGAGAGCACCAGGTAGACCCAGGGAGAGAATGCTGGACAGACTTGCAGAGTGGCTGGGGATGAGGAGGGTGGGGGAGATGCTAGGGGCAACGAGAGATAGAGATGGATGGAAGTCCATGGTCGCCAACGCCATGCGGCAGGGCACCTGATGATGATGATGATGTGTTTCATCTTGCACTGTTTTCTTTTGTTTTGACTTTTTCGTTCTTTCTTTTATTTAATTTCTGTGTGTGAAATTTTCTTCTTGGAAGAAAAATTAAGATCATACAACACTAATGCAAAACAAAATACAGCGTCACAATATGGACTAAACAGAATATGCAAAGAATGTCATGAAAATAAAACGCTCCTGATGATACTTTATTCAAACGTGTATTTGGTTGTCAGGAAAACAAATCATTTTAATTTTCATTGACGAAAGTTATTAAGCTAAAAGCTAATTTCGAACTTGTTCTCTCTTAAAATCATTCGTCTAAAGCAACATTACAATCAAGGGAAAGGAAACATAAAAACAAACAGAAAGACAAATGTCACGACAGTCATCTATTTAGCATGACCCCACTTCAGCTGTTAATTTCTTGAATGCCTTCGGAATTGTCTCTCTCTCTCTCTCTCTCTCTTTCTCTCCTCCTCTCTCTCTCTCTCTCTCTCTCTCTCTCTCTCTCTCTCTCTCTCCCCTCTCTTCCTTCTTCTCTCTCTCTCTCTCTTTCTCTCTCTTCTCTTCTTTCTGTTCTGTCTTCTTCTCTTCTCTCTCTGTCTCTCTCTTCTCTTCTCTTCTTCTCTTGTCTCTTCTCTCTGTCTCTTCTGTCTTCTCTCCTTCTCTGTCTCTCTCTATCTTGTCTCTGTTCTGTCTCTGTTCATGTCTTCTCTGTCTCTTCCTATCTCTCTGTCTGTCTCTGTCTCTATCTCTGTCTGTTTGCTCCTCTCTCATCTCTCATCTCTCATCTCTTTCCCCCACACACACACACACACACAACACACACACACACACACACACACACACACACACACACACACACACACACACACACACACAACACACACGCGCGAGTGCACGGTCATTTAACATTTTCAACAACTTCTAAAGCTAATTTTTCTTTCATGAAATTGTTAAGAATGTGATAATCAAACAAGAGCTCGACGTCTAACAAGATTGCCTGCCACAGAAAGGCAATGCCAGGATACCTTGCCGTTTAGCAAAGGTGTAAACACTCACATGAGTCTCCCAATAGCATCACATCTGTCCACGTTCTGCTTTCTGGCTTCCAGTTAAATTCGCCGCTTTTAAGGTGATCTTTTTTTTTTACGCTATCCTTAGTTATAGGTGTTAGTTTTGTTTCGGTATTCTTTGGTATCAGATGGCAGATGCACATCAGATATAGCCAGCAGAATCGGCCAAGTTAAAACAGCATTCAAGAAGATGACAAGCATTCTTACCAACAAATGCCTATCAATTAACATCAGGAAGAGAGTTCTTGAATGTTATATAGAATCAATACTGTTGTGCGGATGTGAGGCATGGACAGTCAACAAGCAAAGCCAGAACAAGATGGAGGCAGCCGAGATGTGGTTTCTAAGAAGAATGTTGAGAGTTCCATGGACAGCAAAGAAAACAAACGAGACAGTCTTGATGGAGGCAGACACAAGTAGATCACTCATAAGGAATATTAGGAAAAGACAAGCAACATTTACAGGCCATTTTATGAGGAAAGGGGATTTGGAACACCTGGTCACAACGGGAAAGCTGGAGGGAAGGAGAGCACCAGGTAGACCCAGGGAAAAATGCTGGACGGACTTGCAGAGTGGCTGGGGACGAGGAGGGTGGGGGAGATGCTAGGGGCAACGAGAGATAGAGACAGATGGAAGTCCATGATCGCCAACGCCATGCGGCAGGGCACCTGATGATGATGATGATTCTTCTAAGTTTAAAATAGTTTTTCGCTTGTCTCAGCAGTCTCATGTTCACGTGTTTTGTACGTACTTGAAAAAGAGGCATGATAAAGGAAATGGTGGCTGGGTAATCTTCCTTATGGCCACACCAAAAAGCAAGATCGATCCTGATCAAGTTCTACTCAACTTGCGGAAGATAAAGAATAGAAAGAAAGAAAGAAACGAAAAAGGAATCAATTCTCTCCTGAGTCCTGGTTCCTGTGTTTATGTGTCTTTGTTCATGGTTCATTGTTTCTCTTTCTCGTTTTCGTGTTTGCTTCATTTTCTGCATGGAAGCCATGGTTAACAAGTCAGAAATGATAGATAGCCATCCTGGTGCCTTGTGGCTTGATTAAATGGTTAGTTGGCCAAAAACTGTGGTTATGATGCTGTGTTGTTGCCCTGTCGTGTTTGTTTGTTTATCTGTTTGTTGATTGATTGATTATTTCTTTATTTATTTATTTATCTATCTATCTATTTGTTTGTTTATTTATTTATTTATCTATTTACTTGTTTATTTGTTTGTTTCTCTGTTTATTTATCTATTTTCATTCGTTATCAATTTGTTCATTTATTTTTTTTTTTTATTTGTTTATATATTCATCTATTGTTTATTTATACATTCATTCATTCATTCATTCATTCATTCATTCGTTATTTATTTATTATTATTTATTATCTATTATCATTTATTTATTTATTTATTTATCCATTCATTCATTTATTAATTTTTTCAAGTATTCAATCATTCATTCATTCAATATTCATTCATTCATTCATTCATTTATTTATTTATTTGTTTATTTATTTATTTGTTTATTCATTCATTTATTTGCCTTTCTATCTATTTATTATATTCATTTTCCTATGTATTTGTTTGTTCATTTATTTCCGTTGATATATTTGGGGGCACCATTAGATACATATATCAAATAACGCACTGTCATAGATCCTCATCAACATCACAATACAGCAACATAGAGATGGAGGTTTCATGTGTGGATGAAATTAGTCCAGATTTGCATGCTGACAATTATTTCAACAATCACTGACCTGCAGGCTGAACAAGGAAGTGAATATAAGTGAGTTTTTTGTTTTAACAAACATGAGTAAAATCAGTGTTTCTTGTGGTCTACGTGGCGTACTGGTTAGTGCAATTGAGAAATGGCTGGGAGATCGTGGATTCGAATCCCCATTTAAAAAAAAATATATATATATATATGTATAAAATGGAACCTAATCCTGTTGTGGATTTTTCTTTTTTTTTTTTTTTTTTTTCTCTGTCTGAGTTTGGTGGTGTATATTCAAGACGAGAAGAGCAGCACGAGGGTAAACAGAAACGGCGCAGATACTGTTTTATTGGTGGGAATAAAGGTATATATATTCTTATTCATTATCTTGCATAACATAAAAGCATAAACCAGAATATCAATATTATTTATGGGAATATAATAGTATATTTTTAAAGTTTTCATGTCATTAAAATACATAAGTATATTTATGTTAGATAGGGAATTCCAGAAGGAGTTTTGACATCAGTGTTTGATGGGTATGATATCCAGTGATCAGGATACTAAACTTCCATTGGAAAGGTCAGGATTCGAATCTTCTTGGAAACCATCTGGTGGATGAAGGATAAAGAGTCGTATTCGATCTCTCAGGCCACCATATGTGCAGACCTGCTAGTGTCTGATGACTTTTCGCGTGTATATGTACATAAAACATCGAATACATATGTTAATGTTATTGTTTCTGTTTAAAGCCCAACTGACTGCGCAGGGTCATATCAGGGCTGCAGTCACCAAGCTCTATGGCAATCGACAGGAACTGGACAAAATGGCTACATTCATCATTAATGTGGCCTGACCACGTAGGCGCGGAACTATAGAAGAAATAAGAAAAAGGACAAGAAGAAAAATCATCATCATCATCATCATCATCATCATCATCATCATGTGCCCCGCTGCATGGAGTTAGCAATCATGGCCCCCTCCTTTGCACCTATCCCTTGTCGCTGCAAGTACATCTCCCACCCTTTCTGTCCTCAGCCACTCTCAAGTCCGTCCAATAGTTTCTCCCTGGGTCATCGAGGTGTTCTCTTTCCCTCCAGCTTTTCCTGTTGTGACCAGGTGCTCTGATTCCCCTTTCCTCATAAGATTGCCTATAAATGTCGCTTGTCTTTTCCTAATCTTCTTTATCAATGATCTTCGTGTGTCTGCCCCCATCACTACTGTCTCAAGAAGAAAAATAGTTTCACATATTTCAGTAATATTCAGACTAAGCTGCTGCACACTGGAAGCACGTTCTCAGAGACAGGACCTAACGTAAGGAAAATGTACACATATTTTTTTCCAATCAATTAGCTTTTGCTCCCAAACGATTATGCTACAACTTACTCCTTCATGTTTGCGATGTCTGTGACAATTCTAAGGCTCATAAGCAGTGGCGTTTTTGTTTGTTTGTTTGTTTGTTTGTTTGTTTTGTTTTGCTTTTGTTTGTTTTGTTTGTTGTTTGTTTTATTTGTTTTTACTTTGTTTTTGTTTTTGCTTTAGCTTGTCAACCTTTAGGTCTTCATAAATGTTTTACTGCGGTCAAATTTCCAATATCACTGACTAATCGCAAATCATTCTATGTCAAGGTACATGATCACTCACAGTGCTCCCTTTTGCAACATTGATGATGGTCCATTGTCTTACTTCTTACCATTTATGACACAGCCATCCCTATCTCACACTCACCCACAGTCACAGACACAGAGGGCGAGCCGTCCTACTGACAGGGTCAGACACATGCATCATCGTTAAGCTGTCAGCCTGTTGATTAGTTTTGCTTGCTGGTTTCTTCACCTGAAGGGTTGGCGAAGAGGTTGGCACAAAAAAAAAAAACAACAACAAAAAAACGAGTCCATCCCAAGCATAGGTTTAAGCCTATAGGGGTGTACTGTTCTTCTTTGAGTTGTCAGCTGTAAAGGGTTAAACCATCTTTCTCTCTCCCCATCTTATCTGCCAGCATCCTTCAATGTCAGCCATGAAGGCAAAGCAAACACTTAATCCTTTCACTCCCTTACCCTATCCACCAGCTTCCTGCAGCTTTCTGGTGGGTAGGGTAATGGAGTGAAAGGATTAAGTTTTTGCAGCTTATGGACGGGCTGCTGGAGTGAAAGGGTTAAAGCAGGGAGTTTGTTCACAAGACACTCGTCACGCTCGGAAAATCCCCTACACGTTCCACCCAATCTGCCATCGAGCAGATGCCTTGAGCATCCACAGAACCCTAAGCATAGGAAAGCTCTTGAAATGGAGGGGGGAGGGAACAGAACTTAGGAGACATTACGCTGACATGACCAAAATGATTGAAGCACTACGACTTGCAAGCAAACAGCCAAGTATTTTTGTGTTGCAGATAGAAAGAAACTCTAGGGAGAGCTAGACAACAGAAGGTCTTCAGAGAATTAACCCCCTTTAGACAAGTATTTCGGCCCTGAACTCCTTACACTCTCGGGGGGCCGGGCCACATCCAGGTCATGACTCCTGGATGCCCCTCTGCTGTTGTCTATTTTTTTTTTCCCACGCCGGGGAGCGAACCTGGGCGATTCTGCGCTTCAAAACTGCGGTACGCGGTTTTACCAATGTGCTAACGGGGCACACATCATCAGTAGGGAATTTAATCCTTATGAAGTCCACTTTGGTTCCTCCTTGCCCAGATCCAGCTTGAGCTCCTTTCTGCTGCCTCTGCCATCGCTTTAAGGGCTCTAGTCCTCTTCTTCCCAGAAATGGCGAGTTGTTTCATGAGATCATAAGCGGAGATGCCCACAAACCCTCTTGTCCCGACCTCTATGGCGAAGATTTTGACCCGCAGACCTGCTTTCTTCAGGGTGCTGGCAAGACCGGCGTATTTTTCGGTCTTGTAGATATGTGCTTCTTCCATTCTGCTTTCGTATGGCACAGTGAGTTCTATCAGAATCACTTGTTTCGAAGAGTCAAAGTGGAGAGCGATGTCTGGTCTCATGCCTGTCTTGCTGATGACATCTGGGTAATTTCTCCACTCTGGGAGGTCTGCTGTACACTCCCAGTCGACTGCTCCATCCAGAAGACCCTTTGGAAATGTGCTGGTTGTCATAGCAATTTCGGGCCAGACCTGTTTCCCTCCTGCTTTGTAGAACGTTGTCATAGCAATTGGTGCGTTTGGGGTCATGGTTTTTTCGCTAACCACGTCTGTGATCACTTTCAGAACTTGGTTGTGCCTCCATGTATACCTTCCTTGGGCTAGCGCTACTTTGCAAGAGCTTAGGACATGTTCCACTGTTTGTTTCTTCTGACAGAGCGGACATGCTGGGTCATCTGATTTCCTCCATTTCACTAAGTTTGCATTCGAGGGGAGCAGGTCATATACGGATCTGAGGAGGAAGCTTATCCTTAGAGGAGCCATGTGCCACATATCGTTCCAGCTGAGACTTCTTTGGAGTGCACTGTCCCATGTTGTCCATTGCCCCTGTTGACCTTGCTGGACTGCTTTCTGCACTCTTTTGACAACTTCTTCTTTCTTCAACTCCTGTATGATCATGTCTCTTTTTTCCTTCCTTTTGGCTTTGGACCACCACTGCATTTTTGTTGCTCCCAGTCCCTGTCTGTTGGTTTGCGTGTGTCCAGTTATTTCTTTGATGCTGAGGTTTCTCTTGGCATTGTTTACAGCCTCTTGGACTTTCCATTTTCTGCCAGTTCTCAGCTTTGGCTGAACTGATCTCACGATATTGTCTTCCGATTCCTCCAGCATGCTCAACAGTCTTGCTTTTCCAACTTTGTATTCCTCCACTATGGATTTGAGAGGTAGCTTCAGCATTGCTTGACGACAGTAGAATGCAACATCAGTGAGACCAGGTGGGACACCGAGCCATTTTCTTGTGTATTTGTTGATTTTGGCTTCCATTGCTTCCACTGTGCTGGTGCAAATGTCATAGATTAGCAGTGGCCACAGCAGCTTTGGTATCAGCATGAACTGAAGACACCAGACTTTGTATTTGCCTGGCAGTCCGCAGTTATCTATTTTCTTCAGGCCTTCTTCTGCTGTTTGCTTGGTTTCACATCCCCTTTGTGTGTCTTTCAGGGAGTCATCATACCATCTTCCGAGACTTTTTACTGGCTCTTCTGTGACACACACACACACACACACGCACGCACAAACACACACACGCGAGTGCACGGTCGTTTAACATTTTCAACAACTTCTAAAGCTAATTTTCCTTTCATGAAATTGTTAAGAATGTGATAATCAAACAAGAGCTCGACGTCTAACAAGATTGCCTGCCACAGAAAAGCAATGCCAGGATACCTTGCCATTTAGAAAAGGTGTAAACACTCACATGAGTCTCCCAATAGCATCACATCTGTCCACGTTCTGCTTTCTGGCTTTCAGTTAACTTCGCCGCTTTCAAGATGATCTTTTTTTTTACGCTATCCTTAGTTACATGTATAGGTGTTAGTTTTGTTTCGGTATTCTTTGGTATCAGACGGCAGATGCACATCAGATATAGCCAGCAGAATCGGCCAAGTTAAAACAGCATTCAAGAAGATGACAAGCATTCTTACCAACAAATGCCTATCAATTAACATCAGGAAGAGAGTTCTTGAATGTTATATAGAACCAATACTGTTGTGCAGATGTGAGGCGTGGGCAGTCAACAAGCAAAGCCAGAACAAGATGGAGGCAGCCGAGATGTGGTTTCTAAGAAGAATGTTGAGAGTTCCATGGACAGCAAAGAAAACAAACGAGACAGTCTTGATGGAGGCAGACACAAGTAGATCACTCATAAGGAAGATTAAGAAAAGACAAGCAACATTTATAGGTCATTTTGTGAGGAAGGGGGATTTGGAACACCTGGTCACCACGGTAAAGCTGGAGGGAAAGAGAGCACCAGGTAGACCCAGGGAGTAAATGCTGGACGGACTTGCAGAGTGGCTGGGGATGAGGAGGGTGGGTGAGATGCTAGGGGCAATGAGAGATAGAGACAGATGGAAGTCCATGATCGCCAACGCCATGCGGCAGGGCACCTGATGATGATGATGATTCTTCTTCTAAGTTTAAAATAGTTTTTTCGCTTCTCTCAGCAGTCTCATGTTGACGTGTTTTGTACGTACTTGAAAAAGAGGCATGATGAAGGAAATTGTGGCTGGGTAATCTTCCTTATGACCACACCAAAAAGCAAGATCGATCCTGATCAAGTTCTACTCAACTTGCGGAAGATAAAGAATAGAAAGAAAGAAAGAAAGGAAAAAGGAATCAATTCTCTCCTGAATCCTGTTTCCTGTGTTTATGTGTCTTTGTTCATGGTTCATTGTTTCTCTTTCTCGTTTTCGTGTTTGCTTCATTTTCTGCATGGAAGCCATGGTTAACAAGTCAGAAATGATAGATAGCCATCCTGGTGCCTTGTGGCTTGATTAAATGGTTAGTTGGCCAAAAACTGTGGTTATGATGCTGTGTTGTTGCCCTGTCGTGTTTGTTTGTTTATCTGTTTGTTGATTGATTGATTATTTATCTATTTATTTATTTATTTATCTATATATTTATTTGTTTATTTATTTATTTATCTATTTACTTGTTTATTTGTTTGTTTCTCTGTTTATTTATCTATTTTCATTCGTTATCAATTTGTTCATTTATTAATTTTTTATTATATATTTGTTTATATATTCATCTATTGTTTATTTATACATTCATTCATTCATTCATTCATTCATTCATTCATTCATTCGTTATTTATTTATTTATTTATTATTATTTATTATCTATTATCATTTATTTATTTATTCATTTATCCATTCATTCGTTTATTGATTTTTTCAAGTATTCATCCATTCATTCATTCAATATTCATTCATTCATTCATTCATTCATTTATTTATTTATTTATTTGTTTATTTATTTATTTGTTTATTTGTTTATTCATTCATTTATTTGCCTTTCTATCTATTTATTATATTCATTTTCCTATGTATTTGTTTATTCATTAATTTCCGTTGATATATTTGGGGGGCACCATTAGATACATATATCAAATAATGCACTGTTATAGATCCTCATCAACATCACAATGCAGCAACATAGAAATGGAGGTTTCATGTGTGGATGAAATTAGTCTAGATCTGCATGATGACAATTATTTCAACAATCACTGACCAGCAGGCTGAACAAGGACGTGAATATAAGTGAGTTTTTTGTTTTAACAAACATGAGTAAAATCAGTGTTTCTTGTGGTCTACGTGACGTACTGGTTAGTGCAATTGAGAAATGGCTGGGAGATCGTGGGTTCGAATCCCCATTTATAAAAAAAAAAATATATATATATATATATATATATATATATATATATATATATATATATATATATATATATATAAAATGGAACCGAATCCTGTTGTGGATTTTTTTTTTTTTTTTTTTTTTTCTCTGTCTGAGTTAGGTGGTGTATATTCAAGACGAGAAGAGCAGCACGGGGGTAAACAGAAACGGCGCAGATACTGTTTTATTGGTGGGAAGAAAGGTATATATATTCTTATTCATTATCTTGCATAACATAAAAGCATAAACCAGAATATCAATATTATTTATGGGAATATAATAGTATATTTTTAAAGTTTCCATGTCATTAAAATACATAAGTATATTTATGTTAGATAGGGAATTCCAGAAGGAGTTTTGACATCAGTGTTTGATGGGTATGATATCCAGTGATCAGGATACTAAACTTCCCTTGGAAAGGTCAAGGTTCGAATCTTCTTGGAAACCATCTGGTGGATGAAGGATAAAGAGACGTATTCGATCTCTCAGGCCACCATATGTGCAGACCTGCTAGTGTCTGATGACTTTTCGTGTGTACATGTACATAAAACATCGAATACATATGTTAATGTTATTGTTTCTGTTTAAAGCCCAACTGACTGCGCAGGGTCATATCAGGGCTGCAGTCACCAAGCTCTATGGCAACCGACAGGAACTGGACAAAATGGCTACATTCATCATTAATGTGGCCTGACCACCTAGGCGCAGAACTATAGAAGAAATAAAAAAAAGAGACAAGAAGAAAAATCATCATCATCATCATCATCATCATCATCATCGTCATCATCATCATCATGTGCCCGGCCGCATGGAGTTGGCAATCATGACCCTCCCTATGCATCTATCCCCTGTCGCTGAAAGTACATCTCCCACCCTCTCTGTCCTCAGCCACTCTCAAGTCCGTCCAATATTTTATCCCTGGGTCTGCAAAGTGTTCCCTCCAGATTTTCTTGTTGTGACCAGGTGCTCTGATTCCCCTTTCCTCATAAAATGGCCAATAAATTTTGCTTGTCTTTTCCTAATCTTCTTAATCGATGATCTTCTTGTGTTTGCCTCCATCAAGACAGTCTCAAGAAGAAAAAAAGTTTCACACATTTCAGTAATATTCAGACTAAGCTGCTGCACACTGGAAGCACGTTCTCAGAGATGGGACCTAACGCAAGGAAAATGTACACATATTATTTTCTAATCAATTAGTTTTGCTCCCAAATGATTATGCTAAATCTTACTCCTTCATGTTTGCGATGTCTGTGACAATTCTAAGGCTCATAAGCAGTGTTTTTTGTTTGTTTGTTTGTTTATTTGTTTGTTTGTTTGTTTGTTTGTTTGTTAGGTTGGTTGGTTGGTTGGTTGGTTGGTTGGTTGGTTGGTTGGTTGGTTAGTTGGTTGGTTGGTTGGTTTTTTTGTTTGTGTTTTTTGTTTTTGTTTTTTTGTGTTGTTTTTTTTTTTGCTTTAGTTTGTTAACCTTTAGGTCTTTATAAATCATTTACTGCGGTCAATTTTCCAATACCTCTGACTAATCGCAAATCATTCTATGTCAAGGTACATGATCACTCACAGTGCTTCCTTTTGCAACATTGATGATGGTCCATTGTCTTACTTCTTACCATCTATGACACAGCCATCCCTATCTCACGCTCACCCACAGTCACAGACAACGAGGGCGAGCCGTCCTACTGACAGGGTCAGACACATGCGTCATCGTTAAGCTGTCAGCCTGTTGATTAGTTTTGCTTGCTGGTTTCTTCACCTGAAGGGTTGGCGAAGAGGTTGGAACAAACAAAAAAAACCAACAACAACAAAAAACGAGTCCGTCCCAAGCATAGGTTTAAGCCTATAGGGGTGTACTGTTCTTCTTTGAGTTGTCAGCTGTAAAGGTTAAACCATCTTCTCTCTCCCCCACCTTATCTGCCAGCATCCTTCAATGTCAGCCATGAAAGCAAAAGCAAACACTTAATCCTTTCACTCCCTTACCCTATCCACCAGCTTCCTGCAGCAGAAAGCTGGTGGATAGGGTGATGGAGTGAAAAGATTAAGTTTTTGCAGCTTATGGACGGGTTGCCTCCCAAAGCCCAACCCCTCGTCCTCGTCGTGGGAGGTGGAAACAGGTAATGCTGGCCAACGGGGCACTGGTGAAGCTGTGACTGGCTTAGCAGGCCGGCAGTGGATAAACGAATTGCTCAAGAAAATATAAGGAGATACAAACGGATCACAATGGAAAACGACGCGGCGAGGAAAACGGACAACGAATAAAGAAAAACAAAAAGGTTGGGACCTGGAACATTTGCGGTTTGACGAACAAAGAACCAGAGATAGTAGAGTTCATGACCCAGTGCAAGATCTCCATACTGGGCATTGCAGACACCAGAAAGAAAGGAACAGGAACAAAGGAAATAGACGCCAACTATGTTCTCATTTGGAGCGGTGTAAGCAAGGAACAGAGAGCAGAACATGGCGTGGGTTTCATCCTACACCATGACAAGGCAAAAGACCTAATGAGTACGGAGTTCATTTCAGAAAGACTCTTGAAGATCGGCATTAGGAAGACAACAAGATCAACAACTACATTCAAGTGTATGCACCATGTAATGACTCCTACTCAGATGAGGATAAGGACTCCTTCTTCGAAAAACTCTCGGACACCATCAACAGCATCCCGGACCAAGAAGACCTGTACGTCATGGGAGATTTCAATGGCAGAGTCGGAGAGAGAAGAACACCATGGACAAAACACCTTGGTCCACACAGTGACCACAGAACACCATGCAACTACAACGGCAACCATGTATTGGAACTGTGTGCAGAGCATGATCTTATTGTCACCAACACCTTCTTTCAGCACAGAGCCACTCAGATCTACACCTGGTACAAATGGAGCGACATCGACGTCTCATCTCAAATCGACTTCACACTAGCAAGATCTCGAATGCAGAGCAACATCAGAGACTCAAGAGCCATCCCAACGCAGGCCTGGACACAGACCACAGGCCAATCATCACGACGTTGGTCACTCAGAAGAAGAGGATGTTCACTAAAAAGAAGAAACAGGTGGAAAGACTCAACATACACAAGCTTCAAGACGAAGAGGTGCAGACTCAGATCAGATGCACCATCAGTGAAAAATTGGATTGTAGTGACCCTACATTACTAAACATAGAGGAAGCTTGGGGCATCTTCAAGACAATCCTCCTGGACACTATAAAAGAAGCCTGTGGCACCAAGAAGACAGGAGGAAGAAACAGAAAGGCAACAGCTTGGTGGAACAAAGAAGTGAAAGATGCTATCAAGGAAAAGAAGAAACTATACAAGATCTGGGTCAAGTCAAAGGATGAAGAGGACTACATCAAGTACAGACTTGCAAGAAGACACAGCAAGAAAGTTGTGAGAACAGCAAAGGAAAAGTCATGGACCCAGTATGGTGAAAAACTCTGTGAAACATGCAAAGCTTCCCCAAGAGAGTTTTACAAGAGTGTGAAAGCAATGAGAGTGCGAGATGAACCTTTCGATCCAACCACTATCATCAACGATGCAAACGGGGAAACATTGCATGGAGAGGAGAAAATAGTGAAGAGATGGGAAAACTATTTCAAAGACCTACTCAACCCATCAGGAGTATGGACACAAGACACACAGTCCCGGTTCACCCCCAGCCACCCAGACCACTCAGAACCTACCATCCTAGAGAGTGAAGTAAGAAAAGCAGTGAAGACCAGTCCTAAAGGAAAGGCAGCTGGAGACGAAGGCATAACAACTGAAGCCATCCATGTGTGCGGTGAAACCGGAATTCAGTGGCTCACCACCATCTTTCAGAAAGCTTGGGAGGAGAGAAAAGTACCAGAAGACTGGCAAAATGCAATAGTGGTGCCAATATGGAAGAAGAAGGGCAGCAAGAAAGACTGCAGTACCTACAGAGGCATATCACTACTCAGTCATGTAGGGAAAATGTACGCAAAGATCCTGGAGCAGCGCACTCGAGCGAAAACAGAACATCTCCTCAGTGACGCCCAATTTGGCTTCAGAAAAGGAAGAGGGTGCACCGATGCAATCTTTGCACTACGACAACTGTGCGAGAGGGCGATCGAATACGACCGAGATCTCCATCTTGTATTCGTTGATCAAGAAAAGGCCTTTGATCGAGTCAACAGAGACAAGCTATGGAAGGTCCTCGAGCAGTACGACGTCAAGGGCCAGCTGCTAGACAACATTCGGGCCATCTATGCCAACAGCAGGAGTGCAGTCCGCACCGCCAGTGGAACATCTGACTGGTTCCCAGTGACATCGGGAGTAAGGCAGGGCTGTAATCTCTCCCCTCTTCTCTTCGTGATCTATATGGATCAGATTACGAAGGAGGCAAACCCAGACCCTGAGGCACTCAATGAACTCATGTTTGCGGACGACCAGGCAATGGTGAACAATAACAAGATACA
>JAPXFY010000024.1:13469067-13471567 GCA_030674185.1 Monoplex corrugatus
TCCTTCAATGTTAGCCATGAAGACAAAGCAAAAACTAATCCTTTCACTCCTTCACCCTATCCACCAGTTTCTTGTGACCTTGACTTTGCAACTCACCTTCCAAACTCATGCTTTGGCGAATCCTAACCTGTCAACACACTTGACCAAACTTTGCTAAAGATCCACAAACAAAGAGCTAAAAATAATCGAGTACACACATTTTTGTCACAGACAAACAGGAGTACTCACTCAGGGAGACAGACATACAGATAGACACCTGTCTCGTGTCATTATGGAATAATCTGATTTTTTTAAGTTAGTTAGTTAATTAGTTAGTTAGTTAGTTAGTTTAGTTAGTAGTTGGTTAGTTACTTACTTATTTACTTACTTACTTACTTAGTTGTTACTTAGTTAGTTGGTTTGTTAAATAGTTAGTTAGTTAGTTGTTTGTTTGTTCGTTTGTTTGTTTATGTATTTATTTATTTACTTATTCATTCATTCAATCATTCATTCCTTAAGTCGTTTATGTTTTTATTTATTTATTTATCTATTTATATATATATTTATTTATTTACCTATTCATTTATTTATTTATTTGTGTTTTTGTTTATTTGTCTGTATGATTGTTTGTTTGTTTGTTTGTTTATCCATTTTGATGGAAGATTAAAAACGGTAAATAAAGAAGTGAATAAAAAGACATTCAAACAAAACCAAAATAGAAATACGCAAAAATATGATTTCATTTTAAGTGAATTATATATCTCTAAAAGTGCATGTCCTAATAAACATTTTTCCGTTTATTTACTTGTGTATTCATTCCTTTTTTATACATATATATTTAGTTCACTATTTTTCCTACGTTTTAAAGATCGTGCATTTATTTATCTATTTATTTAATTGTTTGTAAAAAGCTTGTGCCTTCAAACTGAGTGTGACGCTCAAAATGGCGACAATAAATCATGACACAGATGGACATAACTAATGAATGGATCCATACATGGATGTGACAGATGCGATGTAAAAGGAAACTGTAAGGGGAGGGGGAAGTGAAGGGGGGGGTCATCGTTTGAAAAATGGCATTTTTTGTTATGACGGTGGAACACGGTGTTGTTGTTGGTGGTGGTTTTTCCCCTGTCACACCTTGGAACATTCCCTATTCCTAATTTTTGCATTGCCTAGTTTATTACGTTGGCACTTTTCTGTTTGTTTCTTTGTTTGTTTGTTTGTTTGTTTATTTGTTTGTTTGTTTGTGTTCCCCATTCCATTTTTGCCTCTTTCTTTGTTTATTTTGTTGGTTATTTTTTGCTTGTTTACTTGTTTTTGTTTTGTTTGTTTGTAAGCGTGTGTGTGTATGTGTGTGTGTGTGTGTGCATATGTGTGTGTGTATTTAGCGTGTGTATGTTTGTGTATGTGTGTGTATGCGTGTGTGTGGTGTGTGTGTGTGTGTGTGTGTGTGTGTGTGTGTGTGTGTGTGTGTGTGTGTGTGTGTTGTCGTTTGAAAAATAGCATTTTCTGTTAAGACGGTAGTACACGGTGTGTTGTTGTTTGTTTGTTTTGTTCCCCTGTCACACCTTCGAACATTCCCCATTCCTAGTTTTTGCATTGTCAAGTTTACTATGTTGGCACTTTTCTGTTTGTTTCTTTAGTCTGTTTGTTTGTTTATTTTTGTGTGTATTTGTTGTGTTTGTTTGTTTGTTTGTTTGTTTATTTTTGTGTGCATTTATTTGTTTGCTTCATTGTTTGTTTGTGTTCCCCAATCCTTTTTTTCCCTTCCCTTGTTTATTTTGTTAGCTATTTTTTGCTTGTTTATTTGTTTTTGTTTGTTTGTTTGTGAGCGCGCGCGTGTGTGTGTTTGTTTATTTGTTTGTTTGTTTGTGTGTGTGTGTGTGTGTGTGTATGTGTGTGTGCATATATGTGTGTGGTGTGGTGTGGTGTGGTGTGGTGTGGTGTGGTGTGTGTGTGTGTGTGTGTGTGTGCGTGCGTGTGTGTGGTGTGTGTGTGTGTGTGTGTGTGTGTGTGTGTGTGTGTGTGTGTGTGTGTGTGTGTGTGTGTGTGTGTGTGTGCTTGGTTGTGTGTCATCGTTTGAAAAATAGCATTTTCTGTTTAGACGGTGGAACAGTTTGTTTCTTTTTCCCTTGTCACACCTTGGAACATTCCCCATTCCAAGTTTTTGCACTGCCTAGTTTATTATGTTGGCACATTTTTGTTTCTTTGTTTGTTTGTCTGTTTCTTTGTGTGTTTGTCTGTTTGTTTTGTGTGTGTGTTTGCGTGTTTGTTTGTTTGTTTTTTTGTTTGTTTGTTTGTTTGTTTGTTTCTGAAATGTTCCCCAGTCCTTTTTTGCCCACTGCCTTGTTTATTTTGTTGTCTATTTTTTGTTTGTTTACTTGTTTTAGTTTGTCTGTTTGTTTGTGTGTTTGTTTGTTTCTGAAATGTTTCCCATCCCTAACTTTCCCATTGCGTTGTTTATTTTGGTGGCATTTGTTTGTTCGTTTGTTTGTTTGTTTGCTTGCCTGTTTGTTTG
>JAPXFY010000024.1:13486567-13494067 GCA_030674185.1 Monoplex corrugatus
TGATAACGATACTGCACTGATAATAATATGATATTACTGTCCATAACAAAATGATAAAGATATTGATAAAAAAAAAAACATGTATACTAATAATAACGCTATTGCTAACGCTGATAACCGTACTTATACTAATAATGATACTAATTATAATGATGATAATATTAAACAGAAGAGGAAGAAGGAGTATGACAGTAACAATAACAACCATAATTTCATTTATGTAGAATGTATCTATCACATGATATTAACTCCTCTTCAGGCCTGCCGGTTCTTGCTGACCGTCCTCTGTTTCTGCCTGCAATACCCATCTTGATACAAGCGAACAGGTGAAAGAAAAGAGAAGAACAAAGTTGTAGTGTATAGATACCTAACATGCAAAGACAAAAGAACAGAATTGTAGTACATGAATACCTAACTTACAAAGAGAGAAGAACAAAGATGTAGTATGTGAATACCTAACTTACAAAGAGAAAATAACAAAGGTGTTATATATAAATACCTTACTTACAAAGACAGAAGAACAAAGGTGTAATATAAGAATACCTAACTTACAAAGAGAAAAGAACAAAGGTGTAATATATGAATACCTAACTTACAAAGAGAAAAGAACAAAGGTATAATATAAGAATACCTAACTTACAAAGAGAAAAGAACAAAGGTGTAATATAAGAATACCTAACTTACAAAGAGAAAAGAACAAAGGTATAATATAAGAATACCTAACTTACAAAGAGAAAAGAACAAAGGAGTAATGTAAGAATACCTAACTTACAAAGAGACAAGAACAAAGGTATAATATATGAATACCTAACTTACAAAGAGAGAAGAACAAAGGTGTAAGGTAGAAAGAAACTCTAGGGAGAGCTAGACAACAGAAGGTCTTCAGAGAAGTAACCCCCTTTAGACAAGTGTTTCGGCCCTGAATTCCTTACACTCTCGGGGGGCCGGGCCACATCCAGGTCATGACTCCTGGATGCCCTTCTGCTGTTGTCTATTTTTTTTTTTTTCCCACGCCAGGGAGCGAACCTGGGCGATTCTGCGCTTCAGAACTGCGGTACGCGGTTTTACCAATGTGCTAACGGGGCACACATCATCTGTAGGGAATTTAATCCTTATGAAGTTCACTTTTTTGGTTCCTCCTTGCCCAGATCCAGCTTGAGCTCCTTTCTGCTGCCTCTGCCATCGCTTTAAGGGCTCTAGTCCTCTTCTTCCCAGAGATGGCGAGTTGTTTCATGAGATCATAAGCGGAGGTGCCCACAAACCCTCTTGCCCCGACCTCTATGGCGAAGATTTTGACCCGCAGACCTGCTTTCTTCAGGGTGCTGGCAAGACCGGCGTATTTTTCGGTCTTGTAGATATGTGCTTCTTCCATTCTGCTTTCGTATGGCACAGTGAGTTCTATCAGAATCACTTGTTTCGAGGAGTCAGAGTGGAGAGCGATGTCTGGTCTCATGCCTGTCTTGCTGATGACATCTGGGTAATTTCTCCACTCTGGGAGGTCTGCTGTACACTCCCAGTCGACTGCTCCATCCAGAAGACCTTTTGGCAATGTGCTGGTTGTCATAGCACTTTCGGGCCAGACCTGTTTCCCTCCTGCTTTGTAGAACGTTGTCATAGCAATTGGTGCGTTTGGGGTCATGGTTTTTTCGCTAACCACGTCTGTGATCACTTTCAGAACTTGGTTGTGCCTCCATGTATACCTTCCTTGGGCTAGCGCTACTTTGCAAGAGCTTAGGACATGTTCCACTGTTTGTTTCTTCTGACAGAGCGGACATGCTGGGTCGTCTGATTTCCCCCATTTCACTAAGTTTGCATTCGAGGGGAGCAGGTCATATACAGATCTGAGGAGGAAGCTTATCCTTAGAGGAGCCATGTGCCACATATCGTTCCAGCTGAGACTTCTTTGGAGTGCACTGTCCCATGTTGTCCATTGCCCCTGTTGACCTTGCTGGACTGCCTTCTGCACTCTTTTGACATCTTCGTCTTCCTTCAACTCCTGTATGATCATGTCTCTTTTTTCCTTCCCTTTGGCTTTGGACCACCACTGCATTTTTGTTGCTCCCAGTCCCCGTCTGTTGGTTTGCGTGTGTCCAATTATTTCTTTGATGCTGAGGTTTCTCTTGGCATTGTTTACAGCCTCTTGGACTTTCCACTTTCTGCCAGTTCTCAGCTTTGGATGAACTGATCTCACGATATTGTCTTCCGATTCCTCCAGCATGCTCAACAGTCTTGCTTTTCCAACTTTGTATTCCTCCACTATGGATTTGAGAGGTAGCTTCAGCATTGCTTGACGACAGTAGAATGCAACATCAGTGAGACCAGGTGGGACACCGAGCCATTTTCTTGTGTATTTGTTGATTTTGGCTTCCATTGCTTCGACTGTGCTGGTGCAAATGTCATAGATTAGCAGTGGCCACAGCAGCTTTGGTATCAGCATGAACTGTAGACACCAGACTTTGTATTTGCCTGGCAGTCCGCAGTTATCTATTTTATTCAGGCCTTCTTCTGCTGTTTGCTTGGTTTCACATCCCCTTTGTGTGTCTTTCAGGGAGTCATCATACCATCTTCCGAGACTTTTTACTGGCTCTTCTGTGACAGTGGGGATGGCTTGGTTGGCTACCATGAATTTGACTGAATCTGCCACTTTTCCTTTTCGCAGTGAGAGACTTCGGGATTTCTTAGGTTTGAACCTCATTCTTGAAGAGGCCACCAGCTCATCCAGCTGCTTTAAGATTTGGTGTGTCTCTTCCTCATCCGTGGACAAGACTGTTGTGTCATCCATGAAAGCTTTCAGAGGAGGCATCTGGTATCCATCTCCCAGATTCACTGGATCTGAACTCTTCAATGCAGCTTTCAAGATGACTTCCATTGCCAACACGAACAGTATGGGAGAGATTGCACAGCCCATTGCAATGCCCACCTCTAGGTCTATCCAGTCCGTGGTGTATTCTTTGGTAGAGAACCGCATTGAGAACCCTTGGAAATACTTCCTCAGCATTGTTCGGATGTTTTCTGGGATGTGATACATTTCAAGAGCCAGCTGGATCATATCGTGTGGAACTGATCCATATGCATTCGCCAGATCAAGCCAAACTACGTCAATGTCTCTCTTCTCTGTTCTTGCTTTTTGGATGGCATCCCAAATCAACGTGGCATGTTCCAAGCATCCAGGCATTCCTGGTATGCCTCCCTTTTGGACTGACATATCCAGATACTTGTTTTCAGTCAGGTATTTTGTCAATCTTGCTGCCATAACAGAGAAGAAGATTTTCCCCTCGACGTTCAGAAGTGATATTGGCCTGAACTGATTGATGCTGCTGGAGTTCTGCTCCTTCGGAATGTACACTCCTTCAGCTCTCATCCATTGGTCGCTGATCTTCTGGTTCCTCCATGCTGATCGAATCATCTTGTGGAGCCACTCGAGCACTTTTGGGCATTTCTTGTAGAGCAGGTATGGTATTCCGTTTGGTCCAGGTGCTGACTTGGCTCTGGCTTTCTTTACTACGTTCTTCACTTCATCCAGTGTTGGTGGTTTGTTATTGAATTTTCCTTCTGGCGCTGCAGGCCAAACCAGATTCTGGATTTGGTGTAATATATGAATACTAATTTACAAAGAGAAAAGAACAAAGGTGTAATATATGAATACTAATTTACAAAGAGAAAAGAACAAAGGTGTAATATAAGAATACCAAACTTACAAAGAGAAAAGAACAAAGGTGTAATATAAGAATACCAAACTTACAAAGAGAAAAGAACAAAGGTGTAATATAAGAATACCAAACTTACAAAGAGAAAAGAACAAAGGTGTAATATAAGAATACCAAACTTACAAAGAAAAAAGAACAAAGGTGTAATATAAGAATACCAAACTTACAAAGAGAAAAGAACAAAGGTGTAATATAAGAATACCAAACTTACAAAGAGAAAAGAACAAAGGTGTAATATAAGAATACCAAACTTACAAAGAGAAAAGAACAAAGGTGTAATATAAGAATACCAAACTTACAAAGAGAAAAGAACAAAGGTGTAATATAAGAATACCAAACTTACAA
This sequence comes from Monoplex corrugatus, assembly GCA_030674185.1. Taxonomy (NCBI): domain Eukaryota; kingdom Metazoa; phylum Mollusca; class Gastropoda; order Littorinimorpha; family Ranellidae; genus Monoplex; species Monoplex corrugatus. Next base: position 13,490,620 of record JAPXFY010000024.1, read on the forward strand.
AGAGAAAAGAACAAAGGTGTAATTTATGAATACCAAACTTACAAAGAGAAAAGAACAAAAGTGTAATATAAGAATACCAAACTTACAAAGAAAAAAGAACAAAGGTGTAATATAAGAATACCAAACTTACAAAGAGAAAAGAACAAAGGTGTAATATAAGAATACCAAACTTACAAAGAGAAAAGAACAAAGGTGTAATTTATGAATACCAAACTTACAAAGAGAAAAGAACAAAGGTGTAATATAAGAATACCAAACTTACAAAGAAAAAAGAACAAAGGTGTAATTTATGAATACCAAACTTACAAAGAGAAAAGAACAAAGGTGTAATATAAGAATACCAAACTTACAAAGAAAAAAGAACAAAGGTGTAATATAAGAATACCAAACTTACAAAGAGAAAAGAACAAAGGTGTAATATAAGAATACCAAACTTACAAAGAGAAAAGAACAAAGGTGTAATATAAGAATACCAAACTTACAAAAAGAAAAGAACAAAGGTGTAATATAAGAATACCTAACTTACAAAGAGAAAAGAACAAAGGTGTAATATAAGAATACCAAACTTACAAAGAAAAAAGAACAAAGGTGTAATATAAGAATACCAAACTTACAAAGAGAAAAGAACAAAGGTGTAATATAAGAATACCAAACTTACAAAAAGAAAAGAACAAAGGTGTAATATAAGAATACCTAACTTACAAAGAGAAAAGAACAAAGGTGTAATATAAGAATACCAAACTTACAAAGAAAAAAGAACAAAGGTGTAATATAAGAATACCTAACTTACAAAGAGAGAAGAACAAAGGTGTAATATAAGAATACCAAACTTACAAAAAGAAAAGAACAAAGGTGTAATATAAGAATACCTAACTTACAAAGAGAAAAGAACAAAGGTGTAATATAAGAATACCAAACTTACAAAGAAAAAAGAACAAAGGTGTAATATAAGAATACCTAACTTACAAAGAGAGAAGAACAAAGGTGTATTATATGAATACCTAACTTACAAAGAGAGAAGATCAAATCTGTATTATATGAATACCTAACTTACATTGAGAGAAGATCAAATCTGTATTATATGAATACATAACTTACATGGAGAGAAGATCAAATCTGTATTATATGAATACCTAACTTACAAAGAGAGAAGATCAAATCTGTATTATATGAATACCTAACTTACAAAGAGAGAAGATCAAATCTGTATTATATGAATACATAACTTACATTGAGAGAAGATCAAATCTGTATTATATGAATACCTAACTTACAAAGAGAGAAGATCAAATCTGTATTATATGAATACATAACTTACAAAGAGAGAAGATCAAATCTGTATTATATGAATACCTAACTTACAAAGAGAGAAGATCAAATCTGTAATATATGAATACATAACTTACATTGAGAGAAGATCAAATCTGTAATATATGAATACATAACTTACATGGAGAGAAGATCAAATCTGTAATATATGAATACATAACTTACATTGAGAGAAGATCAAATCTGTATTATATGAATACATAACTTACATGGAGAGAAGATCAAATCTGTATTATATGAATACATAACTTACATTGAGAGAAGATCAAATCTGTAATATATGAATACCTAACTTACAAAGAGAAAAGATCAAATCTGTAATATATGAATACATAACTTACATTGAGAGAAGATCAAATCTGTAATATATGAATACATAACTTACAAAGAGAGAAGATCAAATCTGTATTATATGAATACATAACTTACAAAGAGAGAAGATCAAATCTGTAATATACGAATACATAACTTACAAAGAGAGAAGATCAAATCTGTAATATATGAATACATAACTTACAAAGAGAAAAGAAGAAAGGTGTAATATATGAATACATAACTTACAAAGAGAAAAGAACAAAGGTGTAATATATGAATACATAACTTACATTGAGAGAAGATCAAATCTGTAATATATGAATACATAACTTACATTGAGAGAAGATCAAATCTGTATTATATGAATACATAACTTACATGGAGAGAAGATCAAATCTGTAATATATGAATACATAACTTACATTGAGAGAAGATCAAATCTGTATTATATGAATACATAACTTACATTGAGAGAAGATCAAATCTGTATTATATGAATACATAACTTACATGGAGAGAAGATCAAATCTGTAATATATGAATACCTAACTTACATTGAGAGAAGATCAAATCTGTAATATATGAATACATAACTTACAAAGAGAGAAGATCAAATCTGTAATATATGAATACATAACTTACAAAGAGAGAAGATCAAATCTGTAATATATGAATACATAACTTACATTGAGAGAAGATCAAATCTGTAATATATGAATACATAACTTACAAAGAGAGAAGATCAAATCTGTAATATATGAATACATAACTTACAAAGAGAAAAGAAGAAAGGTGTAATATATGAATACATAACTTACAAAGAGAAAAGAACAAAGGTGTAATATATGAATACATAACTTACATTGAGAGAAGATCAAATCTGTAATATATGAATACCTAACTTACAAAGAGAGAAGAACAAATCTGTAATATATGAATACCTAACTTACAAAGAGAAAAGAAGAAAGGTGTAAGGTATGAATACCTAATTTACAAAGAGAAAAGAACAAAGTTGTAGTATACGAATACATAAATTGCAAAGACAGGAGAGCAAAGGTGTAATATAAAAATACCTAACTTTCAAAGACAGAAAAACAAAGGTGTAATATATGAATATCTAACTTACAAAGACAGAAAGACAAAGGTGTAATATATAAATACCTAAATTACAAAGACAGAAGAACAAAGGTGTAATATATGAATACCTAACAGACAAAGAGAGAAGAACGAAGGTGTAATATATGAATACCTTAACTTACGAAAAGAAAAGAACAAAGGTGTAATATATGAATACCTAACATACAAAGAGAAAAGAACAAAGTTGTATTATATGAATACCTAACTTACCAAGAGAAAAGAACAGAGTTGTTGTACATGAATACCTAAACTGCAAAGACAGAAGAACAAAGGTGTTATATATAAATACCTAACTTCCAAAGGGAGAAGAACAAAGGTGTAATATATGAATAGCTAACTTACAAGTAAAACAGTGTTGTAATACATGAATACCTAAGTTATATAAGCAAAACATTTTTTTTCTCTGAAACAGCTGTATTTTGTATTTCTAACTGGTCATATTAAAGTCTGATGACAGACGCTTTATTATACAACTCTGTCCCTTTAATCTTGCCAACAAAGCAGACATAGACATAAACATGACTCTCCTTTCGCCATCTTTGTTCACGCATTGGTAACAGTGTTCGTACAACAGAATGAACAGAAAGGTGAAGTTTGTCGGACGTTTGTCGAAAGGACTGTCACCATTCGTCTTACAATTTTCAGGTCTTGTGGTGATTTTGGCCAC
>JAPXFY010000024.1:13499067-13501567 GCA_030674185.1 Monoplex corrugatus
TCATGAAGAACTCGGGACAGTATAAAAACAAAGTCATTGTTTGACATACAGATCACTAATCTGAGAAATCTATGAAACATGTCTAAGTCTCTAAGCGTGTGTTTTAGAATCTGTGTTTTCTTAAAGCAAATTAGTGGCCTGGTGTGGGATTCGATGTCTTTTTAACAGTAAATATTTCCAAACACGTTTATGCTTGACGAAGGCCAGTTGGCCGACAATTTGCACCTGTCTTGTCTGGTTGTATTAACCCTTTGACTCCCGCACCCTATCCACCGAATGCATAAACTTAACCTTTTGACTCCCCCATTCTACCCAATCAAAGGCTTAAGGTTTTGCTTTTATGCTTTGCTGGCATGGTTGAAAATGCAGGATGCAGGTAGACAAGGGTGTGGGAGTCAAAGGGTTATGTACGCCTTTTGATTCTATTTTCATATTTTTCTGGTTCTTGTTTGTTTGAACGCGGGCGGTCACACTCTTTTTCTTGGTTTTGTTTTTGCTTTTGTTTGTTTTGTTTTTTTGTTTGTTTTTTTGTTTTTGTTGATTTTATCTCCATGTTGCCCGAGCCATGTCTCAGCCAGAAACAGAATGGAAATGAAAGTCCTACCCAAACGACTTCAACCTATGTCAGAGATAGACACGTTTTCACTCACTCACTCACTCACTCACTCACTCACTCACTTACCACCCATCCATCCATCCACCTCGCCCTGCCACGCCCAGACGCTAAAACTAATCAAGCAATACACGATTTAACGATAATGTATATGTCTGGCCCTGCTAGAAGGACAACTTGCCCTTGAGCTCCGTGACTCGGTAAGTCTGAGAGAGAGATGGATGTGTCAGGAACTGTAGAACCCGACACTGTGAACTTTCATAAATATTGTAAAAAGAAAGTGTTGCAGGACGGCCAAACATCACAGATACGCAATGGATTTCGGAAGTTTGTCAGCTACACGAAATATGTCAAGGAGTTTGGAGTTTGGAGTTTTTTTGTTCAAGAGGGATTCATCGCATTCAGACAATTCCATATGCGCTCCACCCAAATCTGCCAACAATTAACTGGCACACTCCCTAAGCCTGCGCAAAACCCTATGTGCTGGCAAGGTCTTGAAAGTAAGTCAAGTAATTATTTGAAACTAGAAATGAATTGTAGTTTTCGTTGTTAATGGTCTTTGGAAACTTTTTTTTTTTACAAATTGAAGAATGACTTGTGGAATTTAAACCTGAAAACAAAAATGTTGCTAGAAAGGAAAAGAAACAATTCTTTTAGAATGCATCTATTTTGATTCAAAATGTTGGAAGCTTGCATAACTAAAATTGATGATAAGCTTATTGGCTGTCAAAAAACACCTAGCAGCCAGCAAGGATACAAAACTAAACAAAAACAGAAGAATGAGACGGGTAAAAAAGAAGGAAAAAACGAATAAAAGCAAATAGGACGTAGCTAATTAGAAAACATATGTCGATCCAAAGAAATAATACATGAATAATATTAATATTAAATCCACATTAGTATGTAATAAAAACAACAGTTCTGAGAAATGTCACGTGACATTTATTCTGATTATTAGAAAGTGTTTTCTGATGTTGTTGTTTTTTTGTTTGTTTGTTTGTGTTTTTGTTGTTGTTGGTTGTTTTAACTAACGTACGTACACTCTCCTCCATACGCGGATATATTTAGATTGTATTGTAAAAATTGTAAAATTAAGACTGGAATGTGTGCAAACTCCACTCTAAAAACCGTCCTTCAGAAAGAGATACCTCACCAAAAGAGGCATTTTAATCATCACCTTTGTACTTCCCAGAACCTTGGACACCAGAAGAGCTAGACTTTGAAATCCACACTGATGTCTCCCATGTCACCTCAACAGCAGTACTACACGACACAGCATGTTGGGCTCTCACGCTGGTCGTGTTAGAAGTGTTATCCATGATGATTCATATACTAAAGACATCAAAATAAGAGGAGTTATGGCAAAACAGAAAATGAACCAATTTAATAACACTTGGACAGACAGGAGCATACCAACAGCCCTTAAAATCAAAATTCTAAAATGTCTGATTTGATCAGTAATGCAATATGGCTTGTGAAGCCTGGACATGCAGAAAACTAAATGAACATAACATCAAAGCAGCAGAGATGCAGTTCTACAAGAGGCATCTCAGAGTCAAAATGACCAATAAAAAAAATAAATGAAAGCATTTTGAACGAGCTCACTGTTCAACGCCAACAGATGGTAGAAACCAACAAAAATATGAACTACATCGGCCATGCAACCTGAACACCAACTCAGCCCTGATGTCATCAGATTTGCCAGAAAAACATGAGGCCAAAAGAAATCCGGGCAGACCATCTATCTCCTATATGGACAACATCATCAGCATCAACGTTATGAATGTCTACAGAGTAGCACAGAAAAATCCAGATCAGAGTAAACAGATGGAATTTGTTGTGACATCTGCTGCTGCAGTTACTATCGAATTCGATGATGCTGACAGA
>JAPXFY010000024.1:13506567-13534067 GCA_030674185.1 Monoplex corrugatus
TGTTTGTTTGTGTGTTTGTCGGTTGGTTGGTTGGTTGGCTGGTTGGTTGGTTGGTTGGTTGGTTGGTTGGTTGGTTGGTTGGTTGGTTGGTTGATTGGTTTGTTTGGTTGGTTGGTTGGTTGGTTAATTGGTTAGACTTTCTGTTACTTTCATTTATCCATGGAGAGGACGCATAGTTGTTTGGTAGATTATTATCAGAAAAGATACAATTATCATTACTTTCATTTGATATACCATGTGTGTGTGTGTTTGTGTGTGTGTAAAAGTTGCAACTAACAGCACGTATAAGGCAGTGCGCTACGTATATTTTACTCCCAGGAAGTGTCGGTCTCTTTGCTGCATTAATTCAGAATGACTCCATGAGGAATGCAATCTTAGAATTAGAGGTTATAAACATTATCGTAATCAAAAGTCATAAACATTAATCACCGCTATGGACTGCAATTTTAAGACAAGTAAATCCAGCAAGGCCGGCAACTCTGCTTTCCTTCTCATGGGGTTTGAGGATCGCCTACCTGCAGTTAGTCTTCTTGATAATCAAAAAGTTGTGGGTGCCTAAACATTTAATGAAGCCACAAGGTAGGGACCCTGCTGGGATGGCTATCTATCATTTCTGACCCGTTAGTTATAGCCCCTCATGCAGAAAACGAAGCAGACACGAAAACGAGAAAGAAGAGCAATGAAGTATAAACGAAGACAAACATAAGAAGCATGATGCGAAAAAGAAAAGATTAATTTTTCTGTTTTATTTTTTTCCTATTGCGCAACTTTTGTAATGTTTGAACAGTATCGATCTCGATCGTTGCAGTGGCGATAGGAAAGATTGCTCAATCACCAGTTCACCCTTTATATCCTGTTTAATGCACGTCCACAAACATCCAGTAAGAAACTGAAGAGCTGGAGGAGTATTATTTTAAACTTTTTCTTAGCCTGGTGATGCCAGAGATTTCCTCTTTTCTGTCACTCTCTTTGTTTCTGCCCTGTGTCTTTGTTTCTGTCATTTCTTCCTATCATTTTTCTGCCTTGCTGGTCCATTCACCTGTATGTGTTCGATAACGTCTTACGTACTTTTTCTCAGGACTGATAATTGGGTACAAGTATTAAGTGCATTTTTGGCTCTAGGGAGGTGATATATGAAGAAACCATTTTTGGTAATTTATTCCCGTTTTTATATATGGTTTGGTGTCCCTAGGTACGCTTAGATTTGTATTCAGGTGTGTTTTTTTAACCCCCTGTGCGATAAACTGGACGGAATGGTCAATACCAGGGGTATCTCTTTAGACTGTGAACGCAAATGCATTGATATGTGAACTATTTTGTTTACTAGTTTTCCTTGTTGAAGTTTTGTATGTGTTAAAACCGATATAGCCCTGATATGCTCAACGCAGTCGGCTGGGCTTTAAGCAACAACAAAAAATCTTGAGCTGAGATCTGACTGACCAAAAAGGATACGACAGATAGTGATAAATCTTATTCAAAGTTAGAAAGAAGAAAGTTAAGTACATAACCCATGTAACTACTAATACATTCTTTCTATTTAAATCTTATTCAAAGTTTGAAAGAAGAAAATGAAGTACTTAACCCATATATAACTACTAATATCTTCTTTATATATGAATATTATTCAAAGTTAAAAAGAAGACAGTGAAGTATAAGACTGCTAATGATGTCTTCTTTATATATAAATCTTATTCAAAATTAGAAAGAAGAAAGGGAAGTACATGACCTATGTAACTATTAAAATCTTCCTTCTGTATAAATCTTATTCACAGTTAGAAAGAACAAAGTGAAGTGCATGACCCATGCAACCACTAATACATTCTGCCTATACAAATCCCATTCAAAGATAGAAAGAAGAAAGTGAAATACAAGATCCATATAACTGTTAATGAAATCTTCTTCCTGTATAGATTTTATTCAAAGTTAGACAGAAGACTGTAAAGTACATGACCCATCTAACTTCTTATGATACCTTCTTTCTGTATAAATCTTATCCAACATCAGAAAGAAGACAATGAAGTGCAAGACCAATGTAACTGTTGGTAATGTCTTCTTTCTTCCTTCTTCTTTCTGTCTGTCAGCTTTACCCGTTATGGATGTCTCGGGAGAAAGACTTGACAGCAGCATACGGAAGGCCTGAAGTGGAGAAATACCATGTAACGTCAGGATCTGTTTCACGCCATCGACCTTGATTTTTTTTTCTTTCGTCTCTCTCTCTCTCTTTAAATCCACGTCTTTATATATGTATGTACATGTATGTATGTATGTATGTATGTATGTATGTATGTATGTATGTATGTATGTATATGTATGTATTTATATGTTTGTATGTATGTATATATATGTGTGTGTGTATATGTATATATATATATATATATATATATATATATGGATGGATAGAGATAGAGATAGATAGATAGATAGATAGATAGATAGATAGATAGATAGACACATAGGTAGACAGACAAACAGACAAACAGAAGACAAGACTAGTAGATAGATAGATAGATAGATAGACACGCAGACCGACAGGCAGACAGGCAGATACATACATACATACATGCATACATACAGATACATACAATCATATACTTATATACATGTATACACTCACGCATGCATGTATACATACATGCATATATACACACACACATACATATACATACATACATATACACACAATCATACACTTACGTACATTCATACATACACTCACACATACATACAACATACATACATACATACATACATACATACAATACATACATACATTACAACATACATACATTGCATACATACATACATACATACATACATACACTTACATACATACATACATGTACATACATACATACATACATACTGATGGCGCTGTATGCTAGTCAGAAGACTAAATCAGTTAATCATCTGTTGACGAATTCATATGATAGTAGACTGATGTTGCTTCCACCATGCCTCTGGTCTTGGTGTTTCTGACCATATCCTTTCTGGTCTTGCTGACAGCTCTTCTTTGGAGTTTGGAGTATAAATATCAGTATAAAATACAGACTAGGTAAAACATAGGCTAGGTAGGGCCTCAGGACCTGGCCAGCTCATGGGTTTATGTGCAGGTTAAGGCTTGTGCCATGATCACCATACACATGGCACCTGTGACGTTAGTGTATGTGCGATTCGTTTCGAGCGCGGAGACGTCTTGAAAAACTGAAACTGAAACTGAAACTGGAAACTGCCAGCTCTTTTCAAACGATGCGTTTCACAGGCTCTAACCCTATGCTGTGGGATCTGATTAGTACTTTTACCAGTGCTGACTAGTAGAGGATGCTGTGAGGATAGAACTATCACTGAGGCATTCATTCCTTTCCATACACCCTCTTGCAGAAACGTGCATAGAATACCAAACTCTAGACTGCAGAGAGGGGAGAATACTGTGTTAGACTGGAACAAGCGAGGCAGAGGGGTTCCTCCTTACCATTGGCAGACAGAGCGTGAAAGGGAGACGACTGAAGGTGATGAATCCAATTGAAGTTGGGAAGTAGAAATTTGTCAGGTCTGCTGCCACTGCCAGGCGTCTGTGGCTGTTGATACTATTACGACAGTTAACTTGGTGATGCACACTGAGAAGGACACAGTGATTACATGATGGGTCCAGGTAAGTCCGAGTGGTCAGTATTCCAGCACTTGGTGTCCATTTAGGCATACAGGACCTCACAACTTTACATAAACAGAATGAGGATTTGAATGTTTTCTCTATTAGAATTAAAAGAAGTTGAAGTATGCTGGGGTTTCTTGTACACTTGTTTGTTTGTTTATTTTACTTCATCCTGATAGATTATGATATATTTCTCACCCGTGAATTGGGGGGTGGGGTGGGGATGGGGGTCGGGGTGGTGGTGGTGGAGTGTGGATCTCTTCATTTACATGTCAGAGTCTTGCTTTACCGTCTTGAATCCCATCGGCTGGGTCAAGGATGAGTAGAATGTGTGCATATGTGTATTTGTTTTTGTTTTGTGTGACTGTCTGTTTGTATTTTGATATAATATGATACATATAGATAATATGTATAAGTACGTATACATATGTGTATGTATATACATATATATATATACAGACATGTGTGTGTGTGTGTGTTGTGTGTGTGTGTGTGTGTGTGTGTGTGTGTGTGTGTGTGTGTACATACAGATATGCATCATAACCTGTCACAATGAACTAAAAAAAAAAGCACACCAAATAAACAATAAACCTCAGCACATTTCAACTTCTTTTAAGTTTTATAGCACACACACACACACACACACACACACACACACACACACACACACACACACACACACACACACACACACACACACACACACACAAACACACAAACACGCACATTCTACTCATCCATGACCCAGTGGTGGATGGGATTCAAGACAGTACAACAAAGCACAGAGAACAAAGTGACATGCAAGAAATACAGATCCACACTCCACCCACACCCACACTCCACCCCACCCCCACCCCTACCCTACCCCCACCCCCGACACTCACACCCACACCCACACCCAAAATCTCGGTGAGAAAGTAATGGAATGAACCATATGGCGACCAGGCAGCCACGGCTACTAAACCCATAGAACTATAAGACGGTGGTCACGTACTGCGAATGGCAACATTCTCTAATCGTGCTGGACAGAGAGTATTAGCCTATCCTTCATAATTACTAGACAAATGAGTTCCAGCGAGGGTGGTAGGAATCCTCTAGTAAAGAATGGTAATTCTGCTGGGACGTGGGGGGGGGGGGGGTAGGGACAGGTGAAGGGAGGGGAAAGGTACAGGTGAAGGGAGATAAATCAGTTCTCTTGGATGTGGGGGTTCTTAGCTGGGAAATCACGCCAGCTTTGCCAAGGCATGTCATAAGAATTGGAACTGCTCTGTGTGTGTGTGTTGTCGTCGGTGGTAGGAAGGGTGTGTGTGTGTGTGTGTGTGTGTGTGTGTGTGTGTGTGTGTGTGTGTGTGTGTGTGTGTGTGTGTGTGTGTGTGTGTTATGTGTGTGTGTGTGTGTTTGTGTGTGTGTGTGTGTTTGTGTGTGTGTGTTTGTGTGTGTGTGTTTGTGTTTGTGTGTGTTCGTGTGTGTCTGTTTGTCTGCGTCTGTCTGTGTGTCTGTCTGCCTGTGTCTGTGTGTGTCTGTGTGTGAGTGTGAACATGTTTCAGAAAAAGCTTACTTTCATTAAGTATCGACTTGATAAGTAAAGACTTAATAATAATCGAGACGAATCCCATCCTGTAGGCGAAACAATAGCAAAGAGGTATTAACAGGAGGGAAGAATTGATGTCGACAAGACCAAAGAGTAGGCGAAAAGATTTCGGCAAAACAACAGGTGTGGTGTGGTTTTATATGATGTGGTGTTGTTTTGTATGATAGTGGTGTGATTTTGTATGTAGTGTGGTTTTGTATGTGGTGTGGTTTTGTATGTGATGTAGTTTTGTATGATGTGGTGTTGTTTTGTATGATAGTGGTGTGATTTTGTATGTAGTGTGATTTTGTATGTGGTGTGGTTTTGTATGTGGTGTGGTTTTGTGAATGTGGTGTTGTTTTGTATGACAGTGGTGTGATTTTGTATGTAGTGTGGTTTTGTATGTGATGTAGTTTTGTATGATGTGGTGTTGTTTTGTATGATAGTGGTGTGATTTTGTATGTAGTGTGATTTTGTATGTGGTGTGGTTTTGTATGTGGTGTGGTTTTGTATGATGTGGTGTTGTTTTGTATGATAGTGGTGTGATTTTGTATGTAGTGTGGTTTTGTATGTGGTGTGGTTTTGTATGATGTGGTGTTGTTTTGTATGATAGTGGTGTGGTTTTGTATGTGGTGTGGTTTTGTATGTGATGTGGTTTTGTATGTGATGTGGTGTTGTTTTGTATGATAGTGGTGTGATTTTGTATGTAGTGTGGTTTTGTATGTGGTGTGTGTTTTGTATGATGTGGTTGTTTGTTTTGTTATGATAGTGGTGTGGTTTTGAAATGTGTGTGTGGTTTTGTATGTGATGTGGTTTTGTATGTAATGTGGTTTTGTATGATGTGGTGTTGTTTTGTATGATAGTGGTGTGGTTTTGTATGTGATGTGGTTTTGTATGTGGTGTGGTTTTGTATGTGATGTAGTTTTGTATGTGGTGTTGTTTTGTATGATAGTGGTGTGGTTTTGTATGTGGTGTGGTTTTGTATGTGATGTGGTTTTGTATGATGTGGTGTTGTTTTGTTTGATGAGGTATGGTTTTGTATGATGTGGTGTGGTTTTGTATGATGTGGTGTGGTTTTGTATGATGTGGTGTGGTTTGAATGTGGTGTGGTTTTGTTTGACGTGATGTGGTTTTGTATGATGTGGTGTGGTTTTGTGTGATGTGGCGTGGGTTTGTAAGATGCCTGCCTGCCTGTCTGCCTGCCTGCCTGTCTGCCTGCCTGTCCGTCAGAGGTTTACTGATGCAGTGACCTTACATTGACAGTGATGTATTGGATGTGATGAGACCAAACACAGCGATAAATTGGTTTTGAGATAGTGGGTTTGGTCTCAATTGTAATATCCTGTGCTGTTCATGCCCCCTTGATCCGCGTTTGTCAGTAGAAACATCCAGCAATGATTGCCTGCTATAGATTTTGTCGACTATTTTCAATATCGACTATTTCATTGAAAAGATATTCTCTTCTTTTCGCTTCGCTTCTCTTCTCTTCTCTTCTCTTCTCTTCTCTTCTCTTTGCTTCTCTTCTCTTCTCTTCTCTTCTCTTCTCTCTCTCTTCTCTTCTCTTCTCTTCTCTTCTCTCTTCTCTTCTCTTCTCTACTCTTTTTGTCTCTCTCTCTCTCTCTCTCTCTCTCTCTCTGTCTCTCAGTCTGTCTGTCTATCTGTCTATCTGTCTGTCTGTCTGTCTGTCTGTCTGTCTCTCTCTCTCTCTCTCTCTCTCTCTCTCTCTCTATCTATCTATCTATCTATCGTCGTCTCTCTGTGTCTCTTTCTGTCTGTCTGTTTGTCTATCTGTCTCTCTCTCTCTCTCTCTCTATCTATCTATCTATCTAATATATATATATATATATATATATATATATATATATATATATATATAAATCGTCGTCTCTCTGTCTGTGTCTCTTTCTGTCTGTCTGTCTGTCTGTCTGTCTGTTTGTCTGTCTATCTGTCTGTCTGTCTGTCTGTCTGTCTGTCTGTCTCTCTCTCTCTCTCTCTCTCTCTCTCTCTCTCTCTCTCTCCATTGCAAATATTCAATTATTTCAGATCTCCAATACACCTCCAAACCTATCGAAACTAAGATCGTTATGAGGGCAAAGCATGAAAGACCACATAATGTGAGACAATATTTTCATATAATGCTACGATGATAATGCTGCTGCTATGGAATCTCAGTTCGGATAGAGACTGCGTGACAGGACTGTAATCCACGATTACTTTCATAATAATATATTATATTCTGGCGTTATCCAGGCCCGAGAGAGTTGGGCACTTGAGGTGTTTGTCAGGAAATTACAGAGGAAAAAACACACAAATATCAATGATGCATTCAGAAAATGGATAAGTCTCGACTTCCGGTCCCTGCCTTCTGAACGAACCCACAGAATGCTAAACTCTGGGTAGAAGCTGGTCACGGCATAAAAACAAACAAACAAACAAAAGCACACAGTCGTTTACATTTTTTTAACTGTCGGGGATTTAAACTCACCATTTCCCAATCAGAAGTCTGTTGCACTAATCAGGCTGCCTAGCTTGCATTGTGTGCGTTAATTGAAATTCAGCATGTTATTTGTAGAACACGCATAGCCAGAACAAGATTGAGGCATTCGAAATGTGGTTTCTAAGGAGAATGTTTAGAGTTCCATGGACAGCAAAGAAAACAAGCGTGACAGTCTTGATGGAGGCAGACACAAGAAGATCATTGATAAGGAAGATTAGGAGAGGACAAGCAACATTTATAGGCCATTTTATGAGGAAATGGGAATTAGAGCACCTGGTCACAACAGGAAAGCTGGAGGGAAAGAGAACACCAGATAGACCCAGGGAGAAACTATCGGACGGACATGCATGGTCGCCGAGGACAGAGAGGGTGGGAGATGTGCTTGCAGCGACAAGAGACAGATGCATATGGAGGGCCATGATCGCCAACGCCATGCGACAGGGCCGATGATGATGATGATGATGGTGATTTATAGACAAAAGGACACAGATGCTTTAGATTACTCATTGCTTGATATACAAGTTGCCAGTAGTTGCTAGCCTATGGAAATCTCTGAAACATATTTTTAATCAGGAATGTTTAATTTGACCTTTCTTCGCGTAAAACACTAAAGTGGTTTTATCTGGGATACTTTTTTCTATTGTTTCTTATATAAAATGTTAACACTGTATTTGCTTTTCAACGATAATCATGATTATTTGCATTAGGTTATGTATACAAGCATAGTCTTTAAAGTACTAGGAAATGAATTTTTACTTCCAGAAATAATATTACACTGTCAAATGCCAGATGTTTGCAATGAAATGATGAGCGTTATTTCTGTTAAGCAGTTTCGTGGATTTATGTAGAAAAAAGCGATAAATTTATTGCTTTATCATTCAAATCAGCTATTGTCAAACCTCTCCTAAAGAAACCTTCTCTTGATCCAGATATTCTCAAAAACTACCGGCCTGTCTCCAATCTCCCCTTTCTTTCCAAGGTAACTGAAAAAATTATTTTACACCAACTTCTAGAACATCTTGAATCAAACCATTTATTATATCCCAATCAGTCAGCATATAGATCAGGACATAGCACTGAAACTGCTTTATTGAAAATTGTGAACGATCTTCTGACATCCCTTGATGATGGTGACATTTCTCTTCTCTCTCTCTTAGATTTGTCTGCTGCCTTCGACACTATAGACCATGAGATACTGCTTTGGCGCCTCCACAACTGCTACGGAATTTCTGGCTCCGCTCTCTCCTGGTTTCAGTCATATCTCTCTGACCGCACACAGACTGTATCTGTAAATGGCTTGCCCTCACCTCCCTCAGCCCTCAGATATGGCGTTCCTCAAGGATCCGTCCTGGGTCCAGTTCTCTTTGTTTTGTACACGCAGCCTCTCGCAAATATTATTCTCCGCCATTCTGTATCACATCATAGCTTCTCAGATGACAATCAAATTTACAATTCTGGTCCCATCTCTAATGTAAACAACATCGTACAAACCACTAAAGCCTGCATTTCCGACGTGAAAGACTGGATGACTTGCAACAAATTACAACTAAACCAAGACAAAACTGAAATGATTTTCATTACTCCTAAAAAACTTCTCAACTGTGACTTAATTCCATCTTCCATATCACTGAATGGGACAGACATCACCCTCTCCCAAAAAGTTAAGAATCTAGGTGTCACCATCGACAACACTCTTAACTTTCAGCAGCATGTCTCAAACATCTGTCGTGTCTGTTACCTTGAACTTCGTAGAATAGGTTCCATCCGTCATCTCCTTACTCTCGAAGCTACTAAAATATTAGTTTGTGCTTTCGTTCTTTCTCGTCTTGACTATTGTAATTCCCTTCTGTCTGGTTCCCCAAAACAGCTCCTTGACAAACTTCAGAAAGTACAGAACCATGCCGCTCGGCTAGTATTTCGGTCTTCCAAATTTCAGCATGTCTCTCCTCTTCTCCAAGACTTGCATTGGTTACCTGTGTTGAAAAGGATCCAACATAAAATTGCTGTTCAGTGCTTCAGATACTTCGACAATTCTATTCCCTCTTACCTGTCTGAATATCTTCAACTATACGTTCCATCTCGTCATCTTCGTACCTCAGCCGATACCCGCTTATTTCGAATCCCAACTTTTCGAACAAAATCATATGGTGAGCGATCCTTTTCTTTTCAAGCCCCTTCCTCATGGAATTCACTTCCCTACCCGCTGAGGCACAAAACAAGTCTTCAGTCATTTAAATCTGGCTTGAAAACGCATCTCTTTCCTCTCTGAAATTTATTAACCTAAAAGAGCTATGCTGTCTGCGCGCTAGCGTGCTTCTGTGTATGTTATTGCTGTGCGCCTATAGATATGTCTCGGGGTGGGAGGAGGATATGTGTGTGTGTGCCAGAGAGTAGGTACTAATATTTGATATTATTAACGGTGTGTATGTGCTTGTGGGATGGAGTGACAGAGGTCCGCCATGTATGATGAAAATTATATTAGGCCTATGTTTCTATGTTCGATGTAATGTGTATTGTACAGTTTGTAAGCGCTTAGGGCTTTCCAGAAAGATTAGGCGCTCTAAATGCCCTTAATAATAATAATAATAATTGTTCTGTTTCATTCATGTATTTAGTTTTTTCCTTATCTATTTATTTTTTTAGGTTATTTCTCATACCGGTCTCACTAAGAAAAATAAAATCCATTTCAAATCCCCAAATTTGAAGGCACATTTTAAATTAGGCAGTAGACTTCAAACTCTCCTCATCCATCAAAAAATGGGTGAAAGTGATTTGTTTCCCTATTAGTTCTCATCGATATCTGGATAGTATATGTTAATTGTATAATAAACGTAATTCTATCAATGTTTCCCTCATTTCTTGAACCCACTATTCATCAATGTACGTAGAAGTAAAGAAACCCTAGTATTACTCCAGAAGATTCAAACCAAGGTCAGGGACAAACAAATTTCCAACTAAAATTCTTCCTCTCTTATGACACAATTTGTTACCAAGGTGAAAATTTGTGCAATGCATATGGGCATGAGAGACCAGGGTGATAAACCGTGCTAGGGTGAGAAATCGTGTGGTAACATCCTTCCCCTCACTCCTAGATGAGGCAACCAGCAACTGACAGTCATCAACTGACTCACAGTTTAATTATGATATATATGTTTGTCTTTGCTAAAAGGACAGCTAGCCCTCGCACTCAGTGACCAAGTTGGTCAAAGAGAGGGGCTGGACGTGTCCTAGTCTGTGATGATCAGGACAATGAACCTTCATCAATGTTGCAAAGAGATGATTGCAGGGGCCATACACTACTGACATAGAATGATCTGGGGAAGTAAGTCAGTGACACGCGCATGCACACACACACACACACACACACACACACACACACACACACACACACACACACACACACACACACACACACACACACACACACACACACCACATTTACACACATGCACACATACACACCCACGCACACGCACACACATATACACACAACACAGAAACACACACACACACACACACACACACACACACACACACTCACAGAGAGAGAGAGAGAGAGAGAGAGAGAGAGAGAGAAGAGAGACAGAGACAGAGAGAGAGAGACACAGAGACACAGAGAGAGAGAGACAGGAGAGGAAGAAGAAACACCACCACCACCACCACCACCCATTCATAAAGTATGGGAAAAGAACAGCAGTAAACACAAATGAACCAAACATGACCACAGGCACATGACTACCAAACCAGTCACAGTATAATAATATAACGAACATCACGTTGTGCAGATGATGAAATTCTCAACTCCTACCGGACACAGTATAAAACCCATTCGTCACCATGCACTAACCAGCTCCAGCCTGGATGGGATGGGATCTCTGAGCAAACAAAGAACGACAATTTTGCAACGGAAGGCACGGTTGAAGGGAGATAAATCAGGTCTCTTGGAGATGGGGGGGGGGGGGGGGGGGCTTAGCTAAGAAAACACGCTGGTCATGCTGCAGTATGGCATAAAGAAGAACAGGTAAAATAGGGCAGACAGAGAGAGAAAGTCAATGAGAGAGAGAGAGACAAAGAAAGAGAGGGAGAGGAAGAGAGAGAGAGAGACAAAGAAAGGGAGATAAAGAAAAAGAAGAGAGAGATGTAGAGGCGGAAAGAAAGAGACAGACAGAGACAGAGACAGAGACAAGGGGACAGACAGACAGACATATAGGCACACAGGTAGACAGAGAGCAACAGAAACACAGGAACAGAGAGAGAGCAACAGACAGACAAATAGTGAGAAAGAGAGAGACAGACAGACAGACAGACAGACAGACAGAGACAGACAGACATACAGAGACAGAGACAAAGACAGAGAAACACAGAGAGAGATACACACAGACAGAGAGAGAGAGAGGGAAAGGAGAAAGACAGACAGACAAACAGACAAACAGAGACAGAGATAGAGAGAAACAGAGACAGAGACAAAGGAACAGAGAGAACAAGAGACAAAGAGAGAGAGAGAGAGGTGGAGAGAGAATACAGACTCCACCAATTCATAAACTGTGGGAAAAGAACAGCAGTTAAAACACAAGAAAACCAAACATGACCACAGGCACATGACTACCAAACCAATCACATTATAATAATGTAATGGACATAACGTTGTGCAGATGATGAAATTCTGAACTCTTACCGGACACAGTATAAAACCCATTCCTCACCATGCACTAACTACCTCCAGCCTGGATGGGATGGGATCCCTGAGCAAACAAAGAACGACAATTTTGCAAAGGAAGGCACGGTTGAAGGGAGATAAATCAGGCCCCTTGGATGTGGGGGGACTTGGCTAAGAAAACACTCAGGTCATGCTGCAGTGTGTCATAAGGTGGGTAGATGGGAGGGTGAGAGAGAGGGTAGACAGAAAAAAAAAAGAGGGCAGAGAGAAAAGAGAAAGAGAGAGACAGACAGACAAACAGACAGACAAACAGAGACAGACAGACAGAGAGAGAGAGAGCAAAAAAGAGAGGAGAGAGACAGAGAAAGAGAAGAGAGAGAGGGGGAGATGAGAGAGAGGACAGACAGGACAGACAGAGACAGAGAGACACAGAGACAGCAAAAAAGAGAGGCAAGAGAGAGAGAGAGAGACAGAGACAGAGACAGAGACAGACACAGAGAGACAGAGACAGACAGACAGACAGACAGAGACAGAGAGAGAAACAGAAAGAGAGGAGAGACCAAGAAAGAGAAGAGAGAGAGAGAGAAAGAAAGACAGAGAGAGAGACAGACAGAGATAGAGACAAAGAGAGAAGAAGACAGGGAGACAGAGAAATAGACAGAGGAACAGAGACAGCAAGAGACGAGAGATAAAGAAAGAAAGAGGAGGGAGGGTAAGAGGATACACCCACCCTCCACCAATTCATAAACTATGGGAAAAGAACAGCAGTAAACACAAGAAAACCAAACATGACCACAGGCACATGACTACCAACCAATCACATTATAATAATGTAATGGACATCACGTTGTGCAGACGATGAAGTTCTCAACTCCTACCGGACACAGTATAAAACCCATTCCTCACCATGCACTAACCAGCTCCAGCCTGGATGGGATGGGATCCTGAGCAAACAAAGAACGACAATTTTGCAAAGGAAAGCACGGTTGAAGGGAGATAAATCTGGCCGCTTGGATATGGGGGGACTTAGCTAAGAAAACACGCTGGCCATGTTGCAGTGTGTGGTAAGGATGGCTGGGTAGATGGGAGGGTGAGAGAGAGGGAGAGGATGGACAGAAAAAAGAGGGTAGAGAGAAAAAGGGGATGAGAGTGAGAGAGAGAGAGACAGAGACAGACATACAGACAGACAGAGACACAGAGACACAGACAGAGCAAAAAAAAGAGAGGAGAGAGACAGAGAAAGAGAAGAGAGAGAGAGAGTGAGAGAGACAGACAGACAGACAGACAGACAGAAACACAGAGAGAGCAAAAAAGAGAGGCGAGAGACAGAGAAAGAGAACAGAAGAGAGAGAGAGGTAGAGAGAAGAGAAGAGAGAGAGACAGAGACAGACACAGAGAGACAGAGGCAGACAGACAGACAAACAGACAGACAGAGACAGAGGGGCAGAGAGAGAGAGAGACAAAGACAGAGAGGAGAGACTCAGAAAAAGAAGTGAAGAGAGAGAGAAAGAAAGAGAGAGAGAGAGAGAGAAGAAAGAGAGAGAGAGCGACAAATAGAGACAGAGACAGAGAGAGAGGGAGACAGAGAGACAAAGAACTAGGCAGAGAAACAGAGAGAGCAAGAGACAGAGAGATAAAGAGAGAGAGAAAGGAGGGAGGGTAAGAGGATACACCCACCCTCCACCAATTCATAAACTATGGGAAAAGAACAGCAGTAAACACAAGAAAACCAAACATGACCACAGGCACATGACTACCAAACACGCCGGTCATGCTGCAGTGTGTCATAAGGATGGCTGGGTGGGTGAGTGGGCCAGACAGAGGGTGGGAGAGAGAGGGACTGAAAGAAGAGGGCGGAGAGAAAGACAGACAAGACAGACAGACAGACAGAGAAAGAGAAAGAAAAACAGAGAAAGAGAGTGCGTGTGTATGTTCTATGTGTGTGCAAATGTATGAAAACTAACTGTTATTAAGGGCTTTTTGTGTTTGTTTGTTTGATATCTGTTAGGTTAGGTAATAAATTAAACAGCAGAAAAGAAAACTATAACTCTCACATACAAGCAAGCAATATTAACGCTAAAAAAAATCATCGCAAATCAGATTAAAGCACTGGTTTGGCTATACTTTTTTCTCATACCTTATTTTTGTATCTAATTTGAGCTCAATCCTGTCTCTATGTTCTTTATGCCTCTCTCCTTCGTTTTGTTCTTTATTTCCACGGTGGCTCTGAGATACACGGCTCGCCAAATAAAGCAATTTAGATTGAACGGTATTTGTTTTTCGGTGTACCTGTCTCTCTTGTTTTGTGAAAGGCCGAGGTCTCTTGTGAGATGAGGCGATTTACAAGCAGTCATTTATGTGATTATCAGTACGAGTACGAGTATGCTGCTGCAGTTGCTGCTACTGATGATGATGATGATGATATAAGAACGATGATATGTATGAAGATGAGGATGAACATGATGAGGAGGAGGAGGACGACGACGACGATGATGATGATGATAAATGACGATGGTTATGAGGATAAAACGACGATGATGAGGATGTGGATGAGGACAAAGTTGATGGTGGTGATGATGATGCTGTTGATGATGATGATAATCATGATGATGGCGATGGTAGTGGTAGTGATGATGATGAGGAGGAGGAGGAGGAGGATTATGAAGAAGAAGAAGAAGAAGAGGAAGAAGAAGAAGAAGAGAAGAAGAGGAAGAAGAAGAGAGAAGAGAAGAGAGATGATGATGATGATGATGATGATGATGATGATGATGATGATGATGATGATGATGATGAGCATGAAGCAGAAGAAGAAGAAGAAGAACAACAACAACAACAGGAACAACAACAGCAACAAGTACAGAAGAAATAGAAGAACAAGAACAAGAACAAAGAACAAAAACGATGACTTGTAGAAAAAGAAGAAGAAAAGACAGACAGCAGAAAGAGATAAATGGGAACAAACAGAGTAGATTGGAGGCCCCGTGGAAATGAGAAGAGAAATTAGGTTTAAACCCCACCGTACCTCGTAATCATAACACTTGTAGAGGGCAATGGGTGAGAAGTAAAAGAAAAAGAGTGGGAGGGAAAACACTGATAGAGAGAGGAGGAGGGAGGAAGAGGGAGAGAGGGGGGAGTGACAGAAAGCGGGAGAAGATAGAGTGAGAGAAAGGAGAGAGAGAGAAAAAAGAGAGAGATGAAGGGAGAGGTGGGAAGAGAGGGGAGAAAGAGAGTGAGAGAAAGAGAGAGAAGAGACAGAGAGACAGACAGACAGAGCCAGACAGAGAGAGACAGAGACAGACAGACAGAGACAGACAGAGAGAGACAGAGACAGACAGACAGAGACAGACAGAGAGAGAGAGAGAGACAGACAGACAGACAGACAGAGACAGAGATAGAGACAGAGAGACAGAGACAATCTCTTTTAAACGGCAAAACGATAAAGAAGTCTGCACAAGTTAACAATTTTAGAAGCAAGGGAGACAAACTATTTACTCCCCATTTAGTCAATTGTCCTTCACACACACACACACACACACACACACACACACACACACACACACACACACACACACACACAAACTCACACACACACACACACACACACACACACACACACACACACACACACACAAACTCACACACACACACACACACAAACACACACACACACTCACACACACACACACACACACACACACACACACACAAACACACACACTGTCTCTCTTTGTGTATGGAGAATCGGGACGTTTTCCTTTCTGGCTTATTGCTATTATTATATCATTAAAAAAGCATCTAAAATGTTATTCACTGTGCATGAAAAAGGTTAGGGAACTTGGGTGTCCAAGATGAAAAAAAAAGATGATGTAACAGAACTCTACCCCTAAAGAATTGTGCCATAAACACGGTTGTTTTGCTCGCCTACTTGCATCAGAACAACTGAATATCATTATTTTTCAGAATAAAAATTCCTTAGCACCTCCTACCAGCCAAACCAACAACAAAACAAAAAGAAAAAACAAAGAAATGTAAACAAACTAGCCAAATAATATGCGACATAATGGGAAAAGTTGTCGTTTTTTTTTGTTTTTGTTTTGTTTTGTTTTGTTTTTTGTTGTTGTTGTTGTTTTTGTTTTGTTTTTTTCTGTCCAAACACCCTTTAAAACTCCTCCGTGTCAGTCTGGTGAAAAGCCCAGGTGCTTTCGGAAGGGGAGTAATACAGAAAACAAGGTCAGTTGAATAATTTGATTATAGCCCTTGACAGATAACTTGTCCTGGCGTTGTGGCAGTTCTCTACGCAGCACTGTATTACACTGAGACACACGCAAACCAACAGACAGGGACTGGGAGCAACAAAAATGCAGTGGTGGTCCAAAGCCAAAGGGAAGGAAAAAAGAGACATGATCATACAGGAGTTGAAGGAAGAAGAAGATGTCAAAAGAGTGCAGAAGGCAGTCCAGCAAGGTCAACAGGGGCAATGGACAACATGGGACAGTGCACTCCAAAGAAGTCTCAGCTGGAACGATATGTGGCACATGGCTCCTCTAAGGATAAGCTTCCTCCTCAGATCTGTATATGACCTGCTCCCCTCGAATGCAAACTTAGTGAAATGGGGGAAAGCAGACGACCCAGCATGTCCGCTCTGTCAGAAGAAACAAACAGTGGAACATGTCCTAAGCTCTTGCAAAGTAGCGCTAGCCCAAGGAAGGTATACATGGAGGCACAACCAAGTTCTGAAAGTGATCACAGATGTGGTTAGCGAAAAAACCATGACCCCAAACGCACCAATTGCTATGACAACGTTCTACAAAGCAGGAGGGAAACAGGTCTGGCCCGAAAGTGCTATGACAACCAGCACATTGCCAAAGGGTCTTCTGGATGGAGCAGTCGACTGGGAGTGTACAGCAGACCTCCCAGAGTGGAGACATTACCCAGATGTCATCAGCAAGACAGGCATGAGACCAGACATCGCTCTCCACTCTGACTCCTCGAAACAAGTGATTCTGATAGAACTCACTGTGCCATACGAAAGCAGAATGGAAGAAGCACATATCTACAAGACCGAAAAATACGCCGGTCTTGCCAGCACCCTGAAGAAAGCAGGTCTGCGGGTCAAAATCTTCGCCATAGAGGTCGGGGCAAGAGGGTTTGTGGGCACCTCCGCTTATGATCTCATGAAACAACTCGCCATTTCTGGGAAGAAGAGGACTAGAGCCCTTAAAGCGATGGCAGAGGCAGCAGAAAGGAGCTCAAGCTGGATCTGGGCAAGGAGGAACCAAAAAAAGTGAACTTCATAAGGATTAAATTCCCTACAGATGATGTGTGCCCCGTTAGCACATTGGTAAAACCGCGTACCGCAGTTCTGAAGCGCAGAATCGCCCAGGTTCGATCCCCGGCGTGGGAAAAAAAAAAGAAAAAAAAAAATAGACAACAGCAGAAGGGCATCCAGGAGTCATGACCTGGATGTGGCCCGGCCCCCCGAGAGTGTAAGGAATTCAGGGCCGAAACACTTGTCTAAAGGGGGTTACTTCTCTGAAGACCTTCTGTTGTCTAGCTCTCCCTAGAGTTTCTTTCTACCACTGACTGCAGCTATTGTTGTTTGCTCGCTGTCTGGGCTGTTTATTTTCAGTTTGGGTGTTAAAGAAAATGTGACAGTTCAACTGATACTGTGTGTGTGTGTGCGTGTTCCCGTGGGCGTGTCTGTGTGTGTGTGTGTGTGTATGTGTGTGTGTATGTGTGTCTGTGTGTGTGTGTGTGTGTGTGTGTGCGTGTGTGTATGTGCGTGGGTGTGTGTGTGTGCGTATGTGAGAGAGAGAGAGAGAGAGAGAGAGAAAGAGAGATAGAATCTCTTTTAAACGGCAATTTGCATCGATTACTACCGGTGAATACTGCCCTGTATCACCTATTTATTAGCAGTTAGTAAAATCGAGAACACACACGCACGCACACGCACGCACACACACACACACACACACACACGCACACACACACACACACACACACAGAGACTAGCAAGTTGTATTTATATGTGTTTAATGAAACCGAAAAAAAATAAACACAACAAAACGAAAAAAACAACCTAAATGGACTCATGATAAAAAGGAAAATTCGTAATTTTTTTCCCCTGAACTCTACACAAAACAACTCAGCAACAAAAAATATACCAGAATGAATGAATATACCAATGAATAAAAAAAAATCATTGAATGAATGAATTAGAAAAGAATGAAAAAAGAGAGCCAGGTTCAACCAGGTAGCCATTAAGAAAGGAAGGGTTTCATGAATCTCACAGAATCCATCACCGCCTCCATATACTCCAAATTACAACGAAACCCAACACACACACACACACACACAAACACACACACAAAACACATCCACTCAAATATATGCGTAAATATCGATGTACATACGTGTAACACAGGAAAGCTGGAAGGAAATAGAGCACCAGGTTACCCAGGGTGAAAATATTGCAGAGTGGATTAGTACAGCGAGGGTGGAAGATGTACTTGCAACGACAAGGGATAGATTGGTATGAAGGGCCATGATCGCAACCATGCGGCAGGGCACATGATGATGATACGTGTAACAGGATTGTGGATGAGAAGCTAGAGTCTTGAGCCAGCTGTATGAAAGACGTAGTGGTACAAAAGACGACAACAACTGATTCGGACAGCAGTCACACACAAACTGGCACGATTGTAAGGACGTCTTCTATCGGCTATAATCCCAGTAACATAGGAGTGTTATGGGGCCACCTGTCGTAGGAGACTACGCTGCTGGATCCCTTAATGGATTTCAGTAGTTCCTGCTGCAATCCAACATACGCAGGATAGCCTACCATTTATCAGGAAAAAAATGTTTGTGTATTTGTTTGTTTGTTTGCTTGTTTGTTTGTTTGTTTGCTTGCTTGCTTGCTTGTTTATGCACCAACTGTTAAGCTGAACCAAACCAAACAAAAAATGGCGTTGTGTCAGCGTCGATCATGCTCTTGAATAAATGAGAGATGGAGTTTGGGGTCTATTTTAAGACAGGTAAGTCGCATTCGAACACTATCATATGTTGTCCATCCAAGTTTGCCAGTAATTATCTGGCAGAGTCCTTGAGCCTATGCGAACCAGTACGCCCTGGAAAGGTCTTGAAACGTAAGGAGAGGGAGGAAGTGGGACACATGGAACACTAAGCTGACACTATTAGCATATCTGGACAGCGAACAGGCCTGCTTTGTGTTGCAGACAGAGTGAACCCGATACATCAGATCTTGAGTCCACGGCTCTAACATTATCATCGTTTTCAGCCCAGCCGACTGCATAGAACAATATCAGGGCTATAACCATTTCAACACCTCTCCGAACCTGAAAAAAAAACCTGGGAAAGAAAATCAAGTAGCCTACATTCGCATTTGAGCACATTGTCTAAAGACATGCCCCTGTCGTTGATCACTCTATCTAGTTTATCGCCAGTAATTTAAAAAAAATAAACAAATATGATACAAATATATAAACGTAACTTAGTACACACAAAAATATATGAACGATGACTTAAATTACCTAAAATTGTTTCTGCACATTGCGTTTCCTTTGAACCAAAATGAGGTTGAATGAGCACAATTATCAATCCTAGGAGAAACTATGGAAGGCTTTGCTTAAAACATACAGGTGAATGGGCCAGGAAGGCAGAACATGATAGGAAGAGACGATAGACAGCATAAGGGCAAAGCTAAAGGAGAAACAAAGAGAGCGACAGAAAAGACCATCAGTCTGGAATAGACTTCCGCTCTGCCTTTGCCAAACACCTACCTTTCTGCTTTTAAATGTTTAAAAAACCCATCTCTTTTCCAACAATGAATTTTACAATTACTTCTTTCCCTCAGTCTGTGTATCAAATATTGTAAGGTGGCCTTTGTCGATTGTATGCGTATACCTGGTGCGTGATTGCACTTTGATTTGAATTGTCAAGATTTGGTGCAAGTAGGTAGCCATTTTACTGAGAGATAGGTTTAGTCCGGTAGCCATTACTGTAATTATTATTATTACTATTATCATTGTTATTATTATTATTTTATTTAATTATGAAATTTCAAACACTGAATCTCCAGAATGTGAGCATTCTGTTTATACTAAAAGAGCTCCCTGCATCGCCATGGGGTAACGGGTCTAACAGTAGAGCCTGTAAGCCAGTCACAAAAACGTTCTTTTACTGAGTTGGTAAAAGTTGTAATAATGTTAGTCTGTATCGTCCAAATGACTACGAATGGGTACGAATGAGAGTATGGAAATGCGGTTGTGTACGAAATGCTTTCAACGGGTGAGGGCCTCAACAGCTCACTTCGTTAAGCATCGGATTCACATGACAACGGTTATGGGTTCGGATCCCGGGGTGCGCAACATTAAAACTGGCCTTCTCACTGTCCCATCCCAACATCATTGTCGTTCTGGTGGTGTCAGAGTAGGATTAATCAAGCCCCTCCCTCCTTTCCCCACTTCCATGGGATGGTTATCCCAGTCGGCCATATCACCTGAAGTGGGTGCTGACGTGAAAACTGAACTAAATCAATCAATCAAATTAAATACTTTCAACACGAACAGCGCAGTTCTATTCGACCTAGGCAGGATTTGACCTGATTGTCTGAAGGCTCCGTCAATCTGGTAAGAGACAATAGATGTACACGGTTGAGAGACTCACGTTGGACGTGCAACACCGTCGACTGTTGCTTAACAAGCCAAGCCTTGCGTGGCAGTCCTTGGTACAGCCGCCACACATGAAGGTTGATGCTCACTCTCTCTGTCCTCCTTGGTACAGCCGCCCACATGAAGGTTGGAGCTCTCTCTCTTTCTCTCCTCCTTGGTACAGCCGCCGCACATGAAGGGGTTGGTTGCTCTCTCTCTCTTTCTCTCCTCCTTGGTACAGCCGCCCACATGAAGGTTGGTGCTCTCTCTCTCTTCTCTCTCCTCCTTGGTACAGCCGCCGCACATGAAGGTTGGTGCTCTCTCTCTCTCTCTCTCTCTCTCTTCTCTCTCTCTCCTCTCCTCCTTGTACAGCCGCCGCACATGAAGGTTGGTGCTCTCTCTCTCTCTCTCTCTCTTCTCTCTCTCCTCCTTGGTACAGCCGCCCACATGAAGGTTGGTGCTCTCTCTCTCTCTCTCTCTCTCCTCCTTGGTACAGCGCCGCACATGAAGGTTGGTGCTCTCTCTCTCTCTCCTCCTTGGTACAGCCGCCCACATGAAGGTTGGTGCTCTCTCTCTCTCTCTCTCTCTCCTCCTTGGTACAGCCGCCACACATGAAGGTTGGTGCTCTCTCTCTCTCTCTCTCCTCCTTGGTACAGCCGCCGCACATGAAGGTTGGTGCTCTCTCTCTCTCTCCTCCCTTGGTAAAGCCGCCGCACATGAAGGTTGGTGCTCTCTCTCTCTCTCTCTCTCCTCCTTGGTAAGCGCTCACATGAAGGTTGGTGCTCTCTCTCTCTCTCTCTCCTCCTTGGTACAGCCGCCACACATGAAGGTTGGTGCTCTCTCTCTCTCTCTCTCTCTCTTGTCAGCCGCACCAGAAGGTGTGCTCTCTCTCTCTCTCCTCCTTGGTACAGCCGCCACACATGAAGGTTGGTGCTCTCTCTCTCTCTCTCTCCTCGTTGGTACAGCCGCCACACATGAAGGTTGGTGCTCTCTCTCTCTCTCTCTCCTCGTTGGTACAGCCGCCACACATGAAGGTTGGTGCTCTCTCTCTCTCTCTCTCCTCCTTGGTACAGCCGCCACACATGAAGGTTGGTGCTCTCTTTCTCTCCTCGTTGGTACAGCCGCCACACATGAAGGTTGGTGCTCTCTCTCTCTCTCTCTCTCTCTCCTCGTTGGTACAGCCGCCACACATGAAGGTTGATGCTCTCTCTCTCTCTCTCTCTCTCCTCGTTGGTACAGCCGCCACACATGAAGGTTGATGCTCTCTCTCTCTCTCTCTCTCCTCGTTGGTACAGCCGCTGCACATGAAGGTTGATGCTCTCTCTCTCTCTCTCTCCTCGTTGGTACAGCCGCCACACATGAAGGTTGATGCTCTCTCTCTCTCTCTCTCTCTCCTCGTTGGTACAGCCGCCACACATGAAGGTTGATGCTCTCTCTCTCTCTCTCTCTCCTCGTTGGTACAGCCGCCACACATGAAGGTTGGTGCTCTCTCTCTCTCTCTCTCCTCGTTGGTACAGCCGCTGCACATGAAGGTTGGTGCTCTCTCTCTCCTCGTTGGTACAGCCGCCACACATGAAGGTTGGTGCTCTCTCTCTCTCTCTCTCTCTCCTCGTTGGTACAGCCGCTGCACATGAAGGTTGGTGCTCTCTCTCTCCTCGTTGGTACAGCCGCCACACATGAAGGTTGGTGCTCTCTCTCTCTCTCTCTCTCTCTCCTCGTTGGTACAGCCGCTGCACATGAAGGTTGGTGCTCTCTCTCTCCTCGTTGGTACAGCCGCCACACATGAAGGTTGGTGCTCTCTCTCTCTCTCCTCGTTGGTACAGCCGCTGCACATGAAGGTTGGTGCTCTCTCTCTCTTTCTCCTCGTTGGTACAGCCGCCACACATGAAGGTTGGTGCTCTCTCTCTCTCTCTCTCTCAAGGACTAGCCTTATGGGAGTAATAAAAGTATAATGAAATATAAAAAAAAGAACTCTCTTCTCTCTCTCTCACTTTCTCTCTCTCACTCACAAGGATTAGCTGTAAAACATGTCTAACATGACCTTGGGTAATAAAAGTATGAAATATAAAAAACTCTCTCTCTCTCTCTCTCTCTTCCTTGGTACAACCGCCACACATGAAGATTGATGGTTGTGGCTGGGTGGTTGCTGCCGACCTTTCCCTCTCGCTCTTTTGTCCAAATACTGTAGAGTTCATTTTTCCCCTCAGTCTGCCATGGTGATGTCTGCAGGCGCAGCGATATGTAGCTGTCTGTTCCCAGGTGTCCTCCCTGTTATCACACCTGAAGAGGATAAGCACTGTCAGATTCAGTATTGAAATGTTTTCACGCTTTCCCGTTAATGTTTCGCAAGTTGTCTGTTTGGCGAATTATTTCTGGGTTCATTTGTCAGTTTGGGTTTTTTTTTGTTTTGTTTCTATTTTGGAATTATGCTCTCTCTCTCTCTCTCTCTCTCTCTCTCTCTCTCTCTCTCTCTCTTCTCACTCACTCTCTTTCTCTCTTGCTCTCGAGGACTAGCCGTATAACAGGTCCAATGGGAACTAACGATGTTATCCTTTAGAAATAGAAGTATAATGGAATAAAAAAGAAGTCTTTCTCTTTCTCTTTGTAAACACACACACACACACACACACACACACACACACACACACACACACACACACACACACACACAAACCAGCCAGCCAGCCTGCACACAGGAATAACCCATTATTGTTTTCGTTCCTGGTGAGATAGTCGAGTTGTTTTGACACTTTTCTTCCAACTGGAAGGCGTGCGTTCGAACCTGCACAGATAACATTTGACAGATAGAAATGAAACTTTCCCGATTCCCCAGCTCAGCACAAACAGGCCTACAGACGTGCTAGTGCTTGAACCACACTCGTAAGAATACGAAGGCAGAACAACAAATATACACGCTAAAGATCCTATGAGGCACAGCAGTCTCCACTGGCTAATGGAAACACAAAAAATACTCAGCATGCACATGCACCCCCACCCACCCACCCCCGTGGAGATGTTGGGGGCTCTTTCAGTATAAATAGTATCCCCATCTTCTGGAATTCTGTGCTACAAAGTCCCACTTTTCTGTCATTCTCTTTGTTTCTTTCTTCCTCCTTTGCTTTCTGTCATTCCTTCCTATCATTTTCTACCTTGCTGGTCCATTCACTTGTATGTGTTCGATAGTCTTACGTACTTTTTCTCTTAGGATTGAGAATTGAGTACATGTATTAAATGCATTTTTAGCGCTAGGGAAGTGAGATATGCGGAAGCAATTTTAGGTAATTCAGGCCCGTTTTTATATATGTTTTAGTGTCCTAGTTATGTTTCAGTTTGTATTCAGGTATGTTTTTTAAATCCCCTGTGCGATCAAGTGGACGGAGTGGTCAACGCCGGAAGCATCTCCTTATATTATGTGCACGAATGCATTGATATGTAAACTTAATTTTCTTTTCTTTTTTTTTTCATGTTGAAGGAGTGTATGTTTTGAAACGGTTATAGCCCTGATATGACTCCACGCAGTCAACTGGGCTTTAAACAAAAATAACAGTAACAATAGCATGTACATCCCGAAAACAGACTACAAGCGTTTAATGGCAGGGTAAAAACCGGCCATACACCTGCAAGCCCAGTCGTGTATTCCAGTGCAACTGGAAATTATAGCCCAGAAACACAGACACAAAACAAACCGAACAACTTCCATTCCTTAGCAGATGGTATCCTGTGTATGTTGGATGCAACGGGAACTACTGATCTTCACCAAACAGACCAAGCAGCAGAGTCTCCGCCGGGAGGGTGGCCCCGTAACAACTTGACAGCTCGAGCACCACTTGACTTTTTTTTCACAGGGTATTATAGCCAGGTAGACCCAGGGAGAAAATATTTGACGGATTTGATTTTGCAGAGTGGCTGAGGACAGAGAGGGTGGAAGATGCACTTGCAGCGACAAGGGATAGATGCGTATGGATGGCGATGATCGCCATGATGATGATGATTATAGCCGAGTGAACTGGAGTTGGTTTTGTGATGTATTGAAGAATCGAAATTTCGGTGGTGTAAGATGAATGCCATTAACAATAGCAACGCCATATGACAAAAAATAGTATGACAATAAAATAAATAAATAAATAAATAGATAAATAAATATATAAATCAATAAATTAATCAATCAATCAATCAATCAATCAATCAATAAAAAAGAAACAAAAGTTATGTTGGTTCACTCCAGGTCAACCAGAAATCCATCAGGCAGCCTTGTAGTCACTCTGTTTCTGCCCACAGCGATGGAGGTGGCGGTATGGCGTGGGGTACTTGGTCTGGTAGTGGTTGCTGGAGGGGTGAGGGTAGTACATCCCACTCCTCTTCCCCTCCCTCTTCCCGTCATACACCTCAGTCTGGAACTGCTGCTGCTCATGGGCACCGACATTTCTGACCACGTTCTGTCCTGCACTTCCGTTTCCTGTAAGATAAACGAAAGAAATTTGTTAAAAATGTAACAAAAAATAGAGATAAATAGATATGAAAATTCAAACGGGCGTTGAAGTCAGAGACTAAGATATCAAGGCAGCATCTATGTCATGTCTGTATATTGTGTTTATCTGCATGCATGTATTGTGTTTACAAAGTCGGGAAAAATGTATACTTTTTGTTCAATCATTCTCAGCACTTTCGAATTTCATTCTCGCAAGATCAGTATAAAAATGTATTACATGATTTAAAAACGTTCATGGAAAAGTATGTCAAAGGCATTTGTATGGGTTGCCAGTCTGATACAGATGACGTTATTAACCACTTCTGTTTTTAAAGCTGTCTTTGATTTCCAGAACCGGTTACATGCTGTACTGAAGAAAATATGAAGTTGAAGGTTGACTCATAGCGCCGAGGTCGCAGGGGAGTGTGGTGCGAGAGAATTCATCATTAAGAGGGCAGCACTTGTCTTCTATCCAATGCTGATGTTTCTCCCCTGACCCTGAACAACATGACCTACAGCTGGGTGCCTAGGAGGCAGTTTTCCAGCGTACTGAAGAAGAGGATGTAGATCATCAACTGATGCCAACATAAACCATGGATAAGCAAGTCTGATACTCCCTATTCCTCATTCCAGTTGTACTTGAGGCATACCTATCCTCTAAAGTACTTATCCTCTTCTTCTTCATCTTTTGTTCACTGTCTACATAGTTGGACCACATCTGGCGATGAATGTGGTAATCTTTTCCAGTTCCGTTATGCATCCAATGGTTTTATTCCCAGTTCCTCTGGCGTGACTATATAAAAACACAGGGGCCTCCAGTAACTAAGGGTGGTGTGGATCATACTGAAGAGCAGGATCTGGTGCTAATTCAGTCTGGCAGGAACTCAATGAGACAGTACTTAACCGCGGTCATTTGCGCCAAGTTTTATGGCACCATGTTTTTTTTTACAAGTTAGGTCCTGCAGGCCCGATATATATGAATTCAGCCCTCTTTGTTTTCTCAAAGCATTACCCCGTCCTTAGCCCATGGCCAACAGCTCTGTTCTATGAGTGTAGGGTGCTAAAGCCTTAGGCAGCCCTTATCCGTCTGATGGCTCCATCGTCAGGCATGTACAATGTATTTACAGTGTGGCCTCGTCGAGTGCCATCCCACTCCGTCCTGACAGAAGCCGTCACGTTTAAGTTTCTCCGCCCTGGGAACGAATTCCATACGCACTAACGTCACTGGTGCCATGTGTATGGTGATCATGGCACAAGCCTCAAGCCTGCGCATAAACCTAAGAACTAGCCAGGTCCTGAGCCCTGATCAGAACTGGGAAGGGAGTGTTGCTAGGCTCCCTCCCCGCGCACAGCGTGTTCATAAGGATCACAAACCGCGAATAACTGATGGCTTAACCCTTTCACTCCCACACCCTATTCACCAACTGCAAAAACTGAACCCTTTGACACCTTCACCCTATCCTCCAGGACGCTGGTGGACTGGGTGAGGGAGACAAAGGGTTCAGTTTTTGTTTTGCAAGTATAGCAGACCATGCAGGATGCTGGTGGACAGGATGCCGGAGTCAAAGGGTTAAAGCCAACAGGTAAGAATATACCCAACTAGATGACACTTCGGTCAGGGACTGTTTATTCACCCAGGCAAACATGGATAATTTCACAGCTAACCTCCAGCTCTAAACGCCATCCGTCACTGACCCAAATGCGACCGCCGAGTTGGAGATGGCCGACTGAGTAGCAATGTGTGTGTGTGTGTGTGTGTGTGTGTGTGTGTGTGTGTGTGTGTGTATGTGTGTGTGGGGGGGGGGGGGGGTAACCTTTCCCAGTATCTATCGTCTAATATCAGTAAACCTTCTCTCACCAATCTTGGGTGTGCGCTGCGAACAGTATCAACTACTGCTGTGATCAGGAAGCTACACTTACATGTTGGATATTGAGAAACAAGGTGCACACACACACATACACACTCACACACACACACATATACACACAA
>JAPXFY010000024.1:13536567-13544067 GCA_030674185.1 Monoplex corrugatus
TGCATGGTTGTGTGTGTATGTGTGTGAGTGAGTGAGTGTGTGTGTAGTGTGTGTGTGTGTGTGTGTGTGAGTGTGTGTGTGAATGTGTGTGTGTGTATGTGTGTGTGTGTGTGTGTGTGTGTGTATGTGTGTGTGTGTGTGTGGTGGTCTTTGATTTAATGTCTATTCACTAAAGTGATTTTAGACCAAAAAAAAAAAAAAAAAAAAAAAAAAAAGGGGGGGGGGGGGGGGAGTGATAGAGGAGGAGTGAAGAAGATATTTGAAAATTGTCAATTTTGAATTTGAGAAAAGATGATCCAGAAAACAACTGTTTTGAAGAGGGGAAGGTAAAACTAACAAATAATGTTACCATAATTATCGATTTAAACAAACAAACTGACAAACAAAATTAGTAAATATCCGGAAGAAATGAATAAAAAGTAAAACTAATAATTGACTAACCACAACAATGAACAAGTCAAATAACATTTTAAAGGTAATTCGCTATAGGACTTTTTGACAGGCTAACAAAAAATTCATACAGTAATGATGATGAGGCAAATATGTCAGAAACTGTACTCACAGATAGTGTTGGAATATGTCGTTTTACCCTAACGCAAGAAAGAATATGACTATGTGTTATCTTCTTTCCACACAGACACACTATGTTATTGGTATATTTTGTTTTGAATGCATCAAGTTTCCATCTGTACATAAGGGACTGTATAGTTCTGCTGGCATGAAGCTGCTTAAGTATTTTGCTAACTTCAAAGTTCATGTGACATTTATCATACTTTTTCTGTTTTAATTGGAACTGCTTCCAGACGTAGTTGTCCACTAAAGTGTAATTCTCGTGCAACGAGAGAGAAAGCTGGATATTGTTTGAATCTGGTGAGTTATTAGCTCCCCGTTTGGCAGCCCTGTCAACTTTATTATTATAACTAAAAGAACTATGAGAAGGTATCCAGCAGAAAGTAATATCAGTGCCTCTTAAAGATAAATTATGAATCAAGTGACTTATTTCCAGAATCATTTCTGATCTTGTTTGTAATTTTGATAATTCAAGAGCCTGAAGTACTGATTTTGAATCAACGCAAAGAAGTATCTGAAAAATTGTCCTAGGAAGACTTATCAGAAAGTTTAAAGCCATTAATATTGCAAAGAGTTCAGCTGTAAAGATAGATTTATCAAGTCCTATGTAGAAAGATTTTTCAATTTTGAGAGCAGGTATTAAAAACGCTGAGCCTGCTTTTCTTTCAATTACTGACCCATCAGTGTAAATTTTCAAATGATCAGAATATACGTCGTTTATATGACATTTAACCTGACTTGCCAGTAAGTTTATATTGTCTCCTTTTTTTAAATTAGTGTGGTGTACGTCAAATCGTGCTCTTTGGAGTTCCCAACTGGGTACTGGCGAAAAGGAAGGTCGTATAGATACAGGATCTACGTCTAGATCAATTCCTGAGCCTTTCATGACGTCAGATGTGTATGTTGCAAGTGTGACCTGTGAAGATATTGATTTAGCTCGTTTTGGAAAGTCGGTATCTGATCTCAGTTTAATTTCTGTTTCTGAGATGTTTTCTACGGTAGTGTTTCTTAACAAAAATTTAGTAGAAGCGACTTTCTTTGCTCATCAAGTGGCAACAGTTTGATTTCATTATATGTCCGAAGACAGGAAGCATGCATTGGAAGACCCAGTGCAAGTTTGAAACCTTTACAATCTATGCTCTGCAGTTTTTTTAGTAAGTGTTTCGGTGCACTGAAGAAGATTTCTTGAGCATAGGTTAATTTAGATCTAACAAGCGATTTACAAAGATGAACAAGTGTTGATGAATCTTGACCCCATGTCTGTTTGCGAACTATTTTTATGAAATTTAAACTTTTTTGAGCTTTGGTTAATAAGTATTCAATATGCTGATTCCAAGATAATTTTGCTGTAAGGAAAACTCCTAAGAATTTAATCGACTCGTTAAACTGAAGAAGAGTATCTCCCAGTTTGAAAGTGGGAATATTTGCTGGGTTAGCTCCATTATTAAATAAAACTATTTTTGTTTTTTCCAGGGATAGATGTAACCCATTTTCTACCATGTATCGCGCTATTTTATCAAGTTCTAATTGGTAGCATTTGCGTGTATAATTGATACAGCGCAAAGGAGTTTTCTTTTTCATATTTACCTGCATCCACATGCATAAATCGTCAGCATATTGAGCTAAAACTACATGCTTAGATACTTTACTGGGTAAGTCATGCATTAATATCATGAAAAGAAGGGGAGCTATAACGGATCCCTGAAGGATACCCATTTGAAGAATTCGTTTCGTGGAATATACATTTTCAATCCTCGTTTGAAATACTCTGTTTTCTAAGAAACACTTAACATAGCCAAAAATGTGACCTGTCAGCCCAATACTTTTAAATTTGAATAACAATCGGGAGTGCTACACTTGATCGTATGCTTTCGTTATATCAAAAAATGTAGCTAAAACACATTGACGTCTTGCAAATTGTTGTTTTATATTAGTAGTTAGCTTTGTTAGGATCTCTACTGGTGACCTGCCTTTTCGAAATCCTGCCTGATTTACTGGTATTATTTTATTCTTTTCACAATAGTGCATCAGTCTCTTTAAGATTATTTTCTCCATTAGTTTACATACATGTGATGTTAATGCAATTGGCCTGTAGTTTTTCAAATCGGTATTACATTTACCTGGTTTTAATACAGGAACCACTATTGTTTCTTTCCAGTTGTTAGGCATTATCCCACTATTCCAGCATTTTTGAAATATGTCATGTAGCAAGATTATAAAATTTTCTGGTAAATTTTTCAGAATCTCATTGGAAATTGCATCTAGTCCAACTGACGTTTTTTTACTTGGAAGGGACTGAATGGCATCTTTTAATTCTTGAAGTGTGAGTGATGCATTTATGTAGTGAGTATTGTCAGAGGCGGGGTCCTTATATACATCTTTCTTTTCATCTCGTTCCCTATAATTTCTATCAGAGACAGGGAGTCCTTCTACACGACAGGCCTCAGCAAACACGTCTGCAAAAGCTTCTGCTTTTTCCAATGAGCTAGGAATAGGGTTATTTTCTAGCTTTACTGGAATTGATGGCAACTTAATCCCGTTTTTCATTAATTTTAGTTTTTCCCAAATCTTTATCGTGTCTTTGTGGTTATTTACTTCACATTTACAAAAAGATGTCCAGTGTTGTTCTTTGGCTTGCTCTATGATTCTGTTACACTTAATGTTGGCACTTTTCATCGCTGTATGATTTTCAGGTGACCTGTTTGCTAAATAAATTTTGTATTTTTCTTTCTTTTCGTTCACTGCTTTTTGACAGTCCTCATTCCACCAGACATTTCCATGATGTTTTCCTATTTTTGACACTGTAAGTTTTGGAATTGAAATGTTAGCAGCCCTTAAGAGTGAGTTACAGAAAACTTCGTACGTTTCGTTTATGTTCATTGCTTCAGATAGATCTGTTCTTGTCTTTTCAAGGATTGCCTTAAAACTGATCCAGTCAGCGTTTTTATAATTAAACTTGGGTAAACTATCTTGTGGTATGGCGTCTATTTCTGTAGTATGGTTTAGGGTAAGACGTATGGGGATGTGATCTGATCCCAACAAGTCATCCTCTGTTTGCCATGTGGCGTTTGGGGCTAGGGATGGTGAGATTAAAGTAAGGTCGATAGCTGTGGGTCTGTGGGTTGGTATATCGGGGATCCGGGTAACGTGTCCGTTGTTAAGTAAATATAAATTGGAATCTACAATATTTTCAATCAACCTGTTGCTTGTTATGTTTGTACAATACTTTTCCCAAAATGGGGCATGTGCATTAAAATCACCTCCAATTATCCACTTGTCGTCCTGATCTTGAAAGTGTTTTAACCATTCAGTGTTCACAGAGTCTGGGCCTCTTGGTAAGTATACAGAGGCCATATTCACAACTAACGATGTGTGTGTGTGTGTGTGTGTGTGTGTGTGTGTGTGTGTGTGTGTGTGTGTGTGTGTGTGTGTGTGTGTGCGTGCGTGTGTGTGTATTATCAGATACAGTCCACCTGCTTTCCCTTTAGTTCAAGATCCTTGAAACGACCACCGATAAACTCTTTTAATCAAATGGATGAGACATCAGACTTCAGACCAGAAGATTTGGGGGTGGATCTGCCTCCCGCCAGACGGGTGAAGAGTGGAGCCTTCTTTTTTTCCAATCTCCAAATTCAACGTGTGTGCATACTTATTACTGCCTAAACCCCCGTCGTCTGTGTATGCATACAGAACATCATATATATGCACGTTAACGATGCTGTAAGTCATGTCAGTGTCCGGTGGCTTGTGGAAATAAGAAAACAACAACAACAATAATAACAACAAAACAGGAGCAACAACAACAACAACATAACAACAACACTACAACAACAAAAACAACATCATCATCATCATCAACATCAACAACAACAACAACAACAACCACACCACCACCACAACCAAGTACGCACTCTCGCCCGACACGAAGTATGCAGACTGTGTAGCAACATACCACAATGTGCAAAACAACGTGCATACACTCAGCCAAGAAAGAATAACAGGAACGCTTAAAAAACAGAAGAAAAAAAAAAACGTAAGGAAACGTCCAATAACGAAGAGATCTGTTTCTTAGTAACGTCAGCTGACGCAACATAACGCCGCAGCTAAGAAACGTTCTCCTGGAACACGGTCTACTGGGGGCCTGCTGTACCTTGGCGGGTTGAACCTTTCGTTTAGCAGCAGGTCGAGGTCGTACAGCTTGCTGTTTAGGGGCTGCCTGCGCCAACAGCACGTCCACCAGTCCTGAACAGTGGCGCAGAGGGTTGTAGCTCTCCATCTCTGGTACCTGACAAATTCATGACGACCATGGTACAAGGAGGACTAAGAGGAGGGGGAAGAAGAGAGGGAGACGGATGAGCACACGATGGAGAACAATGGACGCGGGGATTACATTTTTTTCAATGATGATGTTGATAAAGACTGTAATGATGGTTGTGATGATGGCGGTAATAATAATGATGGTTGATTGCAGTAATGTTGACGATACTGCCGCTGCTGCTGCTGCTGATGATAGTGGCAGTGTTGATACCAACATGAAGGTAATGGTCGTCATGGTGAAGATGATGATGATAATGACAGCGATGGACATGCTTCCGATGATGATTGCGATGATGATAAAAGTGATGATATGATTGTCGTGATGATGACAAAGATGATGACGACGATAAGGATAATACGATAAAAATAAATGGCTGAACAACACCTCCAACAGTCCTAAAGTGATAAATCTCCATGTCCGTCAGCTGGTGCACGTTATGAAGTGGAAGATGATGGTCAACGATCATGACGATGACGATGATGATGACAATGATGATGATGATGATAATGATGATGATGATGAAAAAGAAGTGGTGCTAATGATGAGAAAATAATAACAGCAGTTTAAAGATATTGGCAAACTGCCACAAGCAGATCCTCTAAGGAGCACATAGCACAGAAAACTACATGTACTGTCGCATTACACCCAGTGACCCACTCAATACAAATGAGTTTCGGGAAGCGATATAGAATAATGTTAATCCTAATACTGTATTTTTATAGTGTGCCTGACGGTGCTCTAGGCGCTCACAAAGCTACAATACAAAAATACATGAAGTATACATACAACGCACATTTGCTAATTCTACCCGTTAACATCATGCACACAATCTCAGTTATATCCACATACAAGACACTACAAGAATGCACTAAAACACTAAAACAGCATACGATATAGTTAACATAAAACATTTGATTTAAACAGAAGGATTCGCGGAAAAGATGGACTTTAAGCTGGATCTGAAAAGAGGAAAAGTTAGGCAAATTTCTCCGATCTAATGGCAAAATATTCCACAGAAATAGTCCAAAATGGGCAAAAGATCGAAAAGCATGAGTCTTGTGTCCTTATTAAGGAATTCTGAATAGCTGTATATCAGAAGAAGAGCGAACCGTAGGAGAAAGAAAATGGTCATGGAGCAATTCGGAGATATAACCAACAGCAGTACCAGAGACAACACTGAAGCAGATACAAGCAACGTTGCATCTAATACGCTGTTGAATAGGAAACCAGTGGAACTTACGAATCAGGTATGTTGACTGTTGAGTTTTTCAATGCGAAAAGTTTTAAGGACAAGTCTTGCAGCAAAATTTTGAACTTTCTCTAGAGGTTAAATCAAAGACTAGATATTCGAGCAGAACTCAATCGTGCGATGTGGCAGCGGGAATTCTGGGCACTAGAACATCAAGGGACAGGGGGTATGACAAATATAAATCAGCCAGTATTTCCTAGTGTTTAAATGGCCAGCGATGGTGACCGTGCCACCTAAATGCTCTAAACGCTTTGTGATCAGCATCTTTAACCATATATTATATCAGACCCCAGCAAATATGCTTCAGTTATTAAAAACAGGGCAAAAAGACTAGAAACCACTCATTCATTTATATATTCATTCATTCATTCATTCTTCTAATTAAATCATTCATTCCTTGTGTCATTATTTATTGACTCGTACTCTCGTTTATTCATGCATTCTTTCATTCGTTCATTTCTTTCACTCACTCCTTTTATTCGATACCTCAATTTACTCATTTATTCACCCACTCAGTCGTTTATTCATTTACCTGTTTGTTCAAAATAGATAACGCGTGTCAAAGACAGCTATGATTCCTAACCAGCTTACCAGTCAGTCCCCGAACAACCCAACGAAATGCTTAGTGTAGAAACTAAGATTTTAGAACATCTGGAACAAATTCTCACGCTAAAAACAATACTTCTAAAACACATCATCACACTAAAAGACTACAATTGTAAGATAAATCGTCATACTAAAGCATACAGTTCTTAAAACCAGAATAAAGACTAAAACAGATCAGAACGTGTATTTAATATAACAAAAGAAAGACCGGCGCAAAGTTTTGGCCAGCTGTGCTCTGTTCCTATTTGCTTGAACGCTGGCAGTCACTTTGATTCCGTAAAATTCTTGAATAAACTCTCACACTCAAAATACAACAATTCTTGGAAAAAATTTTCACACAAAAGACTAAAACTTACTATTTTATCACACATTTTCAAATTAAGGACTGCAACTCTTGAACAAATTCTCGCACTAAAGAGTACAATTTCAGAAGCAACTGTTGAACAAATTCTCGCACTAAAGATTACAATTTTAGGAGCAACTCTTGAACAAATTCTGGTACTAAAGAGTACAATTTCAGGAGCAACTCTTCATCAAATTCTGGCGCTAAAGAGTGCAATTTTAGGAGCAACTCTTCAACAAATTCTCGCACTAAAAAGTACAATTTTAGGAGCAACTCTTGAACAATTTCTTGCACTAAAGAGTACAATTTTACGAGCAACTCTTGAACAAATTCTCGTACTAAAGAGTACAATTTTAGGAGCAACTCTTGAACAAATTCTCGCACTAAAGAGTACAATTTTACGAGCAACACTTG
>JAPXFY010000024.1:13549067-13606567 GCA_030674185.1 Monoplex corrugatus
GGATACGGTAAGAAAATCAAAGGGTTAAGATTTTTGCTTTGCTTGCATGATTGACAATGCAGGAAGCTGGTGGATACGGTAAGAAAATCAAAGGGTTAAGTTTTTGCTCTGCTTGCATGGTTGACAAATGCAGGATGCTGGTGGACAGGGTGCGGGAGTCAAAGGGTTATACTGACACCGAAAAGGTGCCTGTCCATGTGTGGTGTTGTGTGGTGTGGTGTTTACCTTCTCACGTAGCTCATTGCACAGGGCGTGGAAACTTGCGGTGTTCACCTCCAGTTCTTCCCAGTCTATACGCCAACAGGTTGTCGCCTGAACCAGCAGAGGCTGTGGACCATCACACACACACACACACACACACACACACACACACACACACACACACACACACACACACACAGAATCACACACGCACGCACGCACTCACTCACATACACACACACAGACTCACACACGCACGCACGCACTCACTCATACACGCACGCACACACACACACACACTCTCACACACACACACACACACACACACACACACACGCACACACACGCACACACACACACACACACACACACACACACGTACACACACACGCACTCACACGCATACACACACACACACACATGTATATAATACGTGCACACACTCATACACACATACAAACAGATACACACACATGTGCACATACGCACACACACACACACTCACACATACACACACTCACACACACATACATACACACATGTGCACACATGTGTTCAACCAAGCATGCAGGTGCATGCACATTTACACACCCAATACACCCATTGCAGACATTTCCACCCCACACACACACACACACACACACACACACACACACCACACACACACACACACACACACACACACACATACTCACACACACATGCACGCACATACATATGCAGTCTGAAGAGTGGAGGTTTGGAGTTTGTTCAAGTGTTCAAGAGGGATTCGTTGCACACACTATTTTCATATGCGCTCCACCCAAATATGCCTACAATTACCAGCTAGTACACTCCCAGTGTCTGCACAAAAGCCTATGCGCGGACACACACATACACTCACACAGGCACACACACAAACACACCACACACACACACACACACACACACAAAATGCACCCATATTTACATACTTATACATATACAAACGCCAGCATCGTCATAAACATTTTGTTGTCAAATTAACATTACATTCATCATCATCAAGTGCCCTGCTGCTTGGCGCTGGGGATCATGGCCTTCCATTTGCATCTATCCCTTGTCGCTGCAACTGCATCTTCCACACCTCTCTGTCCTCAGCCACCCTCCGGTGTTATGTCTTTCCCTCCAGCTTTCCCGTTGTGACCAGGTGCTCTAATTCCCCTTTCCTCATAAAACGGCCTATAAATATTGCTTGTCTTTTCCTAATCTTCTTTATCAATGATCTACTTGTGTCTGCCTCCATCAAGACTGTCTCGTTTGTTTTCTTCACTGTCCATTGAACTCGCAACATTCTTCTTAGAAACCACATTCCCGCTGCTTCATTCTCGTTCTGGCTTTGCTTATTGACTGTCTACGCCTCACAATCATATAACAGTATCGGTTCTATATAACATTCAAGAACTCTCTTCCTGATGTTAATTGATAGGCATTTGTTGGTAAGAATGCTTTTCATGTTTTCATCCTTACATTATCACTGATATTTAGAGATTAATCACAACGCTTGAAAAGAATTAAAACAAACTAATTAAAACTTGATGTATGTAAAGTATGAAATTAAAATCAGCGAAGAACACACACAGACACACACACACAAACACACACACGCGCGCACAAATATAACCACACACATGCACACACACATGCACGCGCGCATG
Organism: Monoplex corrugatus; assembly: GCA_030674185.1. Classification (NCBI taxonomy): domain Eukaryota; kingdom Metazoa; phylum Mollusca; class Gastropoda; order Littorinimorpha; family Ranellidae; genus Monoplex; species Monoplex corrugatus. The sequence continues at coordinate 13,550,945 of JAPXFY010000024.1, forward strand.
CACACACACACATGCACGCACATACACACACTTGCAAAACACATTACTATTATTATTATTTTTGTAATTATTATTTTTTTGGGGTGGTATTATTATCGTTATTATAATTATTATTATTATCATTATCATTATTATTGTTGTTACTGTTGTTGTTATCATTGTTGTTGCTATTGTTATTATTATCATTATTCTTTGTTGTTGTTATCGTTATCATTATTATCAAATTTATTATCATGATCATTAGTATTTTATCACTGTTATTATAATCAATCTATTATAAATATCATACATCATCATCATCATCATCATCATCCCTCATCATCATCATCATCATCAACAGTAGTAGTAGTAGAAGTAGAAGTAGTCATTATAATTATTACTATCATTATTATATTTTTTATTGTTATTACTATTATTATCATCAACATCACTCTCATCAACTGACCAAGCCAAACACGAGGGAGTCACAGACCGAGTCAGCAGGCAGGATGGAGATGACCTTGAGGTTGTAGACAGGAACCGTCAGGCCCGCTGCTTTACTGGGGCAGGGAAACACCATCTTGCAGTGAGTGCTGTCCGAATGAAGGTTCTGCCCACAGCCAACAAGATTAATACATTAAGAGTTCAGATCAGATCATACAGATTTGTATAAACCTCTGAATGCTACAAATGCCCTAACACAGTTTCAGTTTCAGTTTCGATCTCTCATGACGACGTCTCCGCGCCCGGAATGCACTCTCTATGCACTAACGTCATAGGCGCCATGTGTATGGAGGAGATCCAGAATGATCAGGGCACAAGAATAAGTTTAAGTTTTAGTTTCAGTTTCCGTTTCAGTTTCAATCTCTCAGGAGGACGTCTCCGCGCCCGGAATGCACTCTATATGCAATAACGTCACAGGTGCCATGTGTATGGAGAAGACCCAGAATGGTCATGGCACAAGCCTTCAGCCTGCACATAAACCCACGACCTGGCCAGGCCATGAGGTCCTACATAGATAATGCCCTGACACACACTACCAGAATGCATACTCGCAAGGGTGACACTTTGAAAATCTGAAAAAACGGAAAATCAGGCTAAATGGAAAACTTGTTCGCTTGAAGGCACTAGCAGCACAATGGCTCGAAGGAAGTGATGTGTGTAGCCTAACAAAGATCGCTGGACCTGTGTTGTCTTCAACAATAGAGAGCGCTTCCTCATTTCCGGTCGTCTGCTACAGTGCTGCTTCGGTCATAATACCGCCGATTCAACTGGTTTTTTTCCCCCAAACATTTTTTTTTTTTTTGAATAACGAAAATGAAAAAACGGAATTTCCGTCTGGGGCCTTGCCGAGAAAACGGATTTCCGTCACCCAGACGGAAGAGTGGCACGCATGTACTCGAGACGAAACTACATAGAAACAAGAGCAACCCAACAATAAAAAAAACAACCAACAATCAACCAACAACAACAACAACAACAAGAAACAGTAACCAGGAGAACAAATAAATGTCCCAAAATCTTACCCCCATCAGTGATCACTATCTAACAACACATCTCTCTTTTTTTTACAATTAAACAGCATTCTTTCTAGAAACCTATCATTACTGAAGCTTATCGCAAAGAATCATTCAGTGAATGTTGTCAGTGGATGGCTTGCTCATTGCTTGAATCGTTTAGAAAATCCTGTGGCAGTTAATTTGCAGTTTTAAAAAGATTGTCCCATAACCCTGAGGCCGTAATAGGGGTGGGGGGGGGGGTGAGGTTGGTCATCATCATCATCAGGTGCCCTGCCGCATGGCGTTGGCGATCATGGACTTCCATCTGTCTCTATCTCTCGTTGCCCCTAGCATCTCCCCCACCCTCCTCATCTCCAGCCACTCTGCAAGTCCATCCAGCATTTTCTCCCTGGGTCTACCTGGTGCTCTCGTTCCCTCCAGCTTTGTGTGCTTTGCAAGTGTACACACCTCTTTTTCTTGGGGGCCAGGATTATGATGGCAGCGGTGCCCATCTCCTCTAGCTTGCTGCTTTAGCTTTCCTTAACCTTAAAGAAGAAAGCCAGGTTCCCGTTTTAAGCTGGGTTGGCCGTGCGTTTAAGTGTCACAGGCATGATCCGAACCCGTGGAAACTCTTGCGGTTAGTAATAGTAGTTTGTTGTTGTAGTAGTATAGTAGTAGTAGTAGTAGTAGTAGTAGTAGTAGTAGTAGTAGTAGTAGTAAGTAGTAGTAGTGGCAGCAGCAACAGCAGCAGTAATAATAATAGTAGTAGTAGTAGTAGTAGTAGTAGTAGTAGTAGTAGTAGTAGCAGCAGCAGCAGTAGTAGTAGTATTAGTAGTAGTAGTAGTGTAGTAGTAGTAGTAGTAATAGTAGAAGGAGCAGTACTACTGCCTATTGTTCAGTAGTAGAAGAAGCAATACTACTGCCTATTGTTCTGTAGTAGAAGAAGCAGTAGTACTACCTATTGTTCAGTAGTAGATGAAGCAGTACTACTGCCTATTGTTCTGTAGTAGAAGAAGCAGTACTACTGCCTATTGTTCTGTAGTAGAAGAAGCAGTACTACTGCGTATTGTTCTGTAGTAGAAGAAGCAGTACTACTGCGTATTGTTCTGTAGTAGTAGAAGCAGTACTACTGCCTATTGTCCTGTAGAAGAAGCAGTACTACTGCCTATTGTTCTGTAGTAGAAGAAGCAATACTACTGCCTATTGTTCTGTAGTAGTAGAAGCAGTACTACTGCGTATTGTTCTGTAGTAGAAGAAGCAATACTACTGCCTATTGTTCTGTAGTAGAAGAAGCAGTACTACTGCGTATTGTTCTGTAGTAGAAGAAGCAGTACTACTGCCTATTGTTCTGTAGTAGAAGAAGCAATACTACTGCCTATTGTTCAGTAGTAGAAGAAGCAGTACTACTGCGTATTGTTCTGTAGTAGAAGAAGCAGTACTACTGCCTATTGTTCTGTAGTAGAAGAAGCAGTACTACTGCCTATTGTTCTGTAGTAGAAGAAGCAGTACTACTGCCTATTGTTCTGTAGTAGAAGAAGCAGTACTACTGCCTATTGTTCTGTAGTAGAAGAAGCAGTACTACTGCCTATTGTTCTGTAGTAGAAGAAGCAATACTACTGCCTATTGTTCTGTAGTAGAAGAAGCAGTACTACTGCGTATTGTTCTGTAGTAGTAGAAGCAGTACTACTGCGTATTGTTCTGTAGTAGAAGAAGCAGTACTACTGCCTATTGTCCTGTAGTAGAAGCAGTACTACTGCGTATTGTTCTGTAGTAGTAGAAGCAGTACTACTGCCTATTGTTCTGTAGTAGAAGAAGCAGTACTACTGCGTATTGTTCTGTAGTAGTAGAAGCAGTACTACTGCGTATTGTTCTGTAGTAGAAGAAGCAGTACTACTGCCTATTGTCCTGTAGTAGAAGCAGTACTACTGCGTATTGTTCTGTAGTAGAAGAAGCAGTACTACTGCCTATTGTTCTGTAGTAGAAGAAGCAGTACTACTGCCTATTGTTCTGTAGTAGAAGAAGCAGTACTGCTGCCTATTGTTCTGTGGTAGAAGAAGCAGTACTACTGCCTATTGTTCTGCAGTAGAAGAAGCAGTACTACTGCCTATTGTTCTGTAGTAGAAGAAGCAGTACTACTGCGTATTGTTCTGTGGTAGTAGAAGCAGTACTACTGCCTATTGTTCTGTAGTAGATGAAGAAGTACTACTGCGTATTGTTCTGTAGTAGTAGAAGCAGTACTACTGCGTATTGTTCTGTAGTAGTAGAAGCAACACTACTGCTTATTGTTCTGTAGTAGAAGAAGCAGTACTACTGCGTATTGTTCTGTAGTAGATGAAGAAGTACTACTGCGTATTGTTCTGTAGTAGAAGAAGCAGTACTACTGCGTATTGTTCTGTAGTATAGAAGCAGTACTACTGCGTATTGTTCTGTAGTAGTAGAAGAAGTACTACTGCGTATTGTTCTGTAGTAGAAGAAGCAGTACTACTGCGTATTGTTCTGTAGTAGTAGAAGCAGTACTACTGCGTAATTGTTCTGTAGTAGTAGAAGCAGTACTACTGCGTATTGTTCTGTGGTAGTAGAAGCAGTACTACTGCCTATTGTTCTGTAGTAGAAGAAGCAATACTACTGCCTATTGTTCTGTGGTAGAAGAAGCAATACTACTGCCTATTGTTCTGTGGTAGAAGAAGCAATACTACTGCCTATTGTTCTGTGGTAGAAGAAGCAGTACTACTGCCTATTGTTCTGTAGTAGAAGAAGCAGTACTACTGCCTATTGTTCTGTAGTAGAAGAAGCAGTACTACTGCCTATTGTTCAGTAGTAGAAGAAGCAGTACTACTGCCTATTGTTCTGTAGTAGAAGAAGCAATACTACTGCCTATTGTTCTGTAGTAGAAGAAGCAGTACTACTGCGTATTGTTCTGTAGTAGAAGAAGCAGTACTACTGCGTATTGTTCTGTAGTAGTAAGAAGCAGTACTACTGCCTATTGTCCTGTAGAAGAAGCAGTACTACTGCTATTGTTCTGTAGTAGTAGAAGCAGTACTACTGCCTATTGTTCTGTAGTAGAAGAAGCAGTACTACTGCGTATTGTTCTGTAGTAGTAGAAGCAATACTACACTGCTATTGTTCTGTAGTAGAAGAAGCAGTACTACTGCTATTGTCCTGTAGTAGAGAGCAGTACTACTGCTATTGTTCTGTAGTAGAAGAAGCAATACTACTGCCTATTGTTCTGTAGTAGAAGAAGCAGTACTACTGCTATTGTTCTGTAGTAGAAGAAGCAGTACTGCTGCCTATTGTTCTGTGTAGAAGAAGCAGTACTACTGCCTATTGTTCTTGCAGTAGAAGAAGCAGTACTACTGCCTATTGTTCTGTAGTAGAAGAAGCAGTACTACTGCTATTGTTCTGTGTAGTAGAAGCAGTACTACTGCCTATTGTTCTGTAGTAGATGAAGAAGTACTACTGCGTATTGTTCTGTAGTAGAAGAAGCAGTACTACTGCGTATTGTTCTGTAGTAGTAGAAGCAACATACTACTGCGTATTGTTCTGTAGTAGAAGAAGCAGTACTACTGCTATTTCTGTAGTAGATGAAGAAGTACTACTGCGTATTGTTCTGTAGTAGTAGAAGCAGTACTACTGCGTATTGTTCTGTAGTAGTAGAAGCAGTACTACTGCGTATTGTTCTGTAGTAGTAGAAGAAGTACTACTGCGTATTGTTCTGTAGTAGAAGAAGCAGTACTACTGCGTATTGTTCTGTAGTAGTAGAAGCAGTACTACTGCGTATTGTTCTGTAGTAGTAGAAGCAGTACTACTGCGTATTGTTCTGTGGTAGTAGAAGCAGTACTACTGCCTATTGTTCTGTAGTAGAAGAAGCAATACTACTGCCTATTGTTCTGTGGTAGAAGAAGCAATACTACTGCCTATTGTTCTGTGGTAGAAGAAGCAATACTACTGCCTATTGTTCTGTGGTAGAAGAAGCAGTACTACTGCCTATTGTTCTGTGGTAGAAGAAGCAGTACTACTGCCTATTGTTCTGTGGTAGAAGAAGCAGTACTACTGCCTATTGTTCTTAAAACCACATTTTCTACAGCAGTAACAGATCAGAACTATATATATTACATCCACCAGTCGATCCAGATCAGTATTGTAGACATACTTACGATCAGTTCATGATGGGGCAGCTGGGCTGGGTTGATAATTCTCTCCACAATGTCACACTTAATCAGCAAGTCACGGTCAACTAAAAGCATATAACAATCAAAATTATCAGGTGCCCTGCCGCATGGCGTTGGCGATCATGGACTTCCATCTGTCTCTATCTCTCGTTGCCCCAAGCATCTCCCCCACCCTCCTCGTCCCCAGCCACTCTGCAAGTCCGTCCAGCATTTTTTCCCTGGGTCTACCTGGTGCTCTCTTTCCCTCCAGCTTTCCCGTTGTGACCAGGTGTTCCAAATCCCCCTTCCTCATAAAATGGCCTATAAATGTTGCCTGTCTTTTCCTAATCTTCCTTATGAGTGATCTACTTGTGTCTGCCTCCATCAAGACTGTCTCGTTTGTTTTCTTCGCTGTCCATGGAACTCTTAACATTCTTCTTAGAAACCACATTTCCGCTGCTTCAATCTTGTTCTGGCTTTGCATATTGACTGTCCATGCCTCACTACTGTGTAAAAGTATCGGTTCTATAGAACATTCAAGAACTCTCTTCCTGATGTTAATTGACAGGCATTTGTTGGTAAGAATGCTTGTCATCTTCTTGAATGCTGTTTTGGCTTGGCCGATTCTGCCGGCTATTTCTGATGTGCATCTGTAACAATACCTTCACAAAACCCTTGGACGACTCTACCAAGTTCCCAAATAAAACAGCAATTAAGTCTCAATCGTAAAAAACAGTATCATTACAAAATTTCATTAACACTTAAAACTGGAACCACACACACATAAACATAGAATCTGAACACGTTTTTGATGTAACAAAACAGGACAAACGCGAATTTTTGACCTGCTGGCCGTTGTCAAATACACACAAAAGACAACAAAGAATTGATACACAATATCTACTGAAAATAAAATTAGAGGATTTTCCTGATGTTTCGCTGAACATGAGAAAATAGCAGATTATGGAAGTCTTACATAGTGAAGTACATAACTCTTCATATTTCATCCAAATGCTAACTTTTTTCAAGGCCTAAATCATCTGATCACAACATGTCGTTCACTGTAGTAAAAAGCCAAAATACAGTAACTGACAATAATTTTACTACGACGTTATACACACAAATACACACAATCGCAAAGGCAGAGTGTAAACATAAAAAAGATGCACTTAAGCAAACATGTATGATTTATCTCAAAACGATGTATTCAAACTTCTTTCTCTCTTTCTCTCTCTCTTTCCAGCAAACATGTACGATTTATCTCAAAAAGATGTGTTTAAACCTCTCTCTCTCTCTCTCTCTCTCTCTCTCCTCTCTCTCTCTCTCTCTCTCTCTCTCTCTCTCTCTCTCTCTCCCATCAGCAAACATGTATGACTATCTAAACAGATGTGTTTAAACCTCTCTCTCTCTCTCTCTCTCTCTCTCTCTCTCTCTCTCTCTCTCTCTCTCTCTCTCTTTCTCTTTCACTTTCCAGCAAATATATATGATCTATCTCAAAAGGATGTTTAAACTCTCTCTCTCTCCTCTCTCCTCTCTCTCTCTCTCTCTCTCTCTCTCTCTCTCTCTCTCACTTTCCAGCAAATATGTATGATCTATCTCAAAAAGATGTACTTAAACATCTCTCTCTCTCCCTTTCCTTCACGCAAACACACACACACATACAAACACTTATACACACACGCAAACACACATGTACACACGAATCCATGTGAGATCAACATCTCATCGTTCATCTTTCTCCCTCCCCAATTTCCCTGGAACAGTTATCTCCACCAGCCATACCACCTGTGATGGATGCTGACATAAAACACCAATCAAACCAAACAATACACACACATACACACCTGGAGAAGCAGGGGGTAGAACCAGATGCAGGTGTTCACTGTCACCGGAATTGTCTAGCAGCCAAGAGTAGAAAAACTTCTGCAGGGAACTTGCGTCTATTCAGTATGTTTTCAATCAGTCAATCAATCAATCAATCAATTAATCAATCAATTAGTCAATCAATCAATTAACCAATCAATCAATCAATCAGGAACTTGCGTCTATTCAGTATGTCATAAATCAATCGATCGATCACTCACTCACTCACTCACCCACTCACTCACTCACTCACTCATCAATCAATCAATCAATCAATCAATCAAAAAAATTATTACCAATTCGTAAAATTGATTCTGTCTCCACTCCCCCTTTCCACTGTTCATTGGAAATATCTTGCTACAATGTGCATTTTGAAACAAAACACTGAACTGTTTAAATGCAGTAAGCATCTTGAAACAATACCCTGAACTGTTGAAATACAGTAAGCATCTTGAAACAAAACACTGAACTGTTCAAATACAGTAAGCATCTTGAAACAATACCCTGAACTGTTGAAATACAGTAAGCATCTTGAAACAAAACACTGAACTGTTCAAATACAGTAAGAGTCTTGAAACAAAACACTGAACTGTTCAAATACAGTAAGAGTCTTGAAACAATACCCTGAACTGTTCAAATACAGTAAGAGTCTTGAAACAAAACACTGAACTGTTCAAATACAGTAAGAGTCTTGAAACAATACCCTGAACTGTTCAAATACAGTAAGAGTCTTGAAACAATACACTGAACTGTTCAAATACAGTAAGAGTCTTGAAACAAAACACTGAACTGTTCAAATACAGTACGCGACTGGAAACAATACACTGAACTGTTCAAATACAGTAAGAGTCTTGAAACAAAACACTGAACTGTTCAAATACAGTAAGAGTCTTGAAACAAAACACTGAACTGTTCAAATACAGTAAGAGTCTTGAAACAATACCCTGAACTGTTCAAATACAGTAAGAGTCTTGAAACAATACCCTGAACTGTTCAAATACAGTAAGCGACTGGAAACAAGACACTGAACTGTTCAAATACAGTAAGAGTCTTGAAACAAGACACTGAACTGTTCAAATACAGTAAGAGTCTTGAAACAAAACACTGAACTGTTCAAATACAGTAAGAGTCTTGAAACAAGACACTGAACTGTTCAAATACAGTAAGAGTCTTGAAACAAAACACTGAACTGTTCCAACGCACGTGTCACTTTGATATAACGTGAGATCATTATTGGTGTGATCCTCTTCTTAGAAAACTAGGCTTTATGTTCCATTGTAAGAAAAGGTTGGTGTCTTTTTTTCAGCGTTTCGGGTGTTTGTTTTTTTCTCGGATATCTGTAAGCATGTTGTTTTACCTACACTACGCACGCAGTATGTTGCCGCGCCTTCTGCATACTCTGTCTACAGTGTGCGTGCATGTTGGGTGTTTTCATGTTTCTATAAGCCAGCGGACATTTATATGACTTACAGTAATCTTTGACCACTGTATTTGATGTTCTGCGAGTGTATGCACACAAAAGAGGATTCGGGACTAACAGGTCTGCACGCATGTTGACCTGGGAAATCGGAACAAAAATCTGCACCATTTATCAATCAGGCGCCAGGTATCCAAGAAAGATAGAACTCTAGACCTTCCGATTGAAAGTTTGACGTCTTATTCACTTGACCACCGCCACCATCGCGCCCGTCATTGGTGACGGTTTCAGTTTCAGTTTCTCAAGATGGTGCTCGGAACGAATTCCATATGCACTAACGTCACAGTGCCGTGTGTATGATGATCATGGCACAAGCCTTAAGCTTGCACATAAACCCATGAGCTGGCCAGGTCCTGAGGTCTTTCCTAGACCATGTTTTACCTAGTCTATATTTTATACTATACTGGTATTTTATCAGTCTACCACTGGAATAATCTTGGTTACATGTAAATGACAGGTGTATGTGTGTATCTTACCTTCAAAAAAGGAACATATATATAAAGTAAATAACTAGTGGTGGATGATTGATGAAACAAGAAACGAGTATACAATGCCATCAGTTTTGTGTGCCTGTGTGTGTGTGTGTGTGTTCGTGCGTGCGTGCGTGCGTGCGTGCGTGTGTGTGTGTGTGTGTGTGTGTGTGTGTGTGTGTGTGTGTGTGTATGTGTGTGTGTGTGTGTGTGTGTGTGTGTGTGTGATAGAGAGAGAGAGAGTGAGTGAACAGAGAGATCACATGTCATGTATACAACCAATTTACTTGACATTTTCTAATTTACAGATTGTGGATTAGTAAGTTAGCACATAGCACTGCACTTCACATATTCAACAGATCCGTTCCAGTTTCCTGTCCATGCAGTGAACTAAGACATCAAACTGTGAGTAATGAACTCGGCTGTCGAAGTTCACATAACTGATTATTCTGTAATCAGAGGACATTTTTTTTAAAGTTACTGCTATTACTGTAGTGAGTTGTCGTATCCAAAGCATTCAAATGACAATTTTTAAACATCTACTGTTACTACCGTAATGAATTGAGTCGCTATATTCAATGTATTCAGACGACAAATTTCTAACATTCACTGCCTTCACTGTAGTAGGTTGAGTCTGTATTCAACATACTGAAATGACAATTTACTGCTATTACAGTATTGGGCTGAGTCACTGTATTCATTGTATTCAAATGGTAATTTTCAAACATTTATTACCTTCATTGAGTGACTTAAGTCAATGTATTCAATGTATTATGTAAGCGATAATTTTTCAAACTTTAATCACCTTCACTGAGTGACTTAAGTCATTGTGTTCAGTGTATTCAAATTATGATTTTAATGCTATTACTGTAGTGAGTTGGGTCACTGTATTCAATGTATTCAAATGAAAACTTTCAAACGTTTATTACTTTGACTAAAGTCTAGGACAACGCTATACAAAAATTATAACAATTTAACTGAGGAACAAAATGCTTGTCTCATGAGTCTTGTTCGTGCCTGTATACATCATGACCGACAGCCCCACCTACCTGTTTCTACGTGGACGATGTCCACAATTCCATTATCCTCGGTATCTTTGGGGTTAGAGTTACTGCTGTGTGGACTCTCTAGGTCTTCCTCGTTGTTAACCTCCATCAGCACAAGCACCAGCCTCTGTGTTAACATTAACACTTTGAGGTGTGACTGAAGACTGTTATTGTTATTGTCATTGTTACTTAAAGCCCAGCCGACTGCGTAGAGCCATATCAGGGCTATAACCGTTTCAAAATATACAAAACTTCAACAGGAAAAAAAAAAAGAAAATTAAGTACACATATCAATGTGTTTGCGCACATAATCTAAGGACATGCCCCTGGCGTTGACCACTCCGTCCAATTTATCGCACAGGGTTTTTAAAACACACTCCTGATACAAATTAAAGCATACCTAGGGACACTAAAACATACAAAAAAACGAGCCTAAATTACCTAAAATTGCTTCAGCATGTGTCACCTCCCTAGAGCCAAAAATGCACTTATTACATGTCAATCCTAAGAAAAAGTACGTAAGACTTAATTGAACATATACAAATTCAAAACAAGTGTGACCGCCTGCGTTCGAGCAAACAGGAACCAGATAAAACACGAAAAAAGAATAAGAACGCTTATTTAACACAAGAAGACAAGACAGGCGCAAATTTTCGGCCAACTGTCCTTTGTCAAGCGAAAGATAAACAAACGCTTGACAAAATTTGCGCCTGTCTTGTCTTGTCGTATTAAAGACGCGTTCTTATTCTCTTTTCGTGTTTTTTTTTTCTGGTTCCTAAACATATACAGGTGAATGGACCAACAAGGCAGAAAATGATAGGAAGAAATGACAGAAAGCAAAGGAGGAAGAAAGAAACAAAGATACTATTTTTACTGAAAGAACCCCCGGCATCCCCATGGGAAGTGACTGAAGATGAAACTCATTTCCTAGGTTGCTGTGTAAAATACGACGAAATATTTGAATCAAAAGATTCCGAAAAAAAAGTGGGTACCTTAGCCTAGCTTATACACCAAATAAAGTATAAAAAATCTTTCGCTGTCAGAAAAAGAAATAATAATCATTCCATAATAACGTGTCAGAAATGCACCACTCAACAAGGGAAACAACTGTTGCTTCATAAGTAAAGCTTTAATCTTACAAACATTGCCTTCCTTGTCAACTTTCCCAACCCCTTTCTTATCAGATTTTTTGTTGTGTGTTTCTGTTGTTAAGTGTCAAAGTTTAAAAGTAATATTCCATTTTGTTCTTTAGACCATATTTTAGATCAGAATCTCTGAACTGGTTTTTAAGTTCAGGTGATATAAACAGTCTCATCATCATCATGTGTCCTGCCGCATGGCGTTGACGGTCATGACCCTCCACACGAATCTATCTCCTGTCGCTGCAAGTACATCTCCCACCCTCTCTGTCTTCAGCCACACAGCATGTCCGTCCAATATTTTCTCCCTGGGTCTACCTGGTGTTCTCTTTCCCTCCAGCTTTCCTGTTGTGAGCAGTTGTTCTAATATCTCTTGCCTCGTAAAATGTCCTATAAATGCTACTGGTCTTTTCCTAATCTTCTTTATTAATGATCTTCTTGTGTCTACCTCCATCAAGACTTTCTCGTTTGTTTTTTTTGCTGTCCATGGAACTCTTTAACATTCTTCTTAGAAACCACATTTCAGTTGCCTCAATTTTGTTCTGACTTTGCGTGCTTACTGTCCATGCCTCACAACTGTACAACAGTATCGGTTCTACGTAACATTCAAGAACTCTCTTCCTGATGTTAGTCGATAGGCATTTGTTGGTAAGAACGCTTTTCATTTCGCTGAATGCTATTTTGGCTTGGCCGATTCTGCTGGATATTTCTTATGTGCATCTACCGTCTGGTGAGACGAACGTTCCCAGATATTGAAATTTAAACTTATCAACCTGTCTCAAAATTGTGCCATTTGTGTTATTTTGCATGAGGGGATTTCTTGTTTCTTATTCATTTCCATGGCTTCAGTCTTCATGATGTTTAGCCCCAGCCCTTTATTTTTACTTCCCATTTCTATTGTATTCACAAGGTTTTGTAGGTCCCTTTCATTTTCTGCAATTTGCACGGTGTCATCTGCTTAACGAATGTTGTTTATCATTTTTACTCCAACCTTTATCCAAAGGCATTCTTCTAGGTTTCTCATAATGGTCTCGCTGTAAAGTGAAAACAAATCTGATGAAAGAACACAACCCTGCCTGACCCCTCTTTCAATATTTTGGAAAGAGCTTATATCGTTTTTTATTTTCATTGCTCTTGTTTGTTTGATCTTTTCCATGAATACTGAGCCTTTCTGGTTGGTTGATTAATTCTTCGTGTCTTATCCGATCAAAAGTCTTGGTATAATCAAAAAAGCATAAAAATAAATCCTTATTCAACGCTACTGACCTCTCTATGATAGTTCTTAGGATGTATATGACATTAATAGTTCTTTTCCCTTCGACAAATCCACACTGTTCTTCCGTGTTTTTGGCTGACCTTAATGAACTTGGGAATGTACGATGGTGGTTTGCCGTTGCTTCCATCAGTTTTTGTGCGGACTCTCCACTAGCCTTTGTCGTTCCCACGACAACCAACTAGGCAGTGGAAATGATTTTCTGTAAGGGTTTACTCCCTTAGCCTTATTCTCTCCCGAGATAACCACAAGGCACTTCTATGTTCTTCTTGTGAAGATATCACAGTGGAATTTTAATTTTGTGGAAATCAACTGAATTTCTCTTTCACAGATAGTAAAGTTGATTTAAACAAAGTATTGTACTTGTGAAAATATCATGACGGAATTTCTCTTCTTTAGACAATAACGTTAGCCGACTTATTTTACAGAGCCATGGACTTAAGGTGTACCTTTGATCCCAATCCGTATCGAAACAATAAAGAATTCAGCCAATTCCTTGCAAATCTGTATGGCCAAATTGCTCTGTTGGTGTCAGTATATCCCCTGCAAATCTTAATGACCCAATGATCCTGTTGATGTCGGTATATCCTCTGCAAATCCAATAACCCAATGATCCTGTTGCTGTCGATATATTCCCTGCACATTTTAATGGCCCAATTACTCGGTTGATGTCAGTGTATTCACTGTTCATCTAAGTGGCCAAATTACCATGTTGGATGTCAATGTATTTCCTGCACATTTCAATGGCCCAATTACAATGTTGATGGCAGTATGTTCCCTGCGAATCCTAATGGCCCAGTTACTCTGTTGATGTCCGTGTATTCTATGCAATTCTGAATGACCCAACAGTGTATTCCATGCAACTCTTAATGGCTCAATTACCCGTTGATATCAGTGTATTCCCTGCGAATCTTAGTGACCCAATTATCCTATTGATGTCAGTTTCTTATGGTTCCCGTTGTTCCCCACCCTTCCCCGTTTCAAGACTATGCCATTGCAGAGAGATTTGTTCAGACAGTTATCAGACAATTCACTGATGTGTACTTGTTCATACTGCTGCGGAAATACTAATTGTTTAAAACAAACAAAATCTAACCAAAACAATACAACAAAACAAAACAAAACTCCCCGTAACTCCATGCAATGATCTGATATGACCTGAAGTAAACTACCTTGAGATAGGTCATATCTAGCCGGCTGTCACGACTGTCCACAAGCGCACGTGCGTCCGAATCTCTAGCACCACTCAGCACCACCCCTCCAGCTGGTCCATCTGCAAGCTGCTGCCTCCCCCCTTCACACGCGCGCGCGCGCGCGCACACAACACACACACACACAACACACACACACACACACACAACATTACACACACACCACACACACACACACACACATACACACACACACACTCTCACGCGCGCGCACACATACACACACCACCACATGAACGCACACACATACACGCACATAAACACACACCACCCACAAACACACTCATACACACGCTCACACATACACAAACTCAGTCACACACACACACACACACACACACACACACACACACACACACAAACACACACATACATGTACACAACACACACACACACATATATATATATATATACACACGCACGCATGCAAGCACACGTGCACGCTCGCGTACACACACAGCCACACGAACACGCGCCACCTATAACATGAGAAGGATGTTTTCGTTTTCGTGTGTCGTCAAAATGGGTTTACTATGCGAATACAATGAATTTCTGTGAACCCACTCCCTAACTCTGAAACTGAATACGACAATCCGATCTGTCAGCGTCAGTATTGGTTTCTATATAAAACTAAAGAACTCTCTTCCTGATGTTAACTGATAGGCATTTGTTGGTAACAACGCTTTCCATTTTCTTGAATGCTGTTTCAGCATGGTCAGTTCTGTTAGCAATTTCTGCTGTGCATCTGCCGTCTGGTGAGATAACAGTTCCTAGATATTTAAACATGAATGCATATTCAGAAAAAAATTCACATGGAAAATGCATGCAAATTCAAATACCCCACTCACTTGTAACTGTCCCATAGCATTGAGGTGTCTCCTGTATTGACCACAGGCTTCCACCACCCCCACCTCCACACAGCTGGTCGATCTGGCGGCGCCTGCCAGGACTCTGTCCTCTATGTACGTTCTGATGTCTCGCATGGCCGTGATGATGCGGCACAGGTTGCCTTTGGGCGGTGAGAATGGCAATAATATCTGCCCAATAAAAACGTGTGTGAATGTATACGTGCCATTATGCTAGAGCACACACACACGTACATACAATTTTGATGGATGATTATGCAAGAGTACACGCATATGTGCATACATGAAATATTGACGGATGAGCATACGAGAATACACAAATATCTGAAAAAAATCTTGGATGATTATGTACGAGTATACACATGCATGCATAAAATCTTGACGGATAATTTTGTTAGAGTATACATAAACATGAATAAGATATTTGAGGATGATTATGTAAGAGTATACATAAACATGCATGAAATCTTGATGGATGATTATTTTAGTGTATACATAAACACGCATAAAATCTTGATGGATGATTATTTTAGTGTATACATAAACACGCATAAAATCTTGACGGATGATTATTTTAGTGTATACATAAACACGCATAAAATCTTGGCGGATGATTATGTTAGAACATACACACACATGCATGAAATCTTGATGGATGATTATGCAAGAGTACACAGATATGTGCATAAAATCTTGATGGATTGTGTAACTCATTCAAAACACATTTCTGCGACTGAGTAACTGACTGTACGTGACCCAATCTCGGAAAAAGCAGGCTAGAATAAAAACTTTTCATTTTTGAGGTTTCCCCCGTGGGGATGTCGGGGACTCTCGTCAGTTTAATCAGCATCCCCACAGTCTGGAGTGTCGGTGCTAAAAGAATTCCCCTTTTCTGTCGCTCTCTTGCTTTCTCCCTTGCTTCCTTCTTTTTTGATATCTCTTCTCGGTACATTCACCTATACGTTTTATATAATCTTATGTAAGTTCTCTAAGGATTAATAATTGTGCGCATGTATTGGGTGCGACTTTGGCTTCAAGGAAATGTGATGTGTCGAAGCAATTTTAGGTGACAGGCCAGTTTTTCAGCATACTTTGGTGTCCTTGGTTGTGTATGCATTTGCGTTCAGGTCTGTTTGTTGTTGTTTTATGCCCGCGGTGATACATTTTACGGAATAGTGTACATCAAGGGAATATCTTTGGATTACATACAAGAAAGCATCGACATGTGTGTTTAAATATTTTCCAGATTTTTTTTTCAGCGAGTATTTGTATACATTTTGAGATGCTTATAGCCCTGATATGGCTCTGCGCAATCGGCTGGGCCTTTCACGGATGTAACAGTAAGAACTCATGTTAAAATTTCAAAGTTTATAAGCTAACGTAAAAATATGATTTGCCTGTTATAGTTTTCTTTCTAACCGAGTTTGAATTTTGTAAGTGCATTTTGGACAAGAAAAGTAATACGCCCATAAAATTCTTCCATCTGCTCATCTTCACGACAAGACATGTAATATCCATTATCTGATCTTCTCCCTGGTAGACCCAGGGAGAAGATACTAGACGGACTTGCAGAGTGGCTGAGGACAAAGAAGATGGAAGAGATGCTTGAGGCAACAAGAGATAGAGACAGATGGATGTCCATGATCGCCAACGCCATGCGGCAAGGCACCTGATGATGATGATGATGATGATCTCCTGAGAAAATTGAAATGATTTTACATAAAAGTAAATGTCCTTGACTCTCTTGAATCAGTTCGAAAGGACATGCCGCATTACACATTTGAAAATGTGCCTCTTACAAAGAGCAAAACCGCTGTGCAACTGCTGTAACGAAATGTCAACCTTTGGACAAGTTGGCTAATACCGTTTTTGAAACACCAAACATGATGCCGGTCAACGGGAAACAACTGCCCATTGGAAAATGATCTACTGACAACATACAGTAGTTTCCCTTGAATTGCATATCGGTTACAGCATCAACCCTTTTTTCTTTTTCTTTTTTTTTTTTTTTTTTCTTTCTCTCTTTCTCTTTGTTTTTGTTTGTTTGCTCGTTTGTATCTGTTCTGTTCTGTTCTGATCTGTCACATTTTGGTTTGGTTTGGTTTGGTTTGGTTTGGTTTGGTTGGTTTGGTTTGGTTTGGTTTGGTTTGGTTTGGTTTGGTTCGGTTCGGTTCGATTCGGTTGATACTCCATAACATCATAGAAAGATTTGATAAGCCTTATCCAATTCCGTTCTTCACAGAATTACCGTCTTCGTCACCTGGATAAGCCCACTTCCAACTCTGTTGAGTGTAGACCATTCCCATCCCAGGGTCACAAGTGGAGGTTAGCCGATGGCCTTTAAATGTGCCGGTCAATTGCGAAATAAGCCAAGCTTGCTTGGATGAATACTCAATCAGAGATTGACTGGAAATGGTTTCTGTCAGGATAAGCTGGGGTGACATTTGGCAAAGCCATACCCAAAAACACCCTCTTTGTTCTTTGACGAAGCTATTTGGCTGATGAGAACCACCTAAAGGCCTTGCCTCCTACGCTCACAGGGCAGATCTTTAGGCCGTCAGATTGAGGTGGGGTAACCTTATAGAAAACAGACAGGGATGAAGTCAGAGGCACCAGGCCTGCAGGTTCCTTCTAACAAATCCTGGTACCATGCATAAAAAAAATGTCTCCAGGGTGATTTACTTCAGTCAAAAACAGTGCGTGTATATTGAGACTAAATTCATTGCTAGATATGGTTGGACGATGTAGATGGTGAACGAAGGAGGAAGAAGTCTATGTTTCAATTTCGAAATGAAAGGGCTCACACGGAATACAAATGTTGATGACAATTTTACCAATGACTCTAATAATACACCAACCTTGATCTATCTGTCTAGTATATCTATCTATCTATCTGTCTGTCTGTCTGTCTGTCTATCTATCTATCTATCTGTCTATCTATCTATCTATCTATCTATCTATCTGTCGATCTATCTATCTGTCAATCTCTCTATCTCTGCATCTATTTCTATCTATCTATCTATCTATCCATCTACCCATCCTACTATCTATATATCTGTCGATTATCTATCTATCATCTATCTATCTGTCTGTCGATCTATCTATCTAACGAACGAACAAATAAATGAATGAACGAATAAATAGATAAATGAATAAATGAATGAATGAATGACTGAATGAATGAATGAATGAATGAATACATGAACGAGTGAGTGAATGAATGAATGAATAAAATAAAAACTAAACAGACAATTCCAAGATTTAGCAAAGAAAATATTTTCAGTTTGATAAAAGGACGATGGCTGGCACTTCGATTCAAGGGAAACAATTCTGACCTTGCTCGGTAGCTTACTCAGTTGTTTCCTCTGAAAGTCTTTTTTTTTTTTAGCTGTCTATCTGTCTGTCTGTCTATCTATCTATCTATCTAACTATCTACCTATCTATCTCTCTATCTATATATTATATATATATATCTATCTATCATATATGTCTGTCTATCTATCATATATGTCTATCTATCTATCTATCTATCTATCTGTCGATCTATCTCTCGATCTATTTGTCAATCTATCTATCTATCCATCTACCTATCTGTCTATCTATCTATCTATCTATTTATCTGTCGATCTATCTATCGATCTATCTATCTATCCATCTATCTATCTATCCATGTATGTATGCTGTATGTATGTATGTATGTATGTATGTATGTATGTATGTATCTATCTATCTATCTGTTGTCTATCTATCTATATAATATCTATCTATCTTATCTAATGTATTATACATATACATGTACATACGTGTGTGTGTGTGTGTATGTTGTGTGTGTGTGTGTGTGTGTGTGTGTGTGTGTGTTGTGTGTGTGTGTGTGTACCTCAGGATAGGCATCCAATATGTAGAAGGAGATGAGAGGTATTCTGGGTGGACCAGCCAAGTTGCAGACCAAAGACACCAGGCCGTGTAACGCAGACAGCACGCGGTGCCACACTTTGATTTCCACCGTGTGACTCAGGTCCAGCAATACTGCTCTCGCTGAAGCGATATTGGTTGGATCATTATTCACTGTACGAGATGTGACGAAAGGAAATCAGTTTCAGTGAAACATTTCACTTGATACTGGAGTACATACAGAAACTAAAGACACTATGGCGACATGATGGCTTTCAACATGTCACTCAGGTCTAACACTGTTTTATGTATGGGGAAACACCGTTCGTTTACAGTCAATATACCACATGATCAAAGACACAAAAAGTAAAAGGATACAGGAAATAATTTTCCTACACACAATTAGTTTAAACTCTAAAGCCTTTTTAATTAAATATAGAAAATGTCTGGATATACAGAAATAACAGAAAGGAGAATAAGACATGATCTGGTTACCTATACTTGACTACAAAATACTACTACGTTAAGACATGATACTCATTTGACAAAATCCCCGAGGCCTGGTAGTAGTATTTGAATGAAACATTACTGGTTGAAACGGATTGTTATTACTCAGTCTTATGAGACATATACATATACATTATGTATATATATATATATATATATATATATATATATGTATGTATATATATATATATATATATATATATATATCTAGATCTCTCTCTGTATATATACCGATATAGATAAACGTGTGCATATACATATTTATACATAATACAGTCCATAAATTATATATGATACATACATACATACATACACACACACACACACACACACACACACACACACACACACACACACATACATAATTATATATATATATATATATATATATATATATATATATATATATATACACATATATCTGCATTGACTCTACCCTCTCCATGAACAACTTTGTTTCTCAAACTGCCAGATCTTGCTACTATCACCTCCATCGTATAAGCCTGATCAGGAAGTATCTCTCTGTGGAAACAACTGCAAAACTCGTTCTCTCCTTCATAATGTCTCGCATTGACTATTGCAATTCACTCCTGTCCGGTCTTCCTGCCTCCACCACTCACATCCTACAGCGCATTCAAAACAATGCTGCACGCCTTGTACTCAAAAAGAAAAAAGCTGACTACATATCTCCTCTCCTGGCACAACTTCACTGGCTCCCTGTATCAAAGCGCATACAGTACAAACTAGACACCATGTGCTACAAAAGCCTCAATAACGCAGCCCCCGATTACCTGTCAAGCCTACTTGAGATCTATGTTCCCTCACGTACCCTCCGCTCTGCCTCCGATCCTCTGACTTTTCGCTTTCCACGCACTAAGCTCAATACCTATGGTCCACGAGCCTTCTCTGTTCCTGGTCCGCTCTCCTGGAACAAACTTCCTCTTTCAGTCCGTCAGCAACTACTTTTGTCTCCTTCAAGTCCGCTCTCAAAACTCACCTTTTCTCCTCTGCATAAAATCCTGACCTCACTCAATCCCCTCTGCAGCCTGTCTCCACTCGGAGGGGAATCACATTGCAATACATAATTGTATATAATATGCTCTCTATAATTTTCCATTGTTTTTATTCTTTCTCCCCATTTATAGCCGTGTGTGTGTGTGTGTGTGTGTGTGTGTGTGTGTGTGTGTGTGTGTGTGTATGTGTGTGTGCGTGGGTGCGTGTGTGTCCGTGCGTGCGTGCGTGTGTGTGCGTGCGTGTGTGTGTGTGTTTCAGCGCTTAGATTTGATTTTATCAAGATTTTGCGCTATATAAATATTGTAATTATTATTATATTATTATTATTATTATATATATATATATATATATATATATATATATATATATATATATATATATACACACACATACATATACACACACATACACACACACGCAAGAAAAAACGAAGTTGTCCTAACAAAAGCCACGGGAAATGATTTAATGGCATTACCTGCATAGCGCGTGCAGGAAGTGGGCCCAATGCCTTATACACGAACGTCGACTCTGTGTGTCAGATGAAACGGCATTTGACAAAAAATATTCGCAGTATTCTATTGTTGTGCATTTGCACGTTATCCACATACATCTATAAAATTCACTTTCGATTTTAGGTATACATAACTGAGTCTCAGTACGAATAAGACGAATGAGTATAGCAGAGGCGAAAGATAATGAAAATACCACGACTTCAATTAGGCGGGCGCGATGGTCAAACGGGCAGGACATCAAACGTATAATAGAAAGGTTTGGGTTCGTTCCTGCTTAGGTATCTCCCAACTGATGGCTAAATAGTGAAGATTTTTTCGACCTCCTAGGTCAACATGCCTGCAGAAGAAATAGTGCCTAAACTTTAGGTATACAGACACGCAGAACATCAATTATGCATGTTAGAGATTCTGTAAGTCATGAAACACGATAACATCCAACATGCACGTGCATTACAGACTGCACAGACTGTGCGACAACGTAGCCTACTGCCCGTGTGATGTGGGCATCTGCGAAAAATCAGAACTTTTGAAACAGACAACTAAAGAAATGGATGAATATCTAAATAAATATACTAATTAATAAATAGTTGAATAAATAAACAGATAAATAAATAAACTGACTAATGAATGAATGAATGAATGAATGAGTGAATTGATGGATGGATAAATAAATCAATAAGTAAATAAATAAACAAATATATATCTGATATGTATGTGGCCAGTGTATTATGATATTATATCATATATACCTGGCTGATGACCGCGCAGCATTCTTTTTGCAGTTTGTGGCAGAGGTATGGCGTTACTCTCTTCCATGATGTCACCTTTCCAAACTCTCTAACACATCTTGTCGTGGTGCTTCCCTGCAACACAGCGTTCGTGGTGTTGAAAACCTCTGTTTTGGAATACGATACACGATATAGCCTACTGACCATGTATCATTTCGTCATAAATGAAGGACAGAGAAAGTAGACAACACAGGCAGTCAGGCTGACACAGCTAGGAAAAAAAATGGGGAGGAAAAGCAAGCAGACTAATATGAGACAGCCGACTGTCAGAGAGAGAAAAACAAAAACAAATGTGTACAGTGAAAAAGAGAAAAAGACTGACAGAATGGAAGCATGCCAGTTTGTCACAGGCCCAGTTTGTCACAGGCCCAGTTTGTCACTCTATCTTCGGCCTGCACCAAGAGGTCTGGCAGGGTCTGGGTCATGTCCGTCCACTCTTTGATGTTGTCGAACCAGCTCTTTCTTTGTCGTCCTCGCTTGCGCCCACCCTCGACTGTGCCCTGCATGATGGAAGTTATCACTGACACTCTCAAAAACAGTAAATGAATGATTGATTGATTGTATGAATAGAATTTTATTTTTCAATTGTTTTTAACCAAAGAACATTCATTGTTGAAATTTTTACAGAGTAATTTGCTTTGATTTGCATACAAAAAGGAAGAAATTTTGAACAACACAAGCTGAACTGACATTTTAGAGGGACTATCTGTACACCACCAATTCGAACCCGGTTTCGAACCCGCCCAAGCCTACACTTGGTGCAGGCCGAAGATAGGGTAGGGTAGCATGGAGGTAGCAAGTAGTCTACCCACTGTGACAAACTGGGCCTGTGACAAACTGGGCCTGTGACAAACTGGGCAGCCCCCCGACAGAATGAGAGACAAAGACAGATAAAACAAGAAGAGAAAGTAGGGTTTTGTTGTTATTGTAACGGTTGTTTTTATTTATTTATGTATCTATTTTTTATGTATTTATTTATTCATTTATCAGTTATCTATTTATTCATTCATTCATTTATTTATATATTTATTTATTTGTTTATTTATTTATTCATTCATTTACTTATCTATTATAATTATTTCTGAGATATTTTTCTGTATATTACATACACAAAATTCTTTAGAAACAAAAATACGGAATAAACAATCAAAAGAAACAAACAAATAAACAGTTAACGAACTGTTTCGTCTATTTTTCTGTAGACTAGTGATATCGGATTGCTTTTGTATGAGGTCCTAGATTATGAACAGACTAAACCAACATTATACACATCACTGATACACAACACAGTATTGACACTACATAACTAAACTAATGAACTAAGCTTAAAGTTTAATACATCAACACTGAAGTGATAATATAGATCTGATATTAATGGCACATACTAACATCATCATGTTATGTTAGATCTACATGTACACAGTCATGGTTTTGCGGGTTTTATAAAGAAGCAAACCACACTGACAGATTGATTATTCTGTTGCTTTCAGATCGAACTTCATCGCTTAGTCAGCATTTTCGTCGCAGTATTTAGTTTACTAGCTATTAGACCTAGATTTAGATTGACCAGATCTAGACCTGCACATTTATGATTTAGACACCGGTCATTAGATCTCGATTCTATTTTTTACATTTGATCTAATATTTATACTATATCTAGATCTACACGCGGCCCTAGACAACTGTTAAAATAAAACATGACTGGGTAAAAGTGCATTTTAGGTGCGTAAATTATTAGCTTTTGATTTATGTTTGAATGCATCTTTTTGCAGTCATGATAAATGATTCTAGATCTAGTATGATCTACTCTAGTGATCTACTCAAATCTCGTGCGTGTATTTAAAACATTTTTTTTTAAAGATTAAGCCGTTAACGACAAAATGGCAAGCATGCACAGGTACTAGGTAGGCTTATTTCCAATTCTGCTCAAAAGATAAGTCAAAACACCGAACGTTAAATAAAAAGAACCAATAAAAACTACACACAGAAGGCAACCTAATTAACTTCTAACGAATACTAGTCTATCACTCTATGACACTAGATTAGTAGATAGACCCTATTAACTCGGTCGCTTCCCACTACAATCGGTCAAATTAGTCTGAGGCCATGGCAGTGAATGGTAAATTAGTGTGGGAGGAAACTTGTACAGACCAAATAAGAGTAGTGTGTATTTCAGGCCGTGCGTAGACATCACATATTAAAATACAAGCACGAGATTTGAGTAGATCACTAGAGTAGATCATACTAGATCTAGAATCATTTATCATGACTGCAAAAAGATGCATTCAAACATAAATCACTGACCTTGCTGTGTTCGTAAAAAATTACCTTTTAGTTTTCCAACAATTGCTGAAACAAATCAATTCACAAATCCATTGAATTCTCGTCTGCACGTTTTGTCGTCTGCAGCAATTTTATGATGACAGTAACTTCCCTTGTTACGATCCGCGCAATGTGAGCCTAACTGCTGTTTTTGATGTTGGCCTAGTTCATTCTCCTGTTGATCTCTTTTCCTGTCATGTTCTGCTCCCATTCTGTTTCCTTTTTGTCTTCACAAAAACAACTAATTGAACTTCTTGATGAAGTAATCGATACGACATTTAGACAAATGGTAAAATGAGTAAGACCAGATAACTTAATTGTACAAATTGTCGACTAAATTACAGGTGGATATCAATATGGTGATAGTTTGACGTAAAGGATAAGGATGAAAGGTAATTAAAAAAAAACTTAAAGCAAACTGCAAACCAAACAAGCAAAATGAAAAAAAAAAAAAAGGAAGAAAGAAAAAGAAATGTGTCGGTGTGTATAATATAAAGTGTCGTGCTTTTGTACATCATAATCGAGACTGTCGTTATTAACACCAACATCTTCAAAAGGGTTCTGTTACAGGGCTGGCGAAATCAACCCGCCCGGTCGCCCGAGGCGAGTAAAATATCTGGTGGGCGAGTCACAATCAAAACCTATTAGTTCATCGGGCGAGTGACAACCCAGCCCCTTGTTAACAATTAATTTTATTTCGGTTTTTCAAACTTTCTGATCTTTCGAATGATTTCCCTGTTGAAAGTGTTGTATGTTTTGAAGCGGTTATAGCCCTGCTACGGATTTACGCAGTCGGCTGGGTTTTAAACAACAATAACAAATAACGGTTGGTTGGTTGTTTGGTTGGTTGGTTAGGTAGATAGGTAAGATACGTAGGTACGTACGTAGACTGGTAGTTCGTTTCTTAATTAGTAGTCATTAGCCCTGTTCTTAGATCGCCACACATATACTGCAGATGTTACGTGTTTTACGCTTGAGCCCCCCCCCCCCCCACACACACACACTTTTTTTTTTTCAGGCTGGTTGGTTGTTCTGGCAGAGGCATGGACTCAAGATCTGATATCGACAGTTTTGCCCCACCCAGCAACACTGAACACTGGCCTAAACACTGCCTGTCTTAACTCTTTGACTCCAGCACGCTATCCACCAACTGCAAAAACTTAACCCTTTGACTCCCTCACCCGGTCTACCAGTTTCCTGCAGAAAGCTGGTGGATAGTGTGGCTGAATCAAAGGATTGCAGGGTTTTTTTGTTTGTTTGTTTCTTTGGGGGGGGGGGGGATTGGTTTTTTTTGTTTGTTTGTTTTTGTTTGTTTGTTTGGGGGTTTTGTTTTGTTTTTGTGTTTTTTGTTTTTTTGTTTGTTTGTTTGTTTTTGTTGTTGTTTGTTTGTTTGTTTTTTGTTTGTGCTTTTTTTTTTTGTTCTTTTTTTTTTTTTTTTTGCTTCGCTGGCGTAGCTGACAATGCAGGATACTGGTGGACAAGGTGCGAGTAGTCAAAGGGTTAATGTTTCCATCATTATGGAGATGTCAGTTGCATATTTCGTAGGTCCCTTCTCCCTCTATCCCTTCCCTGCCCCATTTCCCATCTCAAGACCTTCCCGCCATGCATATGGCTTTTCAAGGCTCTGGGAGTCTCTGCTGGCAGATTCCAATGGAGTGCACATATGGAATTGCCCGTCTGCGACGAATCCCTCTTGAACAAACTCTACCAACTCAAAAAGTGTACAGTTGCTGTGTTATCCAAGTATACGAATCACAACACACACACACACACACACACACACACACACACACACACACACACACTCGCAAACACGCACGCACACACACACACACACACAGATACACACACACATACACACACGCACGCACGCAAGCACGCACGCACAAACACACACACGCGCATGCACACACACGAACGCACGCACACACGCATCCACACACACATCACAACACACACACACACACACTCGCAAACACACACGCACGCACGCACAAACACACACACACGCACACACACACACACACACACACCACTCTCTTTCCCGCTCTCTCTCTCTCTCTCTCTCTCTCTGTCTGTCTGTCTTTCTGTCTGTCTTTCTGTCTGTCTTGCTGTTTGTCTTGCTGTCTGTCTCTTAGCCCTCTCTCTCACTCACACTCTTACAAACAAAAGTGAAATCACGTAAATAAGAATGACATGAGGAAAATACATACGCAGGTATGCACATGCTCTCTTCTCACAGCCAAGGTGATTTCTCTGTTTCGAGTTTGCATTCAATAA
This sequence comes from Monoplex corrugatus, assembly GCA_030674185.1. NCBI lineage: Eukaryota > Metazoa > Mollusca > Gastropoda > Littorinimorpha > Ranellidae > Monoplex > Monoplex corrugatus. The sequence goes on from JAPXFY010000024.1 coordinate 13,577,230, forward strand.
ACAGTTGCCCAAGAACACAAAGGAAAATGAAACGGATGAATCAAGATGAAGGGGAGGGGGTGTAGAGAGGGGGAAACTGATTAGAAACAAAGAAGAAAAGGAAGAAGAAGAAGGGATTAGATCAAACACAACTGATACTGGAATGTCTGTGATCTGAAGGACAAAGATCTACAGACAGCAGAATTCACGCAAACTGACAAAACACTAGTCATGGGAATATCAGCCGGTAGATGAAAGGACAGGTCAACCAACGACATTCATGCCAACTGTGTTTTGGTATGGAGTAGTGTGAACATGGATCAGACAGACATTTATGATGCAGGATTTCTTCTCCACAAGGACGTAGCAAAAACTACTCTTGAAACTGACTTCGTCTCTTAGATAATCATCTTCTCCCCAACATTTTACACAGTTATAATAGAAATCACCCCCCCCCCCCCCCCAAAAAAAAACAACAACAACAAAAACAAATAGATAAAAACAAAAACAACAATAACAAAAAAGCAGAACAACATATAGCCTCCTCTGCCCACCAACATTATTTAAATATTGTCTTCATCAGCGGATATTCAAAGACAGCCTGCTCAATACACTCCAGAAAACATGTGTGACCAGGACATCTGGAAGAGGTGGAGAATAGCAACAGCATGGTGCATCACGGAACGACACTTAGAAGGAAGCCATTAAGGGAAAGCCACGGCTGTACCGGGGCTGGGTCAAATATTGTCTGGACCATGTTGCGTTAACACAAATATATATATGTGTGTGTGTGTGTGTGTGTGTGTGTGTTATTACACCAATCTCAATCATTCTCCGCCTTTTATATGTCACAGATCGCTGGGCCAAGTGGCAAGGTGAAAAGTTCGTGGGCCAGGACAACAACCCAGAGGTGATAGGCCTGCAATTAGTGCACGTGACACACGTTGTGAAGGCACACAAGCTACACGCACCCTACTTGCTAAAGAAGAGGGATGGATGGGGCGGGGGAAAGGTGTTGGTACAAACTGAGTCGAGAATCGTATAAAGAAAAGGGGATGTCGATTCAAATCGTTCCATAGGATTTGCCGTGTATGTGTGTGGATGTGCGTTCATGTCTGTGCGTTCATGTGCGCACGTGCATGTGTGTGTGTTTGTATGTGTGTGTGTGCGTGAGTGCGTGTGCGTGTGTAGTTCTGAATGCCTCTACGCTGTTGTTGGCCTCTGCCCCTCCCTCTCTGTAGGTAAGCGACATCACAGTCTTCCTGAAGTTCCTCGCTGGATTGGCGTTGTGCCTGCAGTTGGGTTTTTACAAGCTCATGCTGGCGGGCGATTGTGATGGCTTTCTGTAGAGTTAAGTCGGCTTCAAACTGCAGTTTTTCCGACAACCGTGGGTCATGGACACCAAGGACAAGCCTGTCTCTTATTGTGTTGTCTTTGTCAGGAAAGTCTGCTGTTTCTGCTAAATCATATAGAGCCCTAACATATTCTTCCATAGTCTCGCCCGACTGTTGGTTGCGTTTGTGGAAGGTGGCGCGCTCATGGATGATGTTCCTCTGGGGCAAGAAATATTGTGTGAACGCTGTCTCCACGTCCGCATAATTTTTCTTTTGTTCATCTGTGAGTGTTAGTTGCCTGAATATGCGGTCAGCTTCCGGTCCCATTATGTAAACGAGGGTTGCAACCTGAATTTCTCCTGACTTCTCTGTCAGCTCTGTAATCAATCTGTACCTCTTGAATTGGTCGATCCATGTCATCCAAGAGCCTGGCTCTTTAAAACTGAATTTCTCTGGGGTTTTTTATTCCTGATGCCATTGTGGCCTGTAGACACTATTATTAATCACTGGTAGGTCTATAACTGAAGCTAACGGTTTCCACAGTAGTATTCACGTGACTTGGAATCAGTTCACTATACTAGTAGGGTGTTTGTATAAAAGCCAGAATAAGTTTGATTGCTTGATCCCTCAACACCCAACAACACTCAGCTAGTAGGATTGTGCATTGTGACACGTACCAGATTCTCTCAGATCCCACGTCTGACACCATGTCATGTCAGGTGGTTATGCAATCACGTTTGTGCTCGCTACAACAGTCACACACGGTTTGTGTCGCCATCTTCTCCAGCCTGCCCCCTCGCGTCATTCGCAAGGGGCGTCACTCTTGTCTTTATTTTAGCTTAGCAACGTATTCGTTGTCAAACAAATAAGACCATTACGATACAGGGTTGTTTTCCATAAGGACTTGAAATGTGTGATGCAATGTCAGTTGACGTTTGGTGCCACCTTGAATGGTACTATATCTATGTTTATGATATGTATGTACAGTGAAGGATTCCGTGTGAGGGGGAATGTTTGGAAAGAAAGGGTGGCTGAACTGTATCCTGATCAATTATGAAATAGTGAAATACCAGCTAAGTTCAAGATTTGTCAATCTGCTGTATTGTTTGCAGTGGTGGATGAGGTGACTGAATGGATATGGATGGTTGTGTGTGATTGGGGAAAACACGTAGAACATGCAATTACACACACACAGTTTACATCATACTTCTAGTCTTCTGTCTTTCATTCTCTTTCTGTCAGTCACACATATTAAATAATACTTGTAACGAAAAGTGAATGCAATTCCTGGATAATGACTGGTTGTCTGATAGCAAAAGATCTTGAGCGTTGATGTAAACAAGAACTAGAAACATTAGAATGAAAGAAAAATAGGGAAATATGGACACTGACAAAGCGCACCTAAATTCTCAATACCCAAAAAAAGAAACAAAAACGTGTTTGATATAATAATGACGAGACACAACAAAACAAGATAGTAAGACGAGACAACACAACACATCACAACACAAAATAGCTTGATTGCTGACTGGCAAGATTCTGAGACCTCGCTCACTGGAGGCTGGGATTTCTCAAGTCCTGCCTTGTCTTGTCTTGTCTTGTCTTGTCTAGTATTTGGTACATGAGATACGCAATCTGATTCAACTTTATCTATTTCTGATTCCTATTTGTTTGATCACTGGCACTCACTTTGATTAAGATTTCTTATTTTTAAATCTTGGTGTCACCCACACAGATTCTGAACACCTTCCTGAAGTCATATCGCGGTTTGCTTACGTGCAACTTATGTCCCTGTTTTTGTTTTGTTTTGTTTTGTTTTTGTTTTAAATGGGTCACATATAAAACAATGCAACAAAGAAACAAACAGAAAAAGCAACTGATATAGGTGAAACAGGACACTATTAAGTATTATTATTGTTTTATTTATTCAGTTACTTTTTCTTTCTTTCCACTTGTATATATATGTCGATCATTAGACATGTTTTCATCAGGTTTTTCAAGTGGGCTTCTTAGAAATCTTAGATATTGTGCTCAGAGGCAAGATGGCCTGAGGGGCTGGATTGAATGAAATACTGACGGGGAATTTGTCAGGGCTGCTGCTTGTCATTTGCTCCTCTTTCCTCCGGCCGTAGACAGGGTGCTATAGAAGGTAGCTGAAGAAAAAGGCATCCAGTAGTATGAGGGAGGTTTGGACTTTGTTTATGAGTGAAGTTGGAACTTTGTATATGAGGGAGGTTTGGAACTTTGTATATGAGGAGGTTGGAACTTTGTATATGAGGGAGGTTGGAACTTTGTATATGAGGGAAGTTGGAACTTTGTATATGAGGGAAGTTGGAACTTTGTATATGAGGGAGGTTGGAACTTTGTTTATGAGTGAAGTTGGAACTTTGTTTAATGAGGAGTTGGAACTTTGTATATGAGGGAGGTTTGAACTTTGTGGATATATGAGGGAGTTGGAACTTTGTATATGAGGGTTGGACTTTGTTTGTGAGTGAAGTTGGAACTTTGTATATGAGGGAGGTTGGACTTTGTTATTATGAGGGAGTTGGAACTTTGTATATGAGGGAGGTTGGACTTTGTTTTATGAGTGAAGTTGGAACTTTGTATTTTGAGGGGAGGTTGGAACTTTGTATTATGAGGGAGGTTAGAACTTTGTATATGAGGGAGGTTGGAACTTTGTATATGAGGGAGGTTGGAACTTGTATATGAGAAGTGAACTTAAGAGATTGCGGGGTGAGAAGGATTTATGAGATCCGTTGTTTTCACTGAATTTAGCAAGTATTCAGTGAATTGTTTTTGAGCAGCTTTAGGAAATTTTCTTTCTTTGTCTTAATCAAATCTAGGCAAGAAAAATGATCACTGTCACTGTTCAGAACTACATATAATTGTTTTACTTAAGTTTCATTGTTCTGTGATATAGATGTAATCAAGAAGGGATTTGCTAGTGGGAGTTATAAGGGTTGGTTTGTCAATAATCTGGGAAAGGTTTCACATAATATCATCATCATCAGGTGCCCTGCCGCATGGCGTTGGTGATCATGGACTTCCATCTGTCTCTATCTCTCGTTGCCCCTAGCATATCCCCCACCCTACTCGTCCCCAGCCACTCTGCAAGTCCGTCCAGCATTTTCTCCCTGGGGCTACCCAGTGCTCTCTTTCCCTCCAGCTTTACCATTGTGACCAGGTGCTCCAAATCCCCCTTCCTCATAAAATGGCCTATAAATGTTGCCTGTCTTTTCCTAATCTTCCTTGTGAGTGATCTACTTGTGTCTGCCTCCATCAAGACTGTCTCGTTTGTTTTCTTTGCTGTCCATGGAACTCTCAACATTCTTCTTAGAAACCACATCTCGGCTGCCTCAATCTTGTTCTGGCTTTGTTTGTTGACTGTCCACGCCTCGCATCCATACAGCAGTATTGGTTCTACATAACATTCAAGAACTCTCTTCCTGATGTTAATTGACAGGCATTTGTTGGTAAGAATGCTTGTCATCTTCTTGAATGCCGTTTTGGCTTGGCCGATTTTGCCGGCTATTTCTGATGTGCATCTGCCGTCTGATGAAATGATCGTTCCTAGTTATTTTAATCTATCAACCTGTCTCAAGGTTGTGCCATTTGCTGTTATTTTACATGAGGGGATTTCATGTTTTTCACTGATCACCATGACTTCAGTCTTCCTGCTGTTTAGTTCCAGCCCCTTACCTTTGCTTTCTATTTCTAGTATATTCACAAGGTTTTGTAGATCTCTTTCATTTTCTGCAATTAGCACGGTGTCATCTGCGTATCGAATGTTATCATTTTCCCTCCAACCTTTAATCCAGGGTCTTCTTAAGTTTCTCATGATGTTTTTGCTGTAAAGTGAAAACAGATCTGGTGACAAAACACAACCCTGTCTGACTCCTCTTTTGATATATATACATACATACATACATAAATACACATACATACATGCATACACACACATACACACATACATACATACATACATACACACATACACATATACATACATACACACACAAATACATACACACATACATACATACACACACACACACATATGTATAACTTTTTTAAGGCAAATAAATTTCTGAGAGCCAGCCACAAGGGTGATGTGCATTGTACAGGAGACAACCGACTGGTAGTCTATTGGATTCAAATGCCAAAATCATTGTGAGATTTGTATTTTTCCCCAACCTGGTCTTACCCCAATGTAAACCATATAACAGTCGTGAATGAATGTTTGGGGAAATCATAATCCCTATGTCAAGACCACAGGACCCCCCCCCCCAAAAAAAAAAACAACAACAAAAACAACAAAAAAAAAAACAAAGTGCATAAAATCCGTGAGCGGTATTTTCTCTCGAAATACTAGCAATACTTACGTTCTGCTTTCGTCATTGTAACAGTCTGCCTTTTTTTTTTTTTTTTTTTCCCACTTTGTTTCATTTCATCTGATGCTTCTTCAAGGTCACAGTGACTTTGACAAGTACAAAATACGGATTTTCTGTATGAAAATGGAGGACTGGTTTTCTGTTGTATGGAGAATAGCTCTCATGCCCATTGCCTGCATTCTTGAAGGTGTTCAGAATGGAAGCTTAGAAATCTGTTCGTGTGTGGCGTATTTCTGCAGACTTTCAATATGAGGAACCATACTTTGAAACATGGACATAATGTCTAGAAACGTTAAATTTCTTTCTTCATCGCTCTCATTCCTTATCTGTTATGACTGATGTGGTTCAGCTATTAAATGAAATTCTTTATTTCATACTTATGTATAAAAAAAATCTAAGAAAAAGAATTAAGAATTTCATGCAACATTTAACCCTTTGACTCCCTCACCCTGTCCACCAGCATCCTGCATCGTCAACCATGCTAGCAAAACAAACACTTGACCCTTTGACTCCTGTACCCTATCCACCAGCTTCCTGCAGGAAGCTGGTGGATAGGGTACAGGAGTCAAAGGGTCAGGTTTTTGCAGTAGGTGGGTAGGGTGCAGGAGTCAAAGGGTTAATAAACACAACAACAAAAATTGTCTAACTGAACAATACTTGTATGAAAACGAAATAAATGAATAAAACATACCAATCAGCCAACCAAACAACAATCCAACCAACAAACAGTCAACCAATCATGGTTGAAATAATAAGAACATACAAACAAGATCAGAGGACAGAGGTAGAATAATATCAAAACAAATCAAACAACACACACATAAAACAATACACAGGGTATATGCAACAAATTGCACAAAAAGCAACACTTTAAAGTAAACGGCCAATTTATATTTTGCAGCAGTCAACAGGCTTAATTTAACAGTACAGTACTATGCCAACAGTACAACAACTTGCAACATTAAAAAAATATGAGCTTAGTGAACAGTTTGCAAGATTCACAGATTTAGCTTAGGGCACAATTTGAAAGATTCACAGATTTTAGCGCAGTGAACAGTTTATAAGATTGAAAGATTTTAGTACAGTGAACAATCTGCAACATTCATAGATTTTAGTATCATGAACAATTTGCAACATTACAGAATTTAGTATAGTGTACAATTAGCAAGATTCACAGATTTTAGTGTAATGAGAGCTTAAAACAGGAGGAGGAAAAAAAACACTGAAACTAGGGAGGTCCGGGGGCATGCTCCCCCGGGAAAATTTTTTAAAAACCAAGTGTAAATCTATGCCATTTCGCGCTTTCTGGACATAATTTCAAGAGAGATTTAGTGCATAAAAATTGCTGTAAACACATAATTATTACAGGAAGACATATTTAAGAAAAGGGGAGAAGGGGTTAAAAACATAATAATAAAATGAACACTCACCCCTTTAACTTGAGTGTTTTTAATTAAAGAGTCGTCAAAAGTCTGACCCGCTTGAACAATGTCTGCGCGCTCCGCCATTTTGTTTTTTTCCAAGAAGTCCGACCGGAAACTTCTTCCAAGAAATATCAGGGCCATAACTTGCGCGCCGTTGCTATGAACGCTTGCAAGCCGATCACGGATGCCTTGCTCCTTTCATTTTTTTTTATTTTGTGTTTTTTTTGTGTGTGTTTTTTTTGTTTTGACAAACCGAAATCGCAGAATTCCGCCCAGATGCGGAACGTTTTAAGCCCTGTGTAATGAACAAGTTACAACATTACAGATTTTAGTATAATGAACAATTTGGAACATTCAGAGATTTTAGCACAGTGAACAATTTGCAACATTCAGAGATGTTAGTATACTGAACAGTTTGCAGAGTTTAGCGTAGTCAAGAGTTTGCAATATCTACAGATTTTAACATGGTCGACTATTTGCAACACTCACAGATTTTAGCACAGACTGAACCCTTGCACTCCCTTACCTATCCACCAAACCAAACGCCAACAGGTGAGACAGTTGAGACCTATCCACCAGCTTCCTGAAAAATGTTTGGAGTTTGAAGGTAGATTCTGTCATCATTGCACTGGACAATTCCATATGCGGCATTCCATCAAAAGTTGCCACAGCAAGCACTTAGAAAAATCCCCTCATGCTGCACAAAACCCTCTACAAAATTTGCCAGCAAGTATCTGGCACTCTCACTGACCCTGCACAAGACTCTATGTGTTGTACAAAATCCAAAACAAGTGTAAACACACGTGTTCAAGCAAATAGGAACCAGAAAAAACACACAAAAAGAATAATGTGTATTTAGTACAACCAGACAACACAGGTGCAACTTTTCGGTCAACTGGCCCTTGTCACAAACACACACCATGTAATATCAATATGGCATGACCACTTTTCAAATTGCAGAATTCATCTCACTTCCGCTCTGACATCATATTTACTGGCAAACACGTTATGATGTCATTTTTGTCAGTTTAGTCCTTTTGTCACACAGGATAAAGCAGCAGGGAAGCTTTACTCTTCTTCTCCTAATCTTTGTATCTGGTGTTTGTTTGTTTGTAATCTTACGCTTGACAAAGGCCAGTTGGCTGAAAATTTGTGCAGGTCTTGTCTGGTTGTATTAAACACATGTTCTTATTCTTTTTTCATGTTATTTTCTGGTTCCTCTGTGTGTTGGCAAGGTCTTAAAACTGGGCAAGGAACTGGACTTGACAGACACTGATACTGCCGCAATAACTGGGGCATTAAGCCTGGCGACGGGTAAGCCAACTTAAATGTTGAGGAGTGAGTCTGAATTTGAGATTTAAGATACTGAGTCCATGACCCCATCAAAAGTGCCAGTCATCCCACAGTATGAAGTGTGACTGCCTGAGAATCAAATACATAACCCCCTGTTCACAGAACGGGGCTGTAACCAATTGGCCACTAAAATTTTGGTCCAGAAGCTGGTGGGCATGATGAAGAAGTAAAAGACTCAAGTTAACCACTGAATGGTCTGCATCAATCACAGATATAACAGCACAGAACTGATTGAAGCCTGCAACAGTTACAGATATAGGCTACCTGCTCAAAAAAAATTACAAACCAATGCACTTCTGTTACATACTGCAGCCCCACAGCACTACATGAATTATGAATTAATGCTTATAAATCGCAATTCTGGAACAATGCAGTAGTTTCTAGACAATATGCCTCACCAGCATCATGTGATGATATATTTTAAAACATAATAGTGGCCATGCAGCGAAACTGTATCATAGAGTTATAAATCCTCCATGCTCTTCAATGAATAAAAGCACACCAACACCAAAATGTTTACTACATGCATGCACCACTTTCTTTATTTGTTTGGCACAGAAACTGACAATCTCTGTTCAGCTTGTTGGCCAAAGAATAAAGAGCGTAAATCAAGTTTCTCCTCTATTATGATAAAACAACACTGACAGCTTCTAACTGCTAACTGTCAAGACTATAATAAGGGCAGAAGGGCTGGCCGCTGGGCAAGTTGGTGGCCGGGCGGGCTGCCCAACAGAAAGATGAAGGCCCATAATAAGGCAAGAGAGGGCTCTTCCATTCTCTCTTGGCCCAGTGGATGGGCTGGAGCTGGTTGGAGCATTGTGTGGCTATGTCCTGAGGTTTATCATCTACCCACCTTGCCATTCGGTTTCTTATCAAGGTAAGTTATGACTGGGTGCAAATGAGTCATGCAACGCATGGACAGCCCCCACCTTTGCTTGGTGTGGTGCTGGGAGCTTAGGAGGTGATTGCTCACTGGTGCTCTGGGTCCCATCTACCACTCTTGGATGTTTCTTGTTAACTGACTTTAAGTAAAGATAAAAGCTGTCCCATAACCCTGAGGTTATAGAGGAGTGTGGTGGTACAGACCTCAACTTTTCTTTGGGTCCAGCATTATGAGGGTGGTGCTTATCTCCTCTCATTTGCTGCTTTAGCTTCCTTAACTTTGGAATTTGAAGTTTGGAGGTTGATTTTTTTTTAGAGGGAAGAGGGATTCATCACGTGTACATTTCCAAGAGCACTCCATCCAAGTCTGCCAATAATCACCTGGCAGACTCTCTGATTGATTGATTGATTTGGTTAAGTTTTTACGTCGGTACCCACCTCAGGTGGTATGGCCAGTGGGGATAACCATCCCAGGGAAGGGGGGGGGGGGAGGGAGGGGGACTTATCTAATCCTATACTGACACCACCAGAACAATCTAATCCTATACTGACACCACCAGAACAATCTAATCCTATACTGACACCACCAGAACAATCTAATCCTATACTGACACCACCAGAACATCTAATCCTATACTGACACCACCAGAACAATCTAATCCTATACTGACACCACCAGAACAATGATGATGTTAAGATGGGACAGTGAGAAAGCCAACGGTGCACCCCGGGATTCGAATCCACAACCATTAGCATGTGAATCCGACACTCGACCAACTGATCTACTGGGTCCTGCAGACTCCCTCAGCCTGTACAAGACCTTGTACACTGGCAAGGTCTTGAAGTGGGGAGCAAGAAGTAAGGATCTCTGAAACACTAAGCTCACACCACCAGAACGAAGGAAGCATTAAGGCGGGCAGCAAACGGGTCAGTCTTTAATGCCGCAGGCTGGACTGAAGGCGAGATATTAGATCTTGAGTCCACAGCTCTTTCCTAAAGAACATGTACCAACCAGCCTGCAATAACTTTGAGTGAAGTCAGGTACATGTAATCATTAATGGGCTTGTTGTACACTGGAGGCCACATGCACAACATTTTGCTCAAGCAAGATTAACATGTGTTCAAATTCAAACAGTCAGACTGGAAGTGTATACTCTAGTCCCATGCCAACCAAGTTGTCTTATGTTATATGCCCTATTGTGTACTGCCCTATTGTGTACTGGCACTGAAAGGGTTACTAGCCTACAATCATAAACAGATGCAACACCATAGTTTTCATGGACTGGTTTCACACACATGCCAACAGCAGACAAACGGCACAGAAATTGTTGAAAAGTATTCAAGCCATCCACGGTGTCTGTCTAGGATGACACACCTTGGTTATCTTTTCCTGGAAGCCATGTCTAAGCGCCCCTGTAAGTGGTATTATAGGCCTCATGGAGTCGAACACCATAGTACAGAACAAAGTTACAGCAGTCGCAGACTATAACGCCACAGCATTAAGTGAAATACAGTTTAATCCATATAGAATTCAGGTGCCACGCAGCAACGTTTAGTAAAAATGTTATAGGCATGAAGAAGTAAAAATACCACAGCTGTAGTAAGCCAGCATCATACATCATTAGTAGATATAAACCTCAGCTGCTCTTCTAAAAAATGTAGAGCCAAATGTTTACCATGTGACTGCCATGTTTTCCATACGTCTGGCACTGGAAAATGGTAATCTTATTTAGTTTAATCTGTTGACCAGTAAGAACAGAAAGGGTGTTACCCAAGTTTTTTTCTATCCTGCAGAACTGGTTTTGGCTGCAACGCACTGCTGCACTGCCATCTTTAGCAATATGCACTGCTGCATTGCCAATTTTGGTAACAATGCACTGTTGCACAGGTAAATTTGGCTACAATGCATTGTTGCACAGGTAAATTTGGCTACAATGCACTGTTGCACAGTTAAGTTTGGTTACAATGCACTGCTACAAAGCTGGCTTGCACTGTGTACCTATTTCTGTACTTGCAGTGTTAAAGACGTCAACAGTCTACAGGCATAGCAGACTTAACCCTTTCACTCCCACACCCTATCCACCGTTTTCCTATGGCAACGTAATCAAGGGTTTAAACCTTATTATCAGTAAGTGGTACACTGTTTGCATCAACCAACTGGTATCACAAATATGTAATGAACAACAACTTTATTATCATCACTGTCTGCGTCATTAAACCAGTAATACAAACTTGTAACAAATAACCTTGTTTCACATAAAACCGTTTCACCGCCAGCAACAGCATGTCCAAAGTATTGACTAGTCAAATTCAACTGGGCAATCACTGATTCCTGAGTCTGAATTTTTACCCAGCAAAATCAACCCTTTGACTTCCACTCCCTATCCACAAACTGCAAAAACTTAACCCTATGGTTCCCTCACCCTATCCACCAGCTTCCTGCAGGAAGCTGATGGGTAGGGTGAGGGAATCAAAGGGTTAAGTCTTTGCTTTGTTGACAAGGTTGGTAATGCAGGCTGCTGGTGGACAGGCTGCAAGAGTCAAAGGGTTAATTTAAGACACAAAAGAAATTTTACCAGTAGCATAAAAAACAACACTGGCTACATATAGTACACTCTATGATATGAAAGTGAAAACTGTACATCTCAAAACTAACACAGGTTTGTTTTTTTCCTTTAGCAACGAATGCTGAGCTGCTCCTAATTTACAAAATAGGCACACACATCTTGTTGAAAACAACGGTCTTTGCATAATGGTAAGAAAAGTATATAATCATATTGGTCTTTGTATAAAACGGTAAGAAAAGTATATAATCGTATCAGATACTTATACTGAAAGAAAAACACATCATAATTTCTATTAAGACACATGTTGACGAAACAAAGCAAATTGTATTTCATTTTCCTGTAACATGCCTGGCTTCCATAATATTGTTTTAACACATAGATATGTCACATATGTGTACTCATAGGCTGAAAATTTGCATTTCTAAATATAATATTCTGGCATCTGTGAATAAATAATAATTATCTAATCTCTCAAAATACTCAATACAATTATGATCTCATGTAAGGCGTGCCATGATACCTGATTATCTGTTGTAATTCAACACTGTTATGATCTCGTCTAAAAATTGTCTGCCAGATCACCTTGCAATACCTTGCAATGATCAGCAAATGCATATTAGATTGAGCTGATGAAAAGTTACAATCAAAATACATGATGATATGTTGTTTTCAAACTCCATGAATGAAAACAGTAAAATATTTTTAAAAAACACGAAATTACCGGTATTTCTCTGCATATGTCTGTTTATACAACTGTACAGCAGATACCACAATAATTTTTCTACAAAGCAAAAAATGCGTCATCATCAATTTCATCAGCTGATTTTGCTTAAAAATTGAAACACTATGTATAGTCTAAATGTATGCTGTTAACCTAGAATCCCTGACATAATCCACACACCGGTAAATCACAGGTAATTGTATAGACTCATGTAACATTTTATAAGAACGAAAACTGATCTGGAGAAAAGAAATACAGATTTCTGAAAATTTGCCATAGCAACATGATAATCTGTATGCCCTTCAATACCAACTAGTCAATACACCTCATTTTAATACTCTATAAAATATCTAGAAATTAACTCATCATTACCATGATGAATGTAGAATCAAATCACATGACAGAAACTGACCCAAAATGAATTCAATTATCATTGCCGTGATGAGTATCAGTTTAAACTGCATGACAAATTGACTCAAAATATCTAGAATTTCGCTCATGTCACTATCACGATGAATGCACAATCAAATCACAAGGCAAAAATTTACCCAAATTATCTACTGACCCAAAATGTCTGGAATTTTGCTCATAATCATTGCCAAGATGAATGCAGATTTCAATCACAAGACAGAAAGTGACATAAAATATCTAGAATTCAGTTCATAATAATTATCTTCCTATTACATTCTACTTATTATATCTGGACTGACTTGCACGCAGAAAGTAACTCATTTCAATAATGAAGATTGGCTCCTCCTAATTCTACACTAGTGATAAAAGGAAAAGATTCATTCAGAATCATTTCCAATCAATTTAAAAGCTAAACAGCAGTGAGTGGAATAGATTCTAACAGCTTAACAGGAAAAAAAAACTGGAATAGATTCCGAGCTAGTGGCATCTCCCATTTACTGAATTATTTCATGAGTTTGGAGTCTGTTCAAGAGGGATGCACTGCACTCCACCAAATCTGCCATCTGTTATTTCATAGACTCTTTGAGCCTGTGCAAAAAGCTTGTGTGCTGGCAGGTTTTGAAATGGGAAAAGTATCAGGGTAGGACGCAAGAAACAGGACCAATGAAACACTATGCTGACACCACCAGAATGATTGGAACATTGACCATTTAACTCCCACACCCTATCCACCAACTACAAAAACTTCACCCTTTCACTCCCTCACCCTATCCACCAGCTGCAAAAACCTAACCCTTTCAGTTTCACTCCCTCACCCTATCCACCAGCTTCCTGCATGTTAGGATTTTGCTTCGTTAGCATGGTTGACAAAGCAGGATGCTGGTGGGCAGGGTGTGGGAGTCAAAGAGTTAAGATGGGCAGCAAACAGGCCAGTTTTTATGTTGCAAGTTGGGATTGAATTTGAAATATCAGATCTTGAGTCCAAGAAAAGCTAAGACACTAAGTCACAGCAACTGAGCAAGTATAAAATTCTGTACAAGCACACTGTATCACAGAACAGTTTTAGCACAAGACACTGCAACACATGCAAAATAATTACAGTGCTTTTTTAAATAATGAAAACGAAAAATGCGTATGTGTGAATATAACTGATGGAATTGTTAAGGGGAGACAATGAATGATAGCATGCAAGTTACTTTGTTTGATTAAATTAAATTTATTTACAAATATATATGTGTGTGTATGTATATATATATATATATATATATATAATATATATATGAGCTTTCTATAAGTATAACACATAGCTTTGTTTCAAACAATGAGTGGTGAACTACGTACATGAAATGGTACCCTGAAGATTAGAGAAAAGAGACTTAAAACGCAAAGGACTTGAATGACTTAGGTTAACAGCCCCCATCACAATCTCAGGATCGAAAGCATTGGGTGGCATGGGATAATGAACATAAAAAGAATTCATTTCATAAATGATAAAACATCAAAATGATTAGAAAGAAAGAAAAAAGAAAAAAAAGAAGAAGAAGAAGAGAGAGAGAAAGAAAGAGAGACAGAGAGAGAGACACACACACACACACAGAGTGAGAGAGAGAATGACAAATAACATTAAGCTTTAGCAGAACAGCAATCATATTTTTCGATATATGTGATACCAAGCAGCATGTCTACAAATGTACAAAATTAATATTTTCTTCTCGTAACAAAATCTGTCTGAAAGACAAATGCAACAAAAATCACATGTTTATATCACGCTACAGCTTACACCACTGTACAGTTTCATTGATGCATAGTTGTTTATAGTTGTTTAAAAGTCGTTCTATATAATAGTATACATCATACACAAAATGTCCCTTTGCCACATCAGTCCCTCATACCACATGTACCATCATAAGCCATTGCCATTTTTGACACTAACTAGATACATCACAGGTATATCAAATGTGAAAAATGGCGCTCAATAGAACAGTCAAACTGTAACAATAAGCTAGACAGGAGCGTGACCATTTCTGCTGAAATGTTTCTGTTTTAGCCTCAGTTTCTCAAAACAGCATCTCTGCACTCGGGACTGATTTTATATACAATGATGCTGAAGGGAATAGGTACAGAACTCTACGCATGCACGTCTTCTATATCATCTCAACAGACATTATCAAACATTCAGAAGATGAATACGGTTTTTACTTGATTGCCTTGATTATCAGCTGAAACAAATGTTTGATTAAGCAAACATGGAAAAAGAAGCGACTGATTTATCGTAAATCAACAGTTGGGTTAAAGCCATGTTCATTTAAATGTAAAGTATTTGCAAGTTCCCATGGACTGAATGTGTAGTCCAAATTTGAAAATGATCAATTCATGACAGCAGGGAAATCTTAGC
This sequence comes from Monoplex corrugatus, assembly GCA_030674185.1. Lineage (NCBI taxonomy): Eukaryota > Metazoa > Mollusca > Gastropoda > Littorinimorpha > Ranellidae > Monoplex > Monoplex corrugatus. The sequence goes on from JAPXFY010000024.1 coordinate 13,592,687, forward strand.
TGATGTACTGTCCCACAAAATGCAAACACACTCTAAGAGTGGTCTGTAAGCTGATTTGAGAGAATCCTTGTTTTTTTCTGTTTGTTTTTGTTTTCAAATAGGACTGCATCCTTCAACCACTCGCCGTGGTATAGTGGTTAGCGCAATGGACTACCGACTGGAAGGTTATTGATTCAAATCCCCATCAGTCCCTTCAAAAATCATTGTGGGATTTTTCAGCTATAACCGGCTCCTACCCAGAGTTGGATGTGCTATGGGCTCATTGGGAAGACTGGGACCACACAGTAGAGTCTCAGCCACTTCACGGATGCGTCATTGAGGGTGCTGCTCAAAATCTTCTGACCAGCACCGCACACGTCTGTTTCTCTGGGGGCTGGTTGATGCCTGGATATGTTATGATAGTAAGCATAGAGTACAGCCCTGTCATGCAGTCTCAATCCTAGATGGAACTCCACAGCATCATGATTATCATCCTCATTGACATCATCATCAACACACTGTAAAAACTGTTCCAGCTTCTGTGGCCATTGATGTGGTGAAAAAATAAAAAAGACTGCATCCTTTATTCCCCCCCCCCCCCCCCCCCCAACTGGCACTCTTTAATTTCCAACCCTTCAGGCCCTACCTTCAGAATTTTTGATGGATGATCTTTTACTTCTTTCCACTACAGTATACAACGCTCCTGTAGAATGAGGGTCTACCTTTACAGTTGATATCACTATCTATACATTAGATGAGCTAAGCTGACGCGACACAGGGCCTGTGTCTTTGGGTTGATTAGTTTTGCCAGTGACATGTCCATCAAACTCTATGTCCTCTTTCTTGGCCCGTTTCCACCGGCTCATTGCTTTGGCTTCCACACCCCCACCATCATCCACCGTATCTGTTGCCACCTCCCCAGCAGCTTCCCTCTGTCGCCGCAGCTCTGCTTCCCTGCCTGCGGATTTGAACGCGCTCACAGCCAACTCTGTGGTGCGGAATCGCTTCCGCAACCTCTTCCAACCCAAACGGAAGAAGCGTTTTCGCTTTTTTAGTCGCCCGCCGTAAGGATCATCTTTGCTTGGTTTTGGCATGCGGCCGTATAACCAGACAAACACGCCAAAGAGGATGAAGACGGAGACGCTGGGGATGAAGGCGATGGCCTTGACTCCGAGGGAATACTCATTGTAGCGAGCGTTCATGACAGTATCCTGTTCGATGTAACGGTTACCAGTGTTGGGGTTGATGGTGCTGTTGCGGTAGGAGAAGCTGAGAAGCGTCTCATTAAAGGTCTCCAGACTGTAGTCATCACAAACACTGTGAATACGACCCTCAGAATCCACGTACTGTCCATAGTCAAAGGGGGAGTAAAAAATCTGATTCTTCCACATGTTCATGTCCAGCAGGATCACGACGAAGAGGATGCCATAGTTAAACCACTTTCCTGCACGCAGAGGTAACACCACAGGTCATTCCCTAAACGTTTAATAAAATGACAAGCATGGTAGTCAAGTGGATGGAATGTCAGATTTCCAACTGTATGGTCTAGGGTTCAGTCCTGCCTGATTTTTGAATGTTTCATCTACTTGACAATCATGTCCATCACCATAATACTGATTCAAGTATCATTATAAGAAAAAATGTCTGAATTCACATCTTACGTCTCATCTATCTGACTATCATGTCCATCACCATGTTACTGATTCAAGTATATAAGAAAAAATGTCTGAATTCACATCTTACGTCTCATCTATCTGACTATCATGTCCGTCAAAATGTTACTGATTCACGTATATAAGAAAAAATGTCTGAATTCACATCTTACGTCTCATCTATCTGACTATCATGTCCATCACCATGTTACTGATTCACGTATATAAGAAAAAATGTCTGAATTCACATCTTGTCTCATCTATCTGACTATCATGTCTGTCACCATGTTACTGATTCAAGTATCATTATAAGAAAAAATGTCTGAATTCACATCTTACGTCTCATCTATCTGACTATCATGTCTGTCACCATGTTACTGATTCAAGTATTATTATAAGAAAAAATGTCTGAATTCACATCTTATGTCTCATCTACCTGACTATCATGTTCGTCACTGTGTTACTGATTCAAATATATATATTCAGCGCTTAGATTTGATTTTATCAAGATTTTGCACTATATAAATATTGCAATTATTATTTATATATTATTATTATATATAAAAAAAAAGTCTGAATTCACATCTTTAACTGACTTACTAGCAATGACCAGCTGCTCTTGCAAAATGGTTTGCTAGACAGACTAATATGTGGGCAGATGTGGCTTCAAGTCCAGTCAATTCTATCATATTCATTGTGGGATTTTTCAGACTTGACCAACTCCTACCTAAAGCTGAGTCATGCTATGAGCTCTCTGGGAAGACTGAGACCATACAGTAGAGTCTCATCCACTTCATGGATGCATCACTGAGAGCGTGATGCTAAAACATTTCCAGAGCAACATCACAAGTGTTTGTATCTCACAACCTTGTTTATCCTTTATTGTTTTTTTTGTCCCAGCCGACTGCGTAGAGCCATGTCAGGGCTACAACTGTTTCAAAACATACACAATACTTCAACAAGAAAGAAAAAGGAAAAGAAAATGAAGTACACATATCAATGCATTTGCGCACATAATCTATGGAGATGCCACTGACCACTCCGTCCAATTTATCGCACAGGGAATTACAATCAATTCACCTGAATACAAATTTAAGGACACTAAAACATCTATACAAAACAGGCATAAATCACTTAAAATTACCTCCACATATTTCATTTCCCTAGGACCAAAAATGCACTTAATACACATACCCAATTATCAATCCTGAGAAAAAGTACGTAAGACTTTATTGAACATCTCACAACCTGGTTGATGCCAGGATATGCCAAGAAAGGAAGAGTAGAGAACAGCTGTGTACAACTGTCACACAGCTTCAATCTGAACTCCATAGCATCATCATTATTATCCCTTGTCTCATGTGCCATCAGAACACTGTGAAAGACTGTCTCCAACTTTGTGGCCCCTGAAGTGGCACAGAAGATGGGACAGGAAAAACAAAATGAAAAAAGTTTAGGAGTTTGTTCATGAGAGATGTACAGCACTCAGACAATTCTATTGTTTGTTCAAGATTCCTCACAGTCAGATAATTCTACTGTTTGTTCAAGATTCACCACACTCGGACAATTCTATTGTTTGTTCATGAGAGATTCATTGCACTCGGGCAATTTTGTTGTTTGTTCAAGATTCACCACACTCAGGCAATTCTATTGTTTGTTCATGAGATTCACTGCACTCGGACAATTCTATTGTTTGTTCAATATTCACCACGCCCGGACAATTCTATTGTTTGTTCAATATTCACCACACTTGGACATTTCTATTGTTTGTTCATGAGAGATTCGTTGCACTTGGACAATCCTATTGTTTGTTCAATATTCACCACACTCAGACAATTCTATTGTTTGTTCAATATTCACCACACTCAGACAATTCTATTGTTTGTTCAAGAGAGGGTCATCACACTCGGACAATTCTGTTGCTTGTTCACTATAGATGCGTCACACTTGGGCATTCTATTGTTTGTTCAAGAGAGATTCCTCACACCTGGACAATTTCATTGTTTGTTCAAGATATATTCCTCACACTTCGACAATTGTATTGTTTGTTCAAGATATATTCCTCACACTCAGACAATTCTATTGTTTGTTCAAGACAGATTCCTCACACCCAGACAATTGTATTGTTTGTTCAAGACAGATCTGTTATACACAGACAATTCTATTGTTTGTTCAAAATTCAACACACTCGGACAATTCTATTGTTGTTCAAGATAGACCTGTCATACTCTGACAATTCTATTGTTTGTTCAAAATTCAACACACTCGGACAATTCTATTGTTTGTTCAAAATTCAACACACTCGGACAATTCTATTGTTTGTTCAAGAGAGATCTGTCATACTTGGACAATTCTATTGTTTGTTCAAAATTCAACACACTCGACAATTCTATTGTTTGTTCAAAATTCAACACACTCGGACAATTCTATTGTTTGTTCAAGAGAGATCTGTCATACTCAGACAATTCTATTGTTTGTTCAAGACGAATTCTTTGCACTGAGACAGCCCCATAGTTTGCTCATCAGAGACTCAATGCATTTGGGTAATTTCATACCATGCCACCCAAATCTGCCACTAATTATCTGGTAGATTCTTTCAGCCTGAATATAATCCTATGCATTAGCAAGGTCTTGAAATGGGAAGGGAGGGTCAGAACAGGATGTATCAAACATCGATATTACCAGAATGATTGGAGTCTTAACACTTTGACTCCCACACCCTGTCCACCAGCATCCTGCATTGTCAACCAAGCTAGAAAAGCAAATAAAATGAGGCCTTTGACTCCCTCACCCTATCCACCATATTCCTGCAGGAAACTGGTGAATAGGGTGAGGGAGTCAAAGGGTTAAATTTCTGCAGTTGGTGGATAGGGTGTGGGAGACAAAGGATTAAGATGGACAATGAACAAACCAATTCTTATGCTGGAGGCTGGGATTAAACTCATGACACTGGATCTTGAATCCACAAAGTATAACAACTGATCAAATGAAGAGAATTATTACCTGTGATGTGAACTTGCCAGTACTCCAGCTTTTTCAACACCTTTGGAATCTTGAAATTAATGTGTGCGGTGTTGATACCTGGCAACTTGATGTCAATGGCACTGATGAAGTGAGGGAAATCCCAGTCCTGGGTCAAACAACAAAGTGTACTATGTATTATTTCTCATCAACATCCACACATATGTGATATCAGTACACAAAAACTGAGCATACAATAACATGCACAACTTTCATTTATCACAACTTTCCATTTTCTAAAAGTTTATGATTTATATGCTAATGAAAATGTAGTGGGGTAGAGGGAGAGGAGGAAATAACATAATCCAAATGACCTGTCTTGTTTTAAAGATGTTTGCTGCTCATGAAAAGGATTCCATCTTTTCTCTAGCCTACAATGCCTTTTCTTTAGAACTTTGTCAAAAATGTCTCGCCTTTAGCAGAACCTTCAGATGGTTTGAAGTCAGATGAGAGTACAGCATCTGCCGCTTTCTGTCCGTCTGTCTGGAATCCTTCCTTACCAACACCTGCCATCTGACAGCTGAATTCATACTGCTGAACTTCATACACTGCAACTGGCCCTTCAAATGGTTCTTGAGTCCCACAATGAAACGTTCCTGATTTTCTTCGACTTGCTGTCTGCATTGGGGACTATATCTGATCGGAACACCAGTCAATCTAGGCTTCTGAAATTCTATCAGACATCTACGTCCCCTATAGGCCAAGCATACCAACAACCCTTAACATCAAAATTCTGAAACGTCCAATCTGGCCAGTAATGCTCTATGGCTGCAAAACCTGGATATGGAGAAAAATAGATTAAGATCAACCTGCAGAGATGCAGTTCTACAGGCAGCTTTTTTGGAATCAAATAAGCCAATTAAAGAACAAATGAAAGCATTCTGAATGAACTCTCAGTCTGACAACCGCTGGCAGAAATCAACAAATGAAAAACGAAATACACCGGCCATACAACCAGCAACACCAACACAATCCTGATGTCAACAGTACTGCCAAAAAAAAATTGAGGCCAAAAGAAACCCGGGCAGACAACCCACCTTACATGTGACTTGCTTGCACGAAATGATAGATAAGTCACGCTTGGCCAAGTGGTGCAGCAGGTTGACAACAGTGGTGGGGGTCTGTCTGGGTAAAATCGCGATTTTCACATCAACACTTTGCTAGGCCATTTTTCAACACCAGTTTGAGTTGATTTTCCTTTTTTTGTTTGCACCATAAATGTTTTTAATTTGCCTTGTGTGTTATTAACTGATCCATTTCGAACAGAAAATCGCTTCAGAACAGGTCATGTTTTGATACCAGCCAACAATGAATCCCTTACAGAACCCCAACATGTTATATAGCAATGGAACCAGGAGGGTGTGTGTTTTTACGCTGTAGACTGATTATATTTAAAGAGTCCAATCAGAATGCTTGTAAGGGCTATCTTTGGTGTAAGCGAAACCTGAGGCTTTGACAAACAGTTCTAACTTGAAGGTTGTTTTTCTCAAAATGGCCATTCTGCTGTTTGCTGGATGTAAACAAGCACAACTTCCACATTTTTTTGTTGTACACACTTTGTTCTTATAACATCAGAAAGATCTCTTTTTTGTCTTTCAAGTGATACATATATCTCAATATCACCAAATTTGACTTATCTAACTTATCTACCTTTTTGTGGAAGTAGGTCACATATATCAACAACATCATGGAAATCAGCAGTCTGAAGGTGTACAGAATAGCACAGAAAAGAGAAGATGGAGCAAATGGAGGAGAGTTGTTGTGACATCTGCTGCTACAGCTGCCATCAAAATCAATGACATTGACAGGTGAGGGGTGATGGGCCAAGGGTTGGATGAAAAAAAAATCACTGTAGTGCTTACCTATGACCTATAGAAAGACAGAATGATGTAATTTTATCTCACTACACACTCATTCTGATTTTCTCTCTTTACATGACATTCCCCACTGTTCATCCCCATCTTCATTAACATCCGCTCTCAAAATGTTTCTTTTTCCAGCAATTTTTTCATTAGTGCTAACCTACCCAATTCTCCTAATTTGCTGACATGTTCTTTCAAGATATGTTGTGTCGTTCATGTGTACATGCACATGTGTGTGTGTGTGTGTGTGTGTGTGTGGTGTGTGTGTGTGCGTGCATGCGTGCGTGCGTGCGTGCGTGCGTGTGTGCATGCATGCATGCATCCGTACAAATACAAAAAGTTGTAAATTGTAAAGCGCTTTGAGTTTGAGGAAAGGCACTATATGAATGTCCAGTTATCATTATTACTATCATTATTATTATATTCACCTGCATGACGATCATGATATCCATGACAAGAATGAAAGAAGCAAGAAAGGCACGGGATAGCTCATTGCTATGCAGGAAGTCGCGGTTCAGATTGTCCCAGTTGATGTAGTCAGTGCAGATGACGAAAAGGACGGTGACGGAGGAGAGGACAACTATAATCCAAAAGAGGATGATGCGGTTGTACCGTGTGTTCCACCACTGGCGTGGCCTCTTGGCCCACATAGGATACAGCTTCTCTTGTAGCATCATGTCTGTCACCTGATGACAGTGAAACAGCAGGAAAAAGATCAGATGACAGTAGAAAATAGATGGTTATAGTGTACTGTTATGAATCTTAGAACATCAGGGGAATTTGTTCAAACATGCACACATGCACGCACGAACGCACACATACACACACACACACGCGCACACACACACACACACACACACACACACACGGACGCACACACACACAGACGCGCAGACACACGCACACACACGCACACACACGCACACACACACACACGCACACGCACACACACACACACGCACACAACACAAAAACACACAATATTCAAGAAAAACCAACAACACCATAAAAAATCAAAACAAAGTCAGAACAAAAACAAAAGAGTCAACAGAGTGACAGCAAATAATACTGCAAACTCATTTTCAGTTCCTCAAGATATCTCCTTGCTCAGAAATAGACAGTGAGTGCCCTAACCATTGTTCATAATCTCTCTACACAGACATCAGACTGACTCGGAGTCGTGTTACTCATAAATAAAAAAGCATCACACATCATCATCATCATCAGGTGCCTTGCTGCATGGCATTGGCGATCATGGACTTCCATCTGTCTCTATCTCTTGTTGCCCCTAGCATCTCCCCCACCCTCCTCGTCCCCAACCACTCTGCAAGTCCGTCCAGCATTTTCTCCCTGGGTCTACCCCGTGCTCTCTTTCCCTCCAGCTTTCCCGTTGTGACCAGGAGCTCCAAATCCCCCTTCCTCATAAAATGGCCTACAAATGTTGCCTGTCTTTTCCTAATCTTCCTTATGAGTGATCTACTTGTGTCTGCCTCCATCACACAGACATATCACACATATACTTCATGAACTAACACAAGCATCACAGACACACAATTCATAAACAAACAAGCATCACAGACATATACAATTCATAAACAAACATCACAGACATATAATTCATAAACAGACATTGCAGACATATAATTCATAAACAAACATCACAGACATACAATTCATAAACAAACATCACAGACATAAATTTCATACACAAACAAGCATAACAGACATATAATTCACAAACATCACAGACATATAATTCATAAACAAACAAGCATCACAGACATATAATTCATAAACAAACAAGCATCACAGACACCCATATAGTTCATAAAGAAACAAATATCACAGACATATAATTCATAAACATCACAGACATGATACATAAACAAACAAATGTCACAGACATATAATTCATAAACAAACAAGCATCACAAACATAAACAAATAAGCCACAAACGGCTGAATGCCTGCATGAGCCACATTCAAACTGATGCCATGACCAACCTGCCCCTAAAATTGAGACGACCAAATAACAAAACACATATCACAGCAATGTTGCCTAAGATAAGACTCATGAAATGACAGGAGACATGGTCAAATACAACTTATCTGACCACCAGGCTCCATGACAACTGGCAGAAACAGGAAACAATGGACACATTCATCACCAGATGCAGCCTTTCTTTCTTTTATTGTTATTTAAAGCCCAGCTGACTGCGCAGAGCCATATCAGGGCTATAACCGCTTCAAAACACACAAAACTTCAACAGGAAAAACAACGAAAAGAAAATTAAGTACACATATCAATGCATTCGCACACATAATCTAGGGACATGCCCCCAGCATAGGACCATTCCGTCCGATTTATCGCACAGGGGAGATTTAAAAAACACACCTGAATACAAATATTTATAAACATACATAAGGACACAAAAACATATATAAAAACAGGCATAAATTACCTAAAATTGCTTCCCCATATCTCACTTCCCTAGAGCCAAAAATGCACTTAATACAGGTACCCAATTATCAATCTGAAGAAAAAGTACGTAAGACTTTATCAAAAAAATACAGGTGAATGGACCATTAAGGCAGAAAATAAGTAGAAATGACAGAAAGCAAGAAACAAGGCAGAAACAAATAGAGTGACAGAAAAGAGGAAATTTCTAGCACAGAATTTCCAGAAGGTGGAGATACTATTTATACTGAAAGAGCCCCTGGCAACCCAACGGGGGGCAGATGCAGCCTGACCATGTACATAATGAATGAAAGGAGAAAATCATCCTCAACACTACCATTTCTGTCAACATCCAACTTACCATCCAAGCAGTGAAAAAGTCTCCACACCAGGTGCCCGTGGCAGCAGCTTTCATGAAAATGTTGTTGGCGATGGTCATGTAGGGAGAAATGCTGTAATCTGTGGTAGAGTCTCCACCGATAAGAAGAAAGGCATTGTAGATGTAGGAGAAGATGAACACACATAGGATGGTGCTGAGAAACATGGTCATCCAGGAGCCTTTGTCATCAGTAAACATTTTCAGCCGGAACAGACGATCTGGAACAAAAACATGAGGGGAAAAGTCTGTGGAAATGCATCATTTCTAAGCTAGGTACAGATTTTCCTGTATGTGATGGGTCATGGGAAGCGAGATGTCAGAAACATGAAGCTCTCTTAGAGCCTGCATGGATAACAGTGCCCATCTCATCTGTAGTTCAGTGGTTAGTATTTCCCCACCTCTCATGTGGGAGACCAGGGTCAATTCTCTGCTGGGGAGAACCAGTGACTGATCCTATTAGTTCAGTTGGTTAGAATGCTATGCTGCTGATGCAGAAGTTATGTGGTCAACCCTCAGGGATGGGGGTGGGGACAGTTGTCTTATTTAGTGATCTTGTTACTAATATTAGCCTACCCTCAGAAAGGACAGTTTCTTTGTTTAGTGATCCTGTTAGCCTGCTATTGTTATTGTTGTTTAAAGCCTAGCTGAATGCGTAGAGCCATATCAGGGCTATAACCGTTTCAAAACATACAAAACTTCAACAGGGGAAGGAAAAAAAAGAAAAGAAAAGTACACATATCAATGCACTCACGCACATAATCTAAGGACATGTCCCTGGTGCTGACCACTCTGTCCAATTTATCACACAGGAGATTTAAAAAACACAACTGGATACAAATTTTTTAAGTACACCTAAAGACACCAACACATATATAAAAAAGGACATAAGTTACCTAACATTGTTTCCACATATCTGACCTTTCTAGATCCAAAAATGCACTTAGTACATGTACCCAATTATCAATCCTAAGAAAAAGTATGGGATAATAGACCTGCAAGGCAGAAAATGATAGGAAGAAATGACAGAAAGCAAAGGAGCAAGGCAGAAACAAAGAGAGTGACAGAAAAGAGGAAATTTCTAGCACAGAATTTCCAGAAGGTGGGGATACTATTTACACTGAAAGAGCCCCCGGCATCCCCACGGTGGGATTTCTGCATAATATCCATGATGGTAAAAGCAGACATTCAGAAGAAAAAAACAAAAGACAGAAGATGTTTAAACAAAAGCACCATGTAACAACAAATCATGTCAAACAAAAGACATATGAAATACTCACTGAAGAGAAGCGTGTGGAAAAGCAACTTCCCCACAACCATCCCTACAATGGTTCCGGACAACCAGAGGAACACCTTCAGCACGCTCCAACCATTGGGTGGATAGCGTGTGCCGACGAAGGCAAAACAGTTGCCTATGACTGGGATGTTGCACTCATTACAACTGTGTGCCACAGGATCCTCAGCGTAGATGAGAAAGTTGCAGAACGTCACAAAATATGCGATGAACAGACGTAAGTAAGGATGCTGAAAGTAGTAGCGGAAATCACTCTCCATATAAAGTGAGTACATACTTGCACCGTCGGTGTCATCTTTCCCTTCAATTTTTGCACTTTCGGGTTTTAACCGATTTCCATCTGTTTGGTTTCCAATCACCGATTTTCTGCCAGCAGTGTCGATAGGAGTGACCCCATCCCCTAAGTCGACCTCACGCATGTTTGAGTCCTGAACAGCAGCCATACTGGAGGTGCTTGGTGCCACTTTGTTTTGGGGACCAAGCCTGGTTACTTGCCCTTTGGAGGCCTTGGTGTGGGCAGGGGTAGAGGGTCCTTTACTTTTCACTCCATTTCCACCACCGTCATGGGAGGTAACCTGCTCCACTGGTGTTAGGCCCTGGACATGTGAGATGGTGGGTGCCTGCCTTCTTTCATCGCCGATCTGAAAACACAGATGTTTCAATTTTTCTATAATATAATAATATAATAATAATGATAATAATAATAATAATAATACTATTACCACTACTACTAAATAACAACAACAACATAATAATAATGACAATAATAATAATTATGATGAGAAGAAGAAGAAGAGAAGAAGAAGAAGATGAAGAAGAAGAAGAAGAAGAAGGAGAAGAAGAAGAAGAAGAAGAAGAAAGAAGAAGAAGAAGAAGAAGAAGAAGAAGAAATAAGATTCGTTAAGCACCATTCCACAATGTGCTCAAACACTTATTGTTATAATACAACTATGAACAGCAAGCAAAATTCATACACACAAAATACATCATCATTAGCACAGAATCTTATGATATGTACCTAAAGAAACGTGCACAGTTACACGTCAACAATATATATAACAATAACAATGTACAGTTACAAATATAGACATACCACATGTAATGGTATACATGTGTTCATGACTATACACAGATATTCATTAGTGACCTGTTACCTCAGTTGCTGAGTGTCATATGCTCATCACACAGGGTTCAATCTCTCTCTCTCTCTCTCTTTTCTCCCTCTCTCTCTCTCTCTCTCTCTCTCTCTCTCTCTCTCTCTCTCCTCTCTCTCTCTCTCTCTCTCTGTGGGTTGGTTGAGTGGCAGAATGGCTCAGACGTAAACCTGCCAATAACTATATTCAGGGTTCCAAGTTCATTTACCACTGACACGACTTTTCTCCTCACTTTGATGGGAAAATCGAACTGAACGTCTACTCCTTCGGAAGGATCCTTCGGATGAAAAACAAGTTGTATCCGTAAACGGTCTGGCCTATGCACACTAAAAATCCCACGGCAGTTGAAAATCGTGAAGAGTAGGGCTGATTTCCCAGGTCCCTCCTCATGAAGCCTTCTTGCCTTTCTGAAGTTTTGGTCAAAGAAAAAACAAACAAAAAAAGGATGGTGATACATTGTGAAAACATTCTCTCGAAGTGGACAGCAGCTGGAATTTCACCTAGCAAATATACTGTGACAAAAATAAATACTACTACCACTACCGTAATTCTTTTGATAGAACCGTGAATTAAACATCTGCCATCTTAAGGTCAATCCTGATGCAACGTAAGACAATGGCTTGTTTGCTGCCCACTTTAATGATTCCATCATTCTGGTGGTGTCAGCTTAGCGTTTCATGGTTCCCTTCTCCCCATTTCAAGACCTACCCAGGTTTTGTTTGGGTCAGAAAGTCTGTCAGATAATTGCCGGCAGATTTGATATAGCGTATATGGAAATGTCTGAGTGCAATGAATCCCTCTAAAACAGCTGCAAACTCCTACTCCTGAATGTTGAACAGTCAACCACACAGCCAGATGAACATTCCAGGAAATGCTTGTCTACAAAGGCTTTTACTCATAGTGCGCAGGTGGTATGATGATGCACAATTTACATATTCAGTCTTTGGTGGGTGTGCATGCTGGGTGTTCTCATGTTTCCATAAACCATCAGGCAGTGACATGACTTACGGGATCTTCAACATGCGAATTCGATATTCTGCCAGTGTATGCCTTTTAAAAAATGAAGAAACACAATGTACATCGTATCTAGCTGTGTGAGTAAACTTTTCAGGCAAAATACTGGCCACTACAGCGCCTTGGGAGTTGAATAAAATGGAGAAAACTCTTCCAACAGTAGCACCGCAGTTTCTGAACACCAAAGACTGCAACTGATCCCACAAGTCTGTACTAATCTAGTTTGGTAGCGTCTTGGCAGTAGCGAAATGGACCACTGTAGGTACCATAGGGATGACCACAGAATCAATAGCCGGTGAATGCAAACTACGTAACAGGGATGGGAAGAGACAGGAGTCCTGTCTAACTGGATACTTCACCTGCACGTAAGTTTGTTATTTACGATCACAGTGCGAGGCATTAAATTACAAGCCCACCACGAGACAGCTTGCGTATATTGTGTGTTACAGTGTAATATACTTTTCTGTTGTCTGGAACATTGCAAAGCAGCCGGTCATTTTTAGCTCACATATTCTATCAAAACAAACGTGACCTTCCACTGCGAAGTAAGTCAATTGTCACAAGATGGTCATTTTTAGTTCACTGTATATTCTATCAAAATAAGCATGACCTTCCACTGTGAAACAAGTCAAGTGTTACCAGATGGTCATTTTCAGCTCACTGCATATTCTATCAAAACAAACATGACCTTCCACTGTGAAATGAGTCACTTGTCACCAGACAGTCATTTTTAGCTCACTGCATATTCTATCAAAACAAATGTGACGTGACGTTCCACTATGAAATGAGTCAACTGTCACCAGACGATCATTTTCAGCTCATTGCATACCCTATCAAAACAAACGTGACCTTCCACTGTGAAATGAGTCACCTGTCACCAGACATTCATTTTTAGCTCACTGCACATTCCAAATTAATATCTATGTTCTTTCTAACATAGAACGCTTTCTGAGAAACGGGTTTTGGACGATGGCACCTTCATGATTCGCCATTTTGAGAAAAACAAAAAGAAAAAAAGAAGAAAAAAAAAACAATCACAATTCAGCAATAATTTTTCTTTTCAAAGCAAGA
>JAPXFY010000024.1:13609067-13621567 GCA_030674185.1 Monoplex corrugatus
TCAAGGCAAAAGACATAAGCTTGTGGCATAAATCTAACGCGCTGGTAAACTCTTGTGGTTCTACCTAACTTTTGAGTTCTACATATAGGCCTTCTATTGCGTACCATCATCATGTGCCCTGCCGCATGGCATTGGCGATCATGGCCCTCCATACGAACCTATCCCTTGTCGCTGCAAGAACATTTCCCACCCTCTCTGTCCTCAGCCATCCTGCAAGTCCGTCCAATATTTTCTCCCTGGGTCTACCTATTGCGTAAATTTGTAGTAATCTCTTACTGAAAAACCAACCAATCAACCAACCAACCAACCAACCAAACCATTCAACCTTGGTTGCCTTTGCAACTAATCATTTCCATTCAAGTTGTGTAATTTATAACTACATGTACATTAGTAAGATAAACATCCAATTTTTACCCATAATCATTTGAAAACCTACCGATAAACATTAAACCCTTACTCGAGTCCCGCGCACAATATTAACCCTTTGACTTCCGCACTCTGTCCATCAGCATCCTGCATTCTCAACCACGCTAGCAAAGCAAAAAGAACCCTCCGATTCTCTCACCTGTAGGAAGCTGGTGGATAGGGTGAGGGAGTCAAAGGATTAAGTTTTGGCAGCTGATGGACAGCGTGCAGGAGTCAAAGGGTTAAAAGTGGCCTATTCGCTGCCCGTCTAAATGTTTCCTTCATTTCGGTAGTGCAAGCTTGGTGTTCCATGGGATATCGCCCCCTCCCCTCCCCCCCCCCTTCTCTATTTTAAGATTTTGCCAGAGCATAGGGTTTTGTGTAGGCTCGAGGAGTCTGCCTGACAGCTGCTAGATGTGAGTGGAAGCATATGGTGTGCAATGAATCCTTCTTGAATAAACTCCATGAACTCTAAATCCTTACTCAGGCACGTTCTCCTCTTTTGAAGATTAACCCTTTGACTCCCGCAATCCTACCCACCAACTGCAAAAAAAATTAACCCTTTGACTTCACCATATCCACCAGCTTCCTGCAGGAAGTTGACGGATAGGGTGAGGGAGTCAAAGGGTTATGGTTCTGCTGTGCTGGCATGGTTAATAATGAAGGATGCTGGTGGATAGGGTACGGGAACCAAAGGGTTAACTGTTTAAGTAACTCATCACGACACATTATCTAGGCCGATACTTTAAGGTATTCTGGGAGAAGGCTATCACAGGGGCTGACAAAGGAACAGAAGGGCGGTAAATATCAAAGACTGTCTGACTGTCCAATTCCAGCATGCCACAGCTTGCTGTAGTATCCCATGAACAGATATGGGGGAAGGGGGGTTCCTGTCTGCTTGCTATATCCACATCAGTTCGCCCCCCCCCCCCCCCTGCCCCACTTCCCCAACAATCACACGGGTATATTGGATTAGAAAAGACGATGTTGATGGTGATGAACATAATCCTCTAATCTATGAACTGTGCATATAGATGTACGTGCAATAATATAAATGATAATACAATAGTGATAATAATAATAATCATCATCATCATCATGTAAAAATAACAACAATAGTAATAGTAATAATAATGATGATGATAATAATAACAATAATGACATTTATAAGGCGCCAAATCTTGATACAAAAATCACACCAACGCGCGCACTCTCATGATTCAATACAGCAAACATTCAACAACGACCATAACTCTAGGGACAAAGCACATGCAAACCAGGAGTGTGTGTGTGTGGAGGGGGGGGGGGACAGAAGGGGAATGGAGTGAGTGTGAGCATGCAGCAGAAGAAATCATTGCTGGACACAAAGGAATGTCTTCAAGCTAGGCTTTAAAGATAGACAGGAAGTATGCGACTGTCGAATAGACGGAAGCTGATCATTACAGTTGTATGGGGTCCAGACACAGAAAAAAGAGCGGCAATCGACAGTGGAACATCTGTATCGAGATATTCGTAGACAAGAAGTATCAGAGGCAGAACAAAGAGCTCGGGCAGGGGCGTACATTCGGAAATGGCCACAAAGATAAATAGATGCAGTACCACTGATAGACTTGTATCATAATATATTGATTTTGTATGAAATTGTTCGAGAAAAGGGCAACCAATGAAGAAAATGAAGCATGGGAGTGACGTGATTATCCTCTTTTTAAGAAGGGCAAGACGGGCCACAGGATTCTGAATATGCTGGAGGCATGCAACAAAACAGAAGCAGGCAAACCAGGAAGCAGATAATTACAATAATCGATGTGAGACAAGATAAGAGAAACTGCCAGTTTAGATGCCCCTGAAGTAGTAAGATAAGGGTGAACAGAACTGTAACATTTCATTTGACAATAACAAGACTGACAGGTTTGGTATACCAGAGCATGTGCCTATACCTGATGTTCCCCAAAGTATTCAGGTGTGGAATATAAAAAAAGAAAAAAAAATGTTTATGGTGTACTGTTTACTGACAACTAATTACAAACAAATCAGCAAAATGTCACATTTTTGTTTTTGCGTGTGTGTGTTGCAACAGGATCTCTACGCAACACGCGTGGTAACAGATGGCAATGTTACGCATCATGCATTTACGGTTTTTGATTGCTTGTTTGTTTTGTTTGTTTGTTTGCTTGTTTGTTTTGTTTGTTTCTTTGCTTGTTTGTTTTTTTGCTTTTTGTTGTTTTGTTTCTTTTTTTGTTTTGTTTGTTTGTTTTATTTTGGTATCTACACGATAAGATCATCAGACCAGATACCACACTTTTGATAGCATGCTAGCACGAATGAAACTTACGTGGCTGATCTATGCAACGTGAAAGCCGGTCACAGAAGGTGGATGGGAAGCGAAGAAGTAAAGACCTCAAAAAGCGGATGAGAACTAACCACGAGACATCGATGCTGATTTCTGAGTAAGAGTCTTTAACTCCTACATCAACTATCCTACAGTTAAATCAGGTGCCAGTTTGTTAACACTAACGGTTATCAGACTGATTACTACCAATACCTAAAGTACCATAGATCTTTCTGATCAGATAATTGGATTATAAGATAATATAGATTTCTTTAATCAGTGACAAAAGCTGATAAGATGAATGCAAAGTTGCATCATTCACAACACCAACCCACTGTAGAACTGTTTTACAATGTTTCAAACTTAACTCTTTAAAATAGTATGAAGCTTCCATCAAAAATGTTGAAGCTGCTAATCAAATAGAATAAATGATGTGGACACTTAACCTTCTGAGAAAGAATTCACAGGTCATCTCGAATTTTCACCTTTTTCCCCCTTGCATGAAAAGTTTGGAAATTCCCATCTTGACTCACAGCCAAAAAGTTTTCATCTCTCTACATCTGGTGAATGCAGTAATGTGTAGTTTTCATCTCTCTACATCTGGTGATAGCAGTGAGTGGTTTTCATCTCTCTACATCTGGTGATAGCAGTGATTTGTAGTTTTCATCTCTCTACATCTGGTGATAGCAGTGAGTGTAGTTTTCATCTCTCTACATCTGGTGATAGCAGTGAGTGTAGTTTTCATCTCTCTACATCTGGTGATAGCAGTGAATGTAGTTTTCATCTCTCTACATCTGGTGATAGCAGTGAGTGTAGTTTTCATCTGTCTACATCTGGTGATAGCAGTGAGTGTAGTTTTCATCTCTCTACATCTGGTGATAGCAGTGAGTGTAGTTTTCATCTCTCTATGTCTGGTAATACCAGTGAGTGTAGTTTTCATCTCTCTACATCTGGTAATACCAGTGAGTGTAGTTTTCATCTCTCTACATCTGGTGATAGCAGTGAGTGTAGTATTCATCTCTCTACATCTGGTGATAGGAACAAATTCTGGCATGGTTAAAAACAAGTTAACGAGGGTGCGGATGGGATCCACAGCACCATCCTCACCACCTCTGGACGATCACCCCCCCCCCCAAGCTCCCACTCTACTCGACAGTCATTTCATCAAAAAAACGAGGGGGCCTGTCCATGCCTCGCCTGACCCATTCGGACCCAGTCATCAGTTACCTTGTTTACAAACCGAATGGCAAAGTAGGGGAGACGACAAAGCCCGGGACATAGCCACTCAACATGCACTAACCAGGAGAAAAAAAAAAAAGAAAAAAGGCTGTGTGTTTGCTGTGGAGCTCAGGGCGGGATATGACTTAGCTCACTTGGTTAATACTGACAACAAGACACAAATCCTACCATTAGTCAAGATTAGAAAGAAAAATGTTTTAAACAAGGCACAGATCATACGATTAGTCAAGAATAAAAAAAAAAAGTTTTAAAACTGCAGAGGCGGACAAATCGATCTTAGACGAGACGACAATCTGTTGCTGAGTCATCAAAACCAATCATCTGATCGATGATATACTGGATGAATGTATAACAGGGAGAGAGCAGCCTATGATAAAACTAAGGTAAAATAATTATCAGAAACTGATATAGAGATGTACATTTTTATTAAAATCTTGCCTGAAATTCAGGCCACCTCACTGCTATCACCACATACAGAGAGATAAATACTACACATTACTGCTATCACACATACAGAGAGATAAATACTACACATTACTGCTATCACCACATACAGAGAGATAAATACTACACATTATGCTATCACCACATACAGAGAGATAAATACTACACATTACTGCTATCACCAAATGTATGAATATTACACATTACTGCTATCACCAGATTTAGAGAGATGAAGACTAGACTCCAGATGAAGAAAGATGAAAAATACACTCACTGCTATCATGCTACCACCAGATGTAGAGAGATGAAAACTACACTCACTGCTATCATCAGACATAGAGAGATGAAGGGTACACTCACTGCTATCACCAGATGTAGAGAGATGAAGGTACACTCACTGCTATCACCAGAAGAAGAGAGATGAAAGCTACACTCCAGATGAAGAGAGATGGAAGACTACACATCACTTCTATCACCAGATGTAGAGAGATGGAAGACTACACATCACTTCTATCACCAGCTGTAGAGAGATGGAAGACTACACATCACTTCTATCACCAGATGTAGAGAAATGGAAGACTACACTCACTGTTATCACCAGATGTAGAGAGATGAAAAACTACACTCACTGCTATCACCAGATGTAGAGAGATGAAAACTACACTCACTGCTATCACCAGATGTAGAGAGATGAAAACTACACTCACTGCTATCACCAGATGTAGAGAGATGAAAACTACACTCACTGCTATCACCAGATGTAGAGAGATGAAAACTACACTCACTGCTATCACCAGATGTAGAGAGATGAAAACTACACTCACTGCCATCACCAGATGTAGAGAGATGAAAACTACACTCACTGCTATCACCAGATGTAGACAGATGAAGACTACACTCACTGCTATCACCAGATGCAGAGAGATGAAAACTACACTCACTGCTATCACCAGATGTAGACAGATGAAGACTACACTCATTGCTATCACCAGATGTAGAGAGATGAAAACTACACTCACTGCCATCACCAGATGTAGAGAGATGAAAACTACACTCACTGCTATCACCAGATATAGAGAGATGAAATACTACACTCAATGCAATCACCAGACGCAGAGAGATGAAAACTACACTCACTGCTATCACCAGATGTAGAGAGATGAAGACTACACTCACTGCTATACCAGATGTAGAGAGATGAATAATACACATCACTATCACCAGATGTAGAGAGATGAAAACTACACATCAGTGCTATCACCAGATATAGTGAGACGAAGACTACACTCACTGCTATCACCAGATGTAGAGAGATGAAAACTACACTCACTGCTATCACCAGATATAGTGAGATGAAGACTACACTCACTGCTATCACCAGATGTAGAGAGATGAAGACTACACTCACTGCTATCACCAGATGTAGAGAGATGAATAATACACATCACTATCACCAGATGTAGAGAGATGAAAACTACACATTACTGCTATCACCAGATGTAGAGAGATGAAAACTACACTCACTGCTATCACCAGATGTAGAGAGATGAAAACTACACTCACTGCTATCACCAGATGTAGAGAGATGAAAACTACACTCACTGCTATCACCAGATGTAGAGAGATGAAAACTAACACTCACTGCCATCACCAGATGTAGAGAGATGAAAACTACACTCACTGCTATCACCAGATATAGAGAGATGAAATACTACACTCAATGCAATCACCAGACGCAGAGAGATGAAAACTACACTCACTGCTATCACCAGATGTAGAGAGATGAAGACTACACTCACTGCTATACCAGATGTAGAGAGATGAATAATACACATCACTATCACCAGATGTAGAGAGATGAAAACTACACATCAGTGCTATCACCAGATATAGTGAGACGAAGACTACACTCACTGCTATCACCAGATGTAGAGAGATGAAAACTACACTCACTGCTATCACCAGATATAGTGAGATGAAGACTACACTCACTGCTATCACCAGATGTAGAGAGATGAAGACTACACTCACTGCTATCACCAGATGTAGAGAGATGAATAATACACATCACTATCACCAGATGTAGAGAGATGAAAACTACACATTACTGCTATCACCAGATGTAGAGAGATGAAAACTACACTCACTGCTATCACCAGATGTAGAGAGATGAAAACTACACTCACTGCTATCACCAGATGTAGAGAGATGAAAACTACACTCACTGCTATCACCAGATGTAGAGAGATGAAAACTACACTCACTGCCATCACCAGATGTAGAGAGATGAAAACTACACTCACTGCTATCACCAGATGTAGACAGATGAAGATTACACTCACTGCTATCACCAGATGCAGAGAGATGAAAACTACACTCACTGCTATCACCAGATGTAGACAGATGAAGACTACACTCATTGCAATCACCAGATGTAGAGAGATGAAAACTACACTCACTGCCATCACCAGATGTAGAGAGATGAAAACTACACTCACTGCTATCACCAGATATAGAGAGATGAAATACTACACTCAATGCAATCACCAGACGCAGAGAGATGAAAACTACACTCACTGCTATCACCAGATGTAGAGAGATGAAGACTACACTCACTGCTATCACCAGATGTAGAGAGATGAATAATACACATCACTATCACCAGATATAGAGAGATGAAATACTACACTCAATGCAATCACCAAACGCAGAGAGATGAAAACTACACTCACTGCTATCACCAGATGTAGAGAGATGAAATACTACACTCAATGCAATCACCAGACGCAGAGAGATGAAAACTACACTCACTGCTATCACCAGATGTAGAGAGATGAAGACTACACTCACTGCTATCACCAGATGTAGAGAGATGAAGACTACACTCACTGCTATCACCAGATGTAGAGAGATGAATAATACACATCACTATCACCAGATGTAGAGAGATGAAAACTACACATTACTGCTATCACCAGATGTAGAGAGATGAAAACTACACTCACTGCTATCACCAGATGTAGAGAGATGAAAACTACACTCACTGCTATCACCAGATGTAGAGAGATGAAAACTACACTCACTGCTATCACCAGATGTAGAGAGATGAAAACTACACTCACTGCTATCACCACATGTAGAGAGATGAAAATTACACTCACTGCTATCAACAGATGTAGAGAGATGAAAACTACACTCACTGCTATCACCACATGTAGAGAGATGAAAATTACACTCACTGCTATCAACAGATGTAGAGAGATGAAAACTACACTCACTGCTATCACCACATGTAGAGAGATGAAAATTACACTCACTGCTATCAACAGATGTAGAGAGATGAAAATTACACTCACTGCTATCAACAGATGTAGAGAGATGAAAACTACACTCACTGCTATCACCAGATGTAGAGAGATGGAAAACTACACTCACTGCCATCACCAAATGTAGAGAGATGGAAAACTACACTCTCTGCTATCACCACAATGTAGAGAGATGAAATCATAATTAAGCACAATAAAACGTGCGTAAAAACTGACCCAAATCATTTATAATTGCTGCTGCACATCACATGTTCATAGAGCTAAAACTGTTGTTAGCACATGTGCCCAACTATCAATCCTAAAAGACATTATGTCAAGTTTTACAGAACACAGACATAAAGGTGAATGGACCAGCAAGGGAAAATGATGGGAAGAGACGACAGAAAGCAGAGAAGCAAGGCAGAAACAAAGAGAAGTAGCCTAAGGAAGAAACAAAGAGAGTGACAGAAAAGAGGAAATTTCTAGCACAGAATTTTCAGAAGATGGGGATACTAACTGTACTGAAAGAGCCACCAGTACCATTGCAAATATTTGAATTACCATGTCAATTTCGGTCTACTCAAGATGACACCATTTTACTGATGGTTCTACGCATGCACATTAAAAGTTGTGTGGCAGTTAACAAAATCAATCAAATATAGTAATCAAATGAAATCAATGAAACAAGTTAATCAAATGACATTAATCGATCAAATCAATCAAATGACATAATCCATCAATCGAAAACGTATACTGATAAAAAAAATAAAATAAGAAAGAGAGAGAGAGACAGACAGACAGAGACACAGAGAGAGACAGACAGAGAGAGAGAGAGAGAGCGAGACAGAGACACAGACAGACAGAGAGAGAGAGAGAGGGAGGGAGAGAGAGAGAGAGAGAGAGAGAGAGAGAGAGGACAGACAGACAGACAGACAACAGACAGACAGACAGAGAGAGAGAGAGAACTGACAAGATCCACCACAGCCAAACTCACCACAACCAACAGTACCAAACAGACAATAGGAGCTACCAGCGAGCCCGAATTACGAGCTGTCGCAGCAATGACTAGTAGACACGGCATCCCTACCTACCTACCACTGGATGACAATAATCACACGTGCACACTGATGAAACAGCTCTATGGAACAATGAACATTGTGGTGCCTATGAACTGATCCAGTCAGGCATTCGAAAAAGATCTATCATCAGTCTTTTCAGAGACATGAAGAGAGAGATCAGTAACAGGTTTTGTACATCATTTTTTTTTTTTTTTTTTACCATCAATTTTTGCCCCCCGTGGGTATGCCGGGGGCTCTATCAGTATAAATTGTATCCCCACCTTCTGGAAATTCTGTGTGAGAAATTTCCTCTTTTCTATCGCTCTCTTTGTTTCTCTCTTACTCCTTTGCTTTCTGTCATTTCTACCTATCATTTTCTGCCTTGCTGGTCCATTCACTTGTATGCGTTCGATAAAGTCTTGCGTACTTTTTCTTAGGATTGATACTTGGGTACATGTATTAAGTGCATTTTTGGCTCGAGGGAGGTGAGATATGCGAAAGCAATTTTACGTAATTTACGCCTGTTTATATATGTTTTGGTGTCCTTAGGTATGCTTACATTTGTATTCAGGAGTGGTTTTTTTTTAAATCCCCTGTGCGATAAATTGGGAGGAGTGGTCAACGCCAGGGTTATGTCCTCACATTATGCGCACGAATGCATTGATATGTGTACTTAACTTTCTTTTTTTTTTTCCCCCTGTTGAAGTTTTGTATTTTTGAAGTAGTTATAGCCCTGATATGGCTCTACACAGTCGGCTGGACTTTAAACAACAACAACAACAATAACAACAACAATAATAACAACAATAGCAACAACAACAACAACAACAATAACAACAACAACATGAATTTTTTAGCGTTCCGTTTTCGTGGATGCGTGTATGCACGTTGTTTTTGCCCACACTGTGCAGGCGATATGTTGCTGCGCAGACTGCATACACTTGTCATTGGTAGGCATGCAAGCTGGGTGTTTTCATGTTCTCATACACTGACCTACTTACAGGATCTTTTACATGCGTGTTTGATGTTCTGTATGTATTCATGCAGAAGTTTCTGACCCAGACCTGCCAATCATGCTACTTTCAGATTCGACGCGTTGGTTATATTCGAAGACATCTTTAAACATAAGAGCCGGGCGATCTCAAAACTAAATGGAGCTCCACATTATCATTGCTATCAACCCATTGTCATTATCCATGAAATTGTTGCTTTGTTTTGTTTGTTTGTGTTATGGTTGTTTGTTTAAATTGATGCTGACATCGCTTTGTATCGGTCTGCGTCTCTTACACCATTTTACACTTTTTGAGTCATGATGAAAGCTTGACTTTCTCTCGTTTCTTTTCTCACACTGGACGGAGCAGCAGGAAAGTTTCAGTCTTTTTCTCCTGATTTTTGTATCTGGTGTTTGTTTGTTTGTGATCTTACGCTTGACAAAGGTCAGTTGGCCAAAAATTTGCGCCTGTCTTGCCTTGTATTAAATACGCGTTCTTATTCTTTTTTTTCCTTCTGGTTTCTGTTTGCTTGAATGCGGGCAGTCACACTTGTCTTGGATTTCTCTCATTTCATCATCTAGTGAAGTGAAACAAGACAACCAATCAACACTAACGAAATCGTGTTGTTGCCAATCTTTCTCTTTATATCTCTGGCCTTGCTATAATGGTATATTTGTGATCTCCATGAAGTTTATTGCGAGGCACTTTTGTGTGTGCTGGAGTGTACGCATGGATAATCTGCAAGCTGGTGCTCCTTTTAAAGCCAACTGAAACCCAAACTAAATGGCAAAAACTGTTCACAAACAAAGTCAAGTCCCCATGGGAAATTTGGAAAATGGAACTAACGTAGAGAAGTGGCCTATTGTAAGTGTGTCTGTGGCAACATAACTGGCAACAAAACCCAGCTGTATCGCATGAACACAGGGGAAACGGTATAAAGGGTCACTCGTTTGTACTGGATGATGAAGAATTCATTCCTGTTTGGCCATTATTGGATATGAAAAAAATTCGCTGAATTTTAGCAGTTAAAGATTATTATCATTATGAGCTGACTGCTCAGAGCCATACCTAAGTAGCCAAAACCATCACACACACACACACACACACACACACACATATACACACCCACCCACCCACACACACACAAAGCACAGACACACATTCTTTATCTCTCTTCATTTCCCAATACTCACGGGAATTTCACCATCCAAACCTTATCTGAGGAGACCCTTAAGTTTACAACTCTCTCTCTCTCTCTCTCTTTTCCTCTCTCTCTCTCTCTCTCTCTCTCTCTCTCTCTCTCTCTCTCTCTCTCTCTCTCTCTCTCTTCAGTTTGCACAGCGCATTAACAATGAGAGCTAAACATACAGTGACAAGCCAAAAGACAAACATGGTCAGCTGTGCTGGTCTAACGAGCCAGGTGGGAGAAAGGCACGCACGTAGGCAACAGTAAAGAAAGACAGAAAGTAGTCCATTATAAGCAAAGGAACGCACGTGGTCAACAGTAACGAAAGACAGAAAGTAGTCCATAATAAGCAAAGGCACGCACGTAGTCAACAGTAACGAAAGACAGAAAGTAGTCCATTATAAGCAAAGGCACGCATGTAGTCAACAGTAACGAAAGTCAAAAAGTAGTCAATAATAAGCAAACTGAAAGGCACGCATGTAGTCAACAGTAACGAAAGAGAGAATAAGCAAAGGCACGCACGTAGTCAACAGTAACGAGAGTAAGAAAATAGTCCATTATAAGCAAAGGCACACACGTAGGAAACTAAGGCACGCACATAGGCAACAGTAACGACAGTCAGACAGTAGTCCATTGTAAGCAAAGGCATGCACGTAGTCGACAGTAACGAAAGGCAGAAAGTAGTCCATAATAAGCAAAGGCACGCACGTAGGCAACAGTAACGAAAGAGTAACGAAAGACAGAAAGCAGTCCATTATAAGCAAAAGGCACGCACGTAGGCAACAGTAACGAAAGAGTAACGAAAGACAGAAAGCAGTCCATTATAAGCAAAAGGCACGCACGTAGGCAACAGTAACGAAAGAGTAACGAAAGACACAAAGCAGTCCATTATAAGCAAAAGGCACGCACGTAGGCAACAGTAACGAAAGACAGAAAGTAGTTCATTATAGACAAAGGCATGCACGTAGCTGACAATAATGAAAGGCAGAAAGTAACCCATTATAATGAACGGCATACACGTAGCTGACAATAATGAAAGGCAGAAAGTAACCCATTATAATGAACGGCATTCACGTAGCTGACAATAATGAAAGGCAGAAAGTAACCCATTATAATGAACGGCATGCACATAGCTGACAATAATGAAAGGCAGAAAGTAACCCATTATAATGAACGGCATGCAC
The DNA here is from genome assembly GCA_030674185.1 of Monoplex corrugatus. NCBI lineage: Eukaryota > Metazoa > Mollusca > Gastropoda > Littorinimorpha > Ranellidae > Monoplex > Monoplex corrugatus. The sequence goes on from JAPXFY010000024.1 coordinate 13,621,210, forward strand.
ATAGCTGACAATAATGAAAGGCAGAAAGTAACCCATTATAATGAACGGCATGCACATAGCTGACAATAATGAAAGGCAGAAAGTAACCCATTATAATGAACGGCATGCACATAGCTGACAATAATGAAAGGCAGAAAGTAACCCATTATAATGAACGGCATTCACGTAGCTGACAATAATGAAAGGCAGAAAGTAACCCATTATAATGAACGGCATGCACATAGCTGACAATAATGAAAGGCAGAAAGTAACCCATTATAATGAACGGCACTACACGTAGCTGACAATAATGAAAGGCAGAAAGTAACCCATTATAATGAACGGCATGCACATAGCTGACAATAATGAAAGGCAGAAA
>JAPXFY010000024.1:13639067-13641567 GCA_030674185.1 Monoplex corrugatus
TAATTAAAAGGTTGTAAAGTGTGAGGTGCCAGCAACTATAACTTCGTATTATCATTTCCATGAGAAATGAATGAACCACAGATTCCATTTCTAGGGGAAGCAATCCTGCAAGCAAACCATTTCCTTAAGTGTTATGTTATTCCCCTTCACACGTTATTCGTCAGTTTGGTTAAGCTAAGAAAATTTTTTTTTTTAATCTCGTTTCATTACGTTGGAAAGTACATATTGATTTATGTTTCGTCGTTTTGAATTCAAATTTGGTGCTCTTGTTTATATACATGTGATATATATATATATATATATATATATATATATATATAATATATATATAAAACAAAACAATATATATATATAGAGAGAGAGAACGATGGAGAGGAGAGAGACAGGGAACAGTGTGTATGTGAGGGTGGAAGTGGGGGTGAGGGTGGAGACAAGAGAGGACAAGAAAGAGCAACAGGAAGGGGAGCGGGATGGAAAGACGCGGAATAGTAAGAGGCAAAAGGAAATATAAAACTAATGTATCTTTGTGGAAAAAATAAACCCAGAAAAGAATAGAACAAAATGAATAACAAATGTCGAAGAATCAAAAACCAGAACAGAACATAATAAAAATGAAAACGAAACAAAACAACAAAAATAAATACTACAACTACCACCACCACCACCCATCACCACCACCAACAACAACAACAACACAACAACAACAACAAAAACAAGAAACTGGTCAAGTCATTCTGAACAATCTCCACTTTCATAAAAGAATAATTACAGGAAATCTACACTTTGTCCTTGTCGATATAAGCGTTAACACTGAAGAAGCTTCAAATGAAATAAATCATAACGTGCATCAAGGACAATGGTAGACTTGTCATAACAGTAAAAAAAAATTTTGTTTTTTTTTGTTTTGATAATTGTCAGCAATTGTAAGAATGAAAGTACATGTATGTGCTGGCTGCACACCTTCCTTGCATTAACCCTTTGAAAAGTGATAAAACTTGCCGTTCAAAATGTACGTAAAAAAATTGCAATATTCTTCCATGTATCATTTGAAATCGATTGTTGCTGTTCCTTTTCGTATTCAGCTAAACGCGTTGAAAACAAAATATTGTAAAAATGTCAAGTATATATGCGGCGAACAGTTCACACTGTTTCACTGCTTATTCTACTGACAAAAAAAAAAAAAAAAAAAAAAAAAAAACGTTCCTTTTTACCAAAAATGTTTACTCAAGAAAAGTATTCTGAAACTCATTTCCAAAAAGTTACGTCAGATCAATCTTTATTAGTTAAAATTTCAGAATCATTAGTTCTCAGTCTTGTTAATCGCATTACTTTAATTTTATGCGGTTTGTGTATTAGGGTTACAATTTCCCTTCATATTATTGAAGTTAATTGTTAGAGTTAAGTTTTCGTTCCATTTTTCTGTTCTCACACCTACTTATTTCTTTTTACTCTATCTCCCGTCTTCCCCAATCCAACCCGCGCAACTATAGTTCTACATTTTATTTTATTTTGTAGCCATGCACACCCAACGGCGTGTAGCAGACGTCTTTTCTTCTCAAACGATTTTGAGTACAGTTAACTCCCTTGGTTCAGCGATTCTCAAAAATATTAGGAAATTCTATTATTTAAACCCTTAAAAGTTAAGAAATGAATAACTTGTGCACTCTAATTCAGCAGAAAAGTATGTATTTCTTGTAGGAAATGTCCTTGAGGCGAAGTTTCCCCTCGTTTGCCTGAAATCAATAATTTTGTTGTCCGATCGTTCGGTACTATTCAAATTTCCGACCAGTGAGCCGTAATGATGATCGGAAATTTGTATAATAATGAAATAAATTGTGGAAATTTTAAGATCGCGATTAGAATGTTGGTATTCTAATCTTTCATTTGGACCACATCACACCTTTAATCATTAGATATTAAGCTTGCATTAAAGAAAGTTCAGGCCAAGTCAAAGTGTGACAAACCGCCAAAATGACCGCCATCTTGCCGGGATGTAGAATCGAATTCTTAATATTTAAAATCTGACTTAGAATACATAATTACATTTACCTTTTTGCTCCTTTTATAAACAGAAATGATATTGCAATGAAATATTGCTAAGCAGTAAAGTATTAGAAGAGATCTTGGCATTCCGTATTGTGGTCGAACTATGCGTGTCCAAATTAAGATCATTAATTGTGTTTTCCATTGCCTGTTCACCGATCTATTTCTGCACCGAGAGATTGATTTACCTATTCAAAGTATGTCCACATAAACTTATCGATCATCGTGTATTCACTCATTTGTTTGATATTTTTCATGGACTAATATTGATTGATTAAATACGTAAAAATACGGCTAAAATCCCTTTCAGCAGAGTGTAAACATTGACTTAAATCACATAGTTTCGATCTGTGTGAATGCTGTGCAAAATGATGTAGAATACAACAATCTGTATGCTGTGTAGAATTTTCTGATATATGATATGTTGGTATTTGTTATGTGGACCGCAAGATAAGCA
>JAPXFY010000024.1:13649067-13651567 GCA_030674185.1 Monoplex corrugatus
TAGTCACAACAGGATAGCTGGAGGGAAAGAGAACACCAGGTAGACCCAGGAAGAAAGTATTGGACGGACTTGCGGAGTGGCTGAGGATGGAGAGGATGCATTTGCAGCGACAAGGGATAGATTCGTGTAGAGGGGTCATGATCGCCAATGCCATGCGGCAGGACACATGCCGATGATGATGAGTACGCTCGCGTGCAAGTGGCGGGAGCGAGCAACTTGCCCACAAGCGGAGAGATAGCGAGTGGCGAGTGCGAGAAAAAAAAAAAAAAGAAAAAAGAGCTATGAAACGGACACGAGGCGGAAGTAGATAGATTTAAGACAACGTTCACAACAGAAGTTGAGTCGTGATCAAACAAAGACGACTTCTACGACAGCCATCTCAATGTCCTCGGCAAGATCCACGAGATACTACCTAGCGAATATTTAGCCCTGCTCGCCGCTAGATGGAAGAAAGAAACTTTCCTACCTAACGTTCTTCGCCAAAACCTCGGCTACCTAGCATGTGAAACAACGGGCCTCATGTCATGAAGGCATTACGCCTAATTGTTAAATATTGCACACAGTTTTTTTTTCCCTTACCACAAGTTTCTACTGATTGCTGGAGCATTTCCCCCTGTGGAGATGTCGGAGGCTCTTTCAGTAATAAATAGTATCCCCACCTTCTGGAAATTCTGTGCTAGAAATCTCCTCTTTTCTGTCACTCTTTGTTTCTTCCTTGTTCCTTTGAGTTTTGTCATTTCTTCCTATCATTTTTCTGCCATTCACCTGTATGTGTTCAATAAAGTCTTACGTGCTTTTTTCTTAGGACTGATAATTGGGTACATGTAACAAGTGCATTTCTGGCTCTAGAGAAATGAGATATGAGGAAGCGATAATCGGTAATTTAGGCCTGTTTTTATGTATGCTTTGGTGTCCTTAGTTATGTTTAAAATTGTATTCAGGTATGGTTTTTCAATCCCCTGTGCAATAAATTGAACGGAGTGGTCAACTCAGAGGCATCTCCTTAGATTGTGTGCGCAAATGCATTGATATGTGTACTTAAATTTCTTTTCTATTTTATTTTCCTGTTAAAGTATTGTGTATGTTTTGAAACGATTATAGCCCTGACATAGCTCTACGCAGTCGGCTGGGCTTTAAACATCAACAACAACAACAACAGCAAAATGCTGGAGCAGTATCAGTGATATTGAAATATCAAGGGAACGGATCTTGTCTTAAAACTTTGAGTGTCAAACAAGGTCAATGTTAATGTTGATTTATCTGAAAAATCACGTTACAATGATTACTCCCTGCTGCCAGCACGGGTGACCTTGACCTCAATGTTTCTTCGAATAGTTACCACAGTTATTTTTTTCTTTTTTAACTTCTTTTTCTGTCCCATTTTTTTTTTTACGCCGACTTAACCCTTTGACTCCTGTACCCTATTCACCAACTGCAAAACATTAACTCTCTGACTTCCTCACCCTATCCATCAGCTTCCCGCAGGAAGCTGGTGAATAGGGTGAGGCAGTCAAAGGGTTAAGTTTTTGCTTTGCTAGCATGGTTGACAATACAGGAAGCTGTCGGACAGGGTGCAGGAGTCGAAGGGTGAATGGCCTCAGAAGCTGGAACAGTTTTCACAATGTTATGATAATGCTGTCGATTAGGATAACACTCATGATGCTATGGAGTTCCATCTAGGATTGAGACTGCGTGACAGGGCTGTAGTGTACGCTTATTGTCATAATATATCCTGGCGTCAACCAGGCCTGAAAGGTACAGACACCTGCGGTGCTGGTCTGAAAATTTGACCAACACCCTCCAGGACGCATCCATGAAGTGAATGAGACTCCACTGCGTGGTCCCAGTCTTCCCAATGAGCCCATAGCACGCCCAACTCTGGATAGGAGCTGGTCAGAGCCGAAAAATCTCACAAGGATTTTCGAAAGGACTGATGGGGATTCGAACCCACAACTTTCCAGTCAGTAGTTCGTTGCATTAACCACTACACCACGGCGACTGGGTAGTGACCACAAAGTTAGTTGGAATCTTTCGCTGGCACCCTTCGCGAGTTTGTGCCTATTATTAGCTCTGTTAATAATTGTGACCTCCCACCACGAAATCAGTCTTAACTAGCAGTTTTGGCATTTTGAGATATACATATCACTGGAAAGTGTACATTCTGCTGATTATTTTGGTACTTGAATAAAGCTTGTACTCAAAAAAATGTAGAAGTTATGTATGTTTAAAGTCATTAAGTTGTATGACGGCCATTTTGAAAAAAAACGGCCTCTAAAGTTTTGGTGTGCTCTTCTACATATTTTCCTTAAATTTCTTGATTTGGTGGCTTTGACCCAGTTTGTTTCTAATTTTCGCTGTCATTATCTGAAAGGTGCACCAAAGAGCTTTCCATCAGTATATTACATGTGCAGGTACTGTACAGGTTACGGTTCATAATAAGAGACAAAAATAGGTACTTTTGGTAGGAAATTGTGTTCTTTCTGCTGCGATCAGTGCTTTA
>JAPXFY010000024.1:13656567-13664067 GCA_030674185.1 Monoplex corrugatus
ACATCAGACAACAGGACGAATATTTGAAGCTGTCGAGGCAGGTTTTAAAGTCGGACTTCTGGTTCTGCTGCACGATAGGCAATTAGTCCGATCAGTCCTGGTCCGTTGTCAGTCCCAACATTTTTTTTTTTTTTTGACATGTACTAAATAAAAAACAAGGGAAACAGACATTTTTTTCCCCTGCTGCGATTTCTGACTCTTTCTTACATTTTCTTGTGCTGGGATTTCTCTCTTCACTGAATCCGTTTCCTCTGAGCCTGATCCTGATCCTTCCAGTACCTTGGTCATTTTATTAAGGATGTTTTTCTTTGGAACTTTTCCCTTTCGGTTTCTGCGGAAGGTTTTTCGTCCGTTTCTTTGGACTTCTTCCCGGACGGTTCCGTTTCTCTTTCCTTCTTCTGAAGTTTTCTATATAGTTTTCCCATCCTTCGCCTGGGATGTTGCTGGCTTGTCATGCTGCTCGCCTTTCTTCGTCTTGGTTGTGTCTGGGTCAGATGTACCTTTCATGACCTTGACAGGATCGGGCTGAGGAGGGCCCTGGTCAACGGGGCTGGCCAGCTCTTCAGTCGGGCTGGAAACATTCTGCTTTGCTTCCTGGTCATCAGGCTCCTGCCCTGGCTTCGGTTCTGCACCTGGTTCTGTTTCTGGTTTTGGTTCTGGCTCTGACTGTGTTTGTGGAACGTTGATAACCACTTCTGAGGAGTCAAAAACAGAGGTTATAAGACGTATGACACAAGGATTATAAGCAGAGTGCTCTAGGCATTAGGCAAGTACTCCACTGGTTTGCACACACACACACACACACACACACACACACACACACAACACACACACACACACACACACACACACACACACGCATGCACGCACACACACACACACTATGTGTGTAGTTATGTATCTTCCCTTTATGTATATATTTGTTTATCTGTCTCCAACTGGGACGATATCACTCACAAACAGAACAAGCTGGGGACAGCAGTGCACAGTCACACCTGCAGTGCACAGAAATACTGCTATTCAACAGAAGAAGCATCGATGAAAGCAGAACCCAAGTCCACAGGACCCCTTCCAACACAGCGCCTGAGGAAGAACGCGTGCCTCCAGGATCAGTCTTTTGTATCCCACATGAAATTCTACACCAGGCAAAAAGGGACCAGGATGTCTACTCGTCCGTTGGCTAAAAGGAAGAGTGTGTGTAACCAGCGGACAAGGAATAGAATCAAAAGAGAAATAGCAGAAGAACAGAGTGGATTTGTGGAATGGAAAGGAACTATTAATACCGTATACAGCCTAAGAACTATCATAGAGAGGTCAGTCGAGATGAATAAGGATTTATATTTATGCTTTGTTGATTATACCAAGGCTTTCAATCGGGTAAGACATGGAGAATTGATCAACCAACTAGAAAGACTCAATATTGATGGAACACATCCACGAATAATCAGAAATATGCACTGGGAACAATGCACTGGGAACAAACAACTGCAATGAGAATAGAAAACGATATAAGCTCTTTCCAAAGCATTAAAAGAGGAGTCAGACAAGGTTGTGTTTTGTCACCAGATCTGTTGTCTTGAATGTTATACAGAACCAATACTGTTATACGGTTGTGAGGCGTGGACAGTCAACAAGCAAAACCAGAACAAGATTGAGGCAGCCGAGATGTGGTTTATAAGAAGAATGTTGAGAGTTCCATGGACAGCAAAGAAAACAAACGAGACAGTCTTGATGGAGGCAGACGCAAGAAGATCATTCATAGGGAAGATTTGGAAAAAAAAACAGGCAACATTTAGGGGCCATTTTATGAAGAAAGGGGAATTGGAGTACCTGGTCACAACGGGAGAGCTGGAGGGAAAGAGAGCACGAAGTAGACCCAGGGAAAAGATATTGGACGGACTTGCAGAGTGGCTGAAGACAAAGAGAGTGGAAGAGTTGCTTGCGGCAACAAGAGATAGAAACAGATGGAAGTCCATGATCGCCAACGCCATGCGGCAGGGCACCTGATGATGATGATGATGAACCGGCTCCAACCCAGAGTTGGGCGTGCTATGGGGTCATATTGGAATGACTGGGGCCACACAGTCGAATCTCGTCCACTTCACGGGTGCGTCATTGAGGGTGTTGCTCAAATCTTCTGACCAGCACCGTAGGTGTCTGTATCTCTCGGACCCGGTTGACGCCAGGATATATCATGATAGTAAGCTTAGAGTACAGCCCTGTCATGGAGTCTCAGTCCTAGATGGAACTCCATAGCGTCGTGATAATCATCCTCATCGACATCATCCTCATCGTATTATAAAAACTGTTCCAGCGTCTGTGGCCATTGAGGTGACGTAGAAAATGAGAGGGGGGGGGGGGGAGGTGAGCATAAAGATAACCTGCCTCAGTGCGATTATCTAAAAAAAAAGAAAAAAGTGTCTATCATCTATGTATGTACGTGTGTGTGTACGTACGTATGTACTTTAGTACGTATGTTTGTATGTATGTGTGTATTATGTATGTGTGTATATATATATATATATATATGTATGTATGATGTATGTATGCGTGTGTGTATGTATGTGTGTATGTATGTATGTATGTATGTGTGTGTGAATTATGTATGTATGTATGTATGTATGTATGTATGTGTGTGTGTATTATGTATGTATGTATGTATGTATCTCTCGGGCCTGGTTGATGCCAGGATATCTTATGATAGCAAGCGTAGAGCACAACACTGTCACGTAGTCTCAATCCTGGATGGAACTCCATAGCATCATGATTGTCGTCTGCATTGACATCACCATCATCGCATTGTTAAAAAAAAAAAAAAAAAAAAAAAAAAAAAAGCCCCAGCTTCTGTGGCCATTAAGGTGACGTAGAAAATGGGGCGAAAAAAAAAAAAAAGAAAAGATGAGCACAAAGGTAGGTAACCTCCCTGAGTGCGATGATCCTTAAATTAAAAAAAAAAAAAAAAAAAAACCATCTTGAAAAGCTTTTTCTGTGAAGAGACTCTGGAACTCACTCGTGTGTGAGGTCAGTCAGTCAGACGGTAAATAAAGGCTAGGAACTTAAAAGAGCTTTTAGCTCTTTAATCTCCTAACCAGCCACCAGACCTCAGACCTCAGACCTCAGGGATGTACTACTACCCACCTTTCACTTTTTTCTTTTTGACCATACGCATGTTCTTCTTCCTCTTCCGCTTGGGACACAACTTGTTCTTGCACGGCTGGAAGAACAGCCTGACCTGCTTGCGAAAATGTACGCTACCGAAGCAGTAGAAGAAGGCGTTGACGGTGCTGTTGATGAAGACGGAACAGGAAGCGTAAGACTGGCCGTTGGTCCAGCAGTCTGAAAGCCTATTGCACAGGTTGGGCGGTTTGGACACGAACAGCCTGCAGGTCACAAGATCAGATACCGAGGATGTTTGTAAACCGTTTCTTTGAGTGCACACACATACTCGCGTGCGTGAGCTGCTCGACCATGATGGTCTCAGCCCGCAACGCAACGCAACGTAACGTGACGTAACGTAACGTGACGTGACGTGACGTGACATGACACGACATAGTGTAACATAACGTAACGTAGCATAACGTAGCACAACACAACGTAATGAAACATAACACAACACAGCACAAGCACAACGCAACGCAAAGCATCGCAACACGACGCAACGCAAAACAACACAATGCAACGCAACACAACATAACGTAACATGACGTCAAGTGACGTGACGTACGTGACATAGTATAGCATAGAGTAGCAAGTATATCATAGCATAGCATAACTTTACATTACATTTGATTACATTACACTACGTTACATAACGTGACGTAACGCAACGCAACGCAACACAAAATAACAAACACACACACATCATACCATACCATACCATACCATACCATACCATACCATACCATACCATACCATACCATACCATACCATACCATACCATACCATACCATACCATACCACACCACACCATACCATAACATGACACGACACAACACAACAACACAACACAACACAACACAACATAACATAACATAACATAACATAACATAACATACATAACATAAAACATAACATATACAAATCTTGCCTGTTTTTTGTCCATCTTATAATTCTTAACTCTTCAATCAGTTTGCCAAAGTCTCAGCCCACAACATAAAACACTAACACTTTCCCAATGTACAGTACACAACGCTACAACCCGCATAACACGACCTGTCTGAAACAGTCTCTAGATTCCCCTAACCTTAGACTGTAAGCTGCACACACACACACACACACACACACACCACGCACACACACACACACACACACACACACACACATGTATATATATATATATATTTATATATATACATATATATATACACACACACACACACTTACACATATACATAGTACACACATACACACACACACACACACACACACACATACACACACACACACACACACACACACATATATATATATATATATAAATTATATACACACAAATATATTTATATATATATACAGACACACACACTTACACATATACATAGTACACACACACATACAGAGTACACGCACACACACACACATACAGAGTACACACACACTCACACACACACGCACACACGTGCACGCATACACACACACACACTTACACACACACGCACGCATACACACACACACTTACACACACAGATACACAAAACACCACACACACACACACACACACACACACACACACACACACACACACACACACACACTAAAAACAACCCATTCATTTAATTTGGAAACATATCTTCTATAAACTAAAAGACAGGAATCAGCGAGGAAACTCCGAACGTGTAAAAATAGTAACATGACCATTTTAAAAAAAAAATTAAACCAGGCTGTATCCCACAAACAAGCAAGCATGCAAGCAAGCAAACAAACAAACAAACAAACAAACGAACTAACAAAACAAAGAAATACACACTGATACACATATACACGCACACACACAAGGACAATCATTGCTCTTTGAAAATAATGGGAACATTTCAAACAAATAAAATTAGGAACATAATCAATGATTTTTTTTTTTAATTGAAAAAAGGGGAATATCACAGTCAGAAACTAGGAAAGTCCTAACCTTTGAAAAAGGAATACTGTGTTCTCCCATGGACATAATAATAATAATGATGATGATTATGATGACGATGACGACAACGATTGTAATAATAATAATAATAATAATAATAATAAAATAATAACAACAACAATAATAATAATAATGATGATGATGATAATAATAATAATAATGATGATGATGATAAAAAAAAAAAAAAATAATAATAGTAATAATGTTATAATTCATGTGTATAGTACAGACTGTATACATCAAAGTATGCTCGTTGTACTTTACTTTGGAACGAGAACAAAAATGAAGGGTGACGGGGGAAGGGGGGAGGGGGTTGCCATGTCAGCACAGTAATAAAGTATAAACTTAATTCATCAAAAGTAGAGAAGTTGGCAGAATGGCTCAAACGTACGTCTGCTGCAAATTAATACATCCGAGGTTCCAGAGTTCGTTTCCCGTTGAGGCCTTGACTTTTCTCCTCAATTTGACAGGAAAATCGAACTGAACATCTAGTTCTTCGGAAGGGGCCTGAAAAACGAGTCGGACCAGTGTGCTTTCTGGCCTGCGCACGCTAAAGATCGCACAGCAGTTAACAAATCGTGAAGAGCATGGCATTTACTCGATTGTCCTGGTATAAAAAAAAAAGAAAACATTGGCAAGATAGGCTTATTTACAAGGTCCTTCCCTTGAAGTCCAATTGTGACCTCCCACCACGAAATCAGTCTTAACTTGCATTTTGGGCATTTTGAGATATACATATCACTGGAAAGTGTACATTCTGCTGATTATTTTGGTACTTGAATAAAGCTTGTACTAAAAATAAATGCAGAAGTTATGCATGTTTAAAGTCATTAAGTTGTATGACGGCTATTTTGAGAAAACGGCCTCTGAAGTTTTTGTGTGCTCTCCTACACATTTTCCTTAAATTTCTTTATTTGGTGGCTTTGATCCAGTTTGTTTCTACTTTTCGCTGTCATTATCTGAAAGGTGCACCAAAGAGCTTTCCGTCAGTATATTACATGTGCAGGTACTGTACAGGTTACGATTCATAATAAGAGACAAAAATAGGTACTTTTGGTTGGAAATTGCGTTCTTTCTGCTGCGATCAGTGCATCAAAATACCGATTTAAATTGATTAATAATATTTTTTCAAGAAAAAAATTTCTGTGGGGGATAGATTATAGTCTACAGAAATCAATTTTGAGAAAAAGTCAAAACATCCTAGATAGACCCTCAGTCACCTTTTCAGCTCCTAGTGCTGTTCGACTGACTGTGTGAGTTGCGTGTGTGTGTGAGTTGCGTGTGTGTGTGTGTGTGTGTGTGTGTGTGTGTGTGGTGTGTGTGTGTGTGTGTGTGTGTGTGTGTGTGTGTGTGTGTGTGTGTGTGTGTGTGTGTGTGTGCGTGTGTGTGCATAATGCACAAAAGATTGCACATTGCCACATGATCAGCAGAAAATAGTGACAGTACGTATTGATGGATTAGTAATGATGGTACCAACAACAATAGAAGACTTGAGTGAACGCTCAGAACAGGTAAATATTTAACTGTGACTTGTAATGCGAGTTTGGAGTTTGTTCTAGATGGATTCATCGCACTATGACAATCCCATACAAGCGCTCCAACCAAATCTGCAAGCAATTATCTGGTGGACTCCTTGCGCCTGGGCAAAACCCTATGTGCTAGCAAGATCTTGAACTGAGAAACAGAAATGGGAGTGGGGGTGGGGGTGGGGTGTGGGCGGAGAAATCTTTGAAATATTATGATGACACCACTAGAATGATGGAAAGATTTTAGTGGACAGCAAACAAGCCAAAGTTCAATGTTGTGAGCTGGGACAGAACTCAAGATATCGGATCCCGAGTCCACGGCTTTGTGAGATGAACCAACCAGCCCGAGTAAAAGACAGCCCTCGACAAGCAAAAGGACCTTAGATCTCCCTTAGATCTGCTGGCAGCGAGTTGCAAACGGATGACGCACTACAACCGAGAGCAAGCTGGGCAGCTGACTAAAAAAAAAGACTGCCGTTCAGGCACCAGCAGATGCTTTTGTTATTGAGGATCGAAGAATAAATGATGTTTGATATGTGCAAGATAGTTTACCAATCATTAAGAACGGAAAAGCAAATCCAGAGACACACCTGAAGAATAAGTTGGGTAGCCACGTGAGGACGTAGAGGATGATGAGAGTGGCCATGGTGTTCCTGCAGTTTTTCTTAATCTTCTCCAGGTGGTCCAGCGTGGCCAGTGCCTCCAGTCCCATCTGCTTGCTGCCGTGGTTGGATATTCTTGTTTGTGGAGGATCTTTCAGCTGCTCCGGAGAGGGCTTTGGCAAGAGCTCTCTTTTCCATTCCCCTTTGTTGACCACATTGGCGTACTCTGTGGTTGTATGGG
>JAPXFY010000024.1:13671567-13681567 GCA_030674185.1 Monoplex corrugatus
CTATCTCTCTGACAACGGAGCCAACCAGTCTGATGAGAGAGAACTGAATAAAAGAAATGAAACAACGCGAAAAAAAAAAGGCACATAAAGATTAAACAATGTTACCCATCCCTTACTGCACTTTGCCAAATTCAACAAAACAAACTTATCAGCACAGATTTAACCCTTTGACTCCTGCTCCCTGTCTACCAGCATCCTGCATTGTCAACTCTGCTGGCAAAGCAAAAACTTAACCCTTTGATTCCCTCACCCTATCCCCAGCTTCCTGCAGGAAGCTGGGGGATAGGGTAAGGGAATCAAAGGGTAAGTTTTTGCAGTTGGTGGATAGACCGCAGGAGTCAAAGGATTTAATAGAGAGGTTTTCTTCGTTCAGGTAAAAACTTGTTTCTGTCTTTCAGAGTCTTTTGAGCTCTGAAGTATAAAATTGATTTGATCGTTTATTGTATTTATGTCACAGGATTCACTTATTTTATCTTTCCTTGAAATTCCCCCAATGTCTACCATTGCAGTTTTTAGTTTGTGACAGCTGGAGTGGAACGGGACCAACGAAAAACCAAACTGACACCACCAGAATTTGTTTTAAGATTTCTGTAAAGCAAAACTTTCCTGGTTATTTTGAAAGTGCTTTCCTGTTAAAGTATCCAAAGGGATGAGGAAAGAGGGATTAGAACACCTGGTCACCACAGGAAAGCTGGAGGGAAAGAGAACACAAGGTAGACCTATGTAGAAAATATTGGACGGACTTGCTGTGTGGCTGAAGACAGAGAGGGTGGGAGATGTGCTTGCAGCGACGGGGGATAGATTTGTGTGGAGGGCCATGATCACCAACGCCTTGCGGGAGGGCATATGATGGTGATGATGATGATGAAAGTATCCGAGCAACTCTGCAGCCTCTATCAAAAGACGAGTCACGATCTTCTCAAGTCTGACTGAAGCAAGCCTTTCCCCCCCCCCCTCCCCCCCCCCCCCCCCCCCCCTATCTCTTTCTCACAGACAACAACCACCCACATACTGATCACGACACACCATACTTGACCACAAGACTAACGCGATTGTGTTAGATGCACTGTGAATATATGAGACACTCGAGTTCTGTGTATCACGACTCAGAAATGGATCAATAGCGCCTGTCAGGGTGGTTGATGTGATTAACACAAGGGATGCTGCCTGAACGATTGTGGGTTCAAACCGCAAGGTTTCTTCCCATGTAGTGCCTGTGGAGGAACATGTGCCTCCAGGATTGGTCTGAATAGGCAGAAGAGTGGCAGCATGGTTCAGATGGGAACCAGAAAAAAAAAAGAAAAAACACGAAAAAAGAATAGGAACGTGTCTTTGATACAGCAAGACAAGACAGGCGCAAATTTTAAGCCAGTTGGCCTTTGTCAAGCGTATTTTACGTCTGTGTTGTTTTACTGTTTTAAGTACGCGTTCTTATTCTTTTTGCGTGTATTTTTCTGGTTCTTGTTTGCTTGAACGCGGGCAGTCACACTTGTTTTAGACTTATGGTTCAGACGTTCGCCTGCAAATAACTAAACTCGAGGTTCCAGGATTCGTTCCCCGTTCTGGCTTTGACTTTTCTCCTCACTTTGACTGGAAATCGAACTGAACATCTAGTCCTTCGGAAGGGGACAAAAAAGGAATCAGATCCGTGTGCCTTCTGGCCTGTGCAAGCTAAAGAGCCACTGGCAATTGAAAATCGTGAAAGCAGGGCATTTACTGCGACTGCCCCGATATAAAACACTGGAGGGAAAAATTTATTTCCCAAGTCCCTCCCCATGAAGGCCGATTAGTCTTCTTGCCTTTCTGGAGTTTTCGTCAAAAAAAATTAGGTGATGCTGCACTGCGATAACGTGCTCTCAGAGGGAAGAACAGTATGAGTTTCACGTGGCAAATCCTCTGTGACCAAAGGAATGAATATGAATATGAACATGAATATGAATACGAAATATCCAAAATAATCTCTCACAGAAATACAAAAAACGAAACAAAACAAAACAAAAAACCCTCTCCCCCTCAGTTGCTTGTTCCTGACAACCATATTGTTTTCATATGTTTCTCATTTCTAAGTTGCGTTTGTTTTCTCCTTTGTTTCTTTGTTGCTAGTTATAATATACCTTAACATCTAGATCATACTTCGGGGACGAATTCATTGAAAACTATTCTTTATTTTCCAGTAGTAAAAGTCAGTAGATAGATCCTATTTTTCAAACTTTATGTTGTTAATTTACACATCTGCCGAGGGACCCAGCGAGCGAGCGAAAGAGGAAGAGATAGAGAAAAAGACAAAGAGAGAGAGAGAGAGAGAGAGAGAGAGAGAGAGAGAGAGAGAAGACAGACAGACAGAGACAGACAGACAGACAGACAGATAGAGACACAGACAGAGAGAAACAGAAAGAAGAAGAACAAAAAGAAGAAAAAAGAAGGAGGAGAAGAAGAAAAAGAAGAAGCAGAGAGAAAGAGAGAAAAAACTGAAACTGAAACTGTTTATTGTCATTACCCGAAAAGAGAGAGAATGAGAGAGAGAAAGAGAAAGAAAGAGAGACACACACACAGAGTCAGAGAGAGAGACATACACACAGACAGAGAGAGAGAGAGAGGCAGAGAGAGAGAGAGAGAGAGACAGACAGACAAAGAGAGAGAGAGACAGACAGACAGAGAGAGAGAGAGAGAGAGAGAGAAAGACAGAGACAGAGACAGAGACAGAGAGAAAGACAGAGACAGAGACAGCGACAGAGACAGAGACAGAGAGCACAAACATTAGCCTCTCCAACACACACACACACAATTCCTCAAACAAACCCGTACATCCTTACCCTCATAACACCATAAAAACTGCCCAATGTCAATAGGAAAGTGACATCCAACCATGGTTAGAACATACAGAGATAAATGGTCAAGGTGTTGGAGACAGATGCTTTTAAGGGATTGTTCACTCCACGCACAAGTAATGGACGCCTGGCAAAAAGAACACAAAGTCTTAACAAAAAGTAAGGCCTCCTTACAAGTGATGCCATTTCCTTTCGCACAGTCGCTAAAGTTCTAGTTCATCATACTGAGATTTGCCCTGTCAATGTAAGATTTATGTCTGTCCATTCCTGTTAGCTTTAGGACTGTCTTTTCAATTTCGTAGTTGCATGGCAGGATTCATGTGTCTCAGTTTGTTGTCTTAGCTTGTGACAAAGTTTCTTTGATTTTGCCATCTAGCTTTTTTTTTTTTTTTTGTGGTACAGTTGCGTTGGGTTTAATACTGAGGACAGCGTTACAGGATGTGGATATTTCCGAAGTCATTATTCCACAGAACCCTGCCTGTGTATATAACCTTAAAAGCTGGCAAGACGTTGAGGCCTCAGTATTGGGAAGGAAGGAAGGAAGGAAGAGGGGGAGAGAGAGGGGGAGAGAAAGAGAGAGACAGACAGAGACAGAGAGACAGAGAGACAGACAGACAGACAGACAGACAACCCAGATGTTCCCTACCAAAACACACACACAATGCCTCAGACAAACCCAGAATCTTTACCCTCATGAATCTATAAAAATTGGCTAGTGTCAATAGGAGAGTGAGACCCAACCATGGATGGTACATACACAGACAGATGGTCAGGGTGTTGGCAACACATGTTATTAAGGGACTGTTCACTCCACACACACGTAATGGACGTCTGGCAAAAGAAGAGCAAAAAGTCTAACAAAACAACAACAACAACAACAACAACAAAACAACAACAACAAAAAAGGCCTCCTCATAAGTGATGCCATTTCTCTTCCCACCGTTGCTAAAGTTCTAGTCCATCATACTGAGATTTGCCCTGTCAGTGGAAGAATTATGATTGTCCATCCCTGTTAACTTTAGGACTGTCTTGACTTTTTCAGTTTCGTAGTTGGATGGCAGGATTCATGTGTCTCAGTTTGCTGTCTTAGCTTGTGACAAAGTTTCTTTGACTTTCCCATCTAGCATTTCTTTTATACAATTCGGTTGGGTTTTCTACTGAGGACAGCGTTACATGGTTTGGATATTTTCCAAAGTCATTGTTCCACAGAAACCTACCTGTGTATAAACCTTACAAGCTGGCAAGACGTTGAGGCGGCAGTATTGGGAAGCTAGGAAGAAAGAGGGGGGGGGGGAAGAAGAAAGAGAGAGAGAGAGAGAGAGACAGAGACAGAAATAGAGAGAGAAGGGGGGAGGCAGAGAGAGAGACAGAGAGAAAGGCAGAGAGAGAAAGAAGTGGGGGGAAGGGGGGGGGGAGGGGGGGGGAGGAAGAGAGAGACAGAGAGACAGAGAAAGAGAGAAAGATAGAAAGGAGAGAGAGAGACACAGAGAGAGAGAGAGACAGAGACAGATAGACAGAGACAGAGAGAGAGAGAGAGAGAGAGAGAGAGGGAGAGACAGAGAGAGAAAGAGAGAGAAGGAGAGAGAGAAAGAAAGAAAGAAAAAGAGAGAGAGAGAGAGAGAGAAACAGAAAGACAGATACAGAGAGAGACAGGCAGAGACAAAGAGACAGAATGAGACAGGCAGACAGAACAAAGAGACCAAAAAAAAGATACACAGAGACAGATACACAGAGAGAGAGAGAGAGAGAGAGAGAGAGAGAGAGAGAGAGAGAGAGAGAAAGAGAGAGAGAGAGAGGAGGGAGAAGTGGCAGAGTAAAGTAAATCAGATCAGCCTGTAACACCAGATGAATCTTGACAAGAAAGAGTTTGGCCAAGGAGAGGCAGCAACACATTCAAGGTGCACAAAGACATCGCCACAGCCGGATCACAATGTCCCTGCCTCCATAGTTACTAGCAGAACCCCACTCAGTCTCCCATTGATCAGAGTTATCTCCCAAAGCTTTGCTGAATCAGGACAACATTTTGATGTCCGTCCTTCTGTCCTGAGCCTGATCATCTTGTTTATTTCTTCTCTTAACTAGTTTTCTCGACGAAAGCCAGCTGATGGACACTGCGAAATTAGCTGATAAGTCCTACGTAGTGCTTTAAGTCCCTGGATCAGCGTTTGATATCTCTTGTCTGGTCGGTTCCGGGATTTTTGTTTGTTTGTTTGTTTGTGTTTTTTGTTTATGCGTTGATATCGTCTTTTGTCTACTGGCTGTACGTTGGAGGAATTTGGGATTCCTTGCCTTGGGATTTTCAGTTGCTTTGAGTTGCGTTCTTTCATTTCTGCTATGTGGTCTGAAACAACACAAAGCAAGCAGAATCCTTTGAAGGAGACATTGCTCTGAAGGAACCAAAACTGTACGGAGGATGGGGAGAAAGAATGGAAGAAAAGTCCTAGGGTACCGTCCCAGACTCTTCTGCCAGCTTGTAGGTCCTATTCTGCATGATGGTTTTGTGCATATTTTCCCCCATTGTGTCTCCAGCAATCTTTCAGATTTGATTTTGTACATATTTTGTACAAAATGGACAGCAAAGAAAACAAACGAGACAGCCTTGACGGAGGCAGACACACAAGTAGATCATTCATGAGGAAGATTAGGAAAAGACAGGCAACATTTATAGGTCATTTTATGAGGAAAGGGGAATTGGAGCACCATGTCATAACAGGAAAGCTGAAGGGAAAGAGAGCACCAGGTAGACCCAGGGAGAAGACCCAGGTAGAAGACACTGGACGGACTTGCAGAGTGGCTGAAGACAAAGAGGGTGAAGGAGGTGCTTGAGGCAGCAAGGGATAGCAACAGATTGAAGACCATGATCGCTGACGACACGTGGCAAGGTACTTGATGATGATGATGATGATGACATATCTTGTCCGTCATATGGTGGTTACAACCTTTTTACACTTCATGTACAACCTCTGGTGTTTGTGCCGGAAAATGGACATCTCTGCTACATCTTGTGATCTTCGTGTGCGAGAGTTTTACATTCTATTGTTTGCCTGTGAATTTTGTATTAGGAGTTTTGTGCATCTTGTCCTTTCTGCTGTGTTCATTTATCTATCTTTATATGATTTATTCTATTTTATTTGATTTGGGTTGGTTAAATTATTTATGTATTGTATGCATGTGTGTGTTTGTAACGGAAATGTTTACATCTTTTTTTTTCAAACTTGTAGTGGTTATTGTAGAATTTTTTTTACAGTTGTTCTGCCTTTTGTCATCTTTGCGTTTGAATGTTAGCTCTGCGTCTGAATGTTAGCTCTGCGTCTGAACGTTAGCTCTGCGTCTGAGAATGTTAGCTCCTTTCGTGCGCCCTACCTGCTCAACGATAGGATTTTTGGGGTGACGATACTTGGTTCTTTATTCTAGATAATTCCAAGCGGATTTTTAAGTCTTCGATTTTGTGGCCTCATGGAAGGTGATCAATGCTACAATGGCCGAGTCCTTTCGCTTCTTGTCCCAGATCTGGTTTTACATCGGCGTAATTATATCAGAAACAAGCAGGTTTTTCACTTGTCACGAGATCTTGGAGAAATCAGTGGACGAGGAGAAAAAAAGAAAAAAAAACCAACAACAGAGAGAGAGAGAGAGAGAGAGAGAGAGAGAGAGAGAGAGAGAGAGAGAGAGAGGAGAGAGAGAGAGAGAGAGAGAGAGAGAGAGAGAAAAGGCAGAGAGAGAGAGGTATACACACAGAGGCACCCACACACATATTCACGAACGCAGACTCGTAAGCTTACCTAACCGAGAACGCACTTGAGTGAATGTTAACAGGCATACAGACAGACAGACAGACAGACAGACACACACACATAGAAACACACACACGCACACACACACACGCGCGCGCGCGCACACACACACACACGAAAGGAAGCAGGGACGCGTACGTATGCGCACGTTTTATTACAGAGAGTTGTTCAAATTCTCTCTTCTTTAACCTTTTGACTCCCTAGTCACCAATTGTAAAAACTTAACCCTCTGACTTCCTGACCCTGTCCACCAGCTTCCTGTAGGATAAAGGAGTTAAAGGGTTAAGTTTTTGCTTTGCTAGCATGGTTTACAATGCAGGATGCTGGTGTACAAGGTGTGGCAGTCAAAGGGTTAAAACAACCACTCCTGAACAACGAAATGAAACATCCAACACATTTCTGACTCGCTGAAGCCATAGAGACCGGGCATGCAAATTGAATGTTAAGACTGAAAAGAAATTTTTCTCGAAATAAGTTTTTGAATGATATATTGTTTTGTACAGATTCGTAGAAGTACAGATATTCATTTCGCTGCCATGTTGTTTACTGCGTTTGTGGAGACAGAGCTGTGGTCAGTTATGAAGACAAAATAATCTGTCTGGATGGACGGAGGCTTCTCTGGACAAGCGTTATACTAGAACTTGTGTATAATTTACGGACACCACAAAGTTTTAATCAAAAGACAAGATTATGGTTGTGTGTGTGTTTGTGTGTGTGTGTGTGTGTGTGTGTGTGTGTGTGTGTGTGTGTGTGTGTGTGTGGGGTGTGTGTCTGTGTGTGAGAGAGAGACAGAGACAGGGACAGAGAGAGACAGACAGACAGACAGATAAAGAGACAGACAGACAAAGAGACAGAGAGACAGACAGACATAGACACATACACACACTGAGAGAGAGAGAGAGAGAGAGAGAGAGAGAGAGAGAGAGAGAAAAGGGAGACAGAGACAGAGACAGACGGAGACAGAGACAGAAAGAGAGAGAGAGAGAGAGAGAGAGAGAGAGAGAGAGAGAGAGACAGACAGACAGACAGCCAGACAGATAGACAGAAACAGAGACAGACAGAAACATACAGAGATAGAGAGAGAGAGAGAGAGAGAGAGAGAGAGAGAGAGAGATAAACAGACAGACAGACAGACAGACAGATAGAAAGAGAGACAGCAAGAGAGGCAGAGGTATGCACACAGACAGAAGCAGCCACACACATGTTCACGAACGCAGACTCGTTAGCTTAACCAACTGAGAGTGCACTTGAGTGAATGTTAACACGTACACAGACAGACAGGCAGACAGGCAGACAGGCAGACAGACACACACACACACACACACACACACACACACACACACACACACACACACACACACACACACACACACACAAAAGCAAGCAAGGAAGCGTATGCACACGCTTTATCACAGATAATTATTCAAATTCTCTCTTTAACCTTCCGACTCCCTATCCACCAATTTCAGAAAAATAACACTCTGACTCACTCACCGTAGTCAGCCTATTCACCAGCTTCCTGCAGGAAACTGTTGGATAGGGTAAAGGAGTCAAAGGGTTAAGTTTTTGCTTTGCTAGCATGCTTGACAATGCAGAATATGCTGGTGTACAGGGTGTGGCAGTCAAAGGGTTAAAACAACCACTCCTGAACAACGAAATGAAACATCCAACACATTTCTGACTTGCTGAAGCCATAGAGACTGGGTATGCAAATTAAATGTTAAGACCGAAAAGAACATTTTCTCAGAATAAGTTTTTGAATGATGTATTGTTTTGTTTCAGATCCGTAGACGTACAGATATTAAATTTCGCTACCGTGTTATTTACTGTGTTGGCTTTGTGGAGACAGAGCTGTAGTTAATTATGAAGACAAAAAAATAACAACAACAAAAACAACAACAAAATGTTTCTGGATGGACGGAGACTTCTTCGGTTAAGTGTTATACTAGAACTAGTGTTAAATTTATAGACACTGCAAAGTTTTAATCAAAGACAAGATTAAGGTTGCATGGTCTTTTGTGTGTAAGTATGTGTGTGTGTGTGTGTGTGTGTGTGTGTGTGTGTGTGTGTGTGTGTGTGTGTGTGTGTGTGTGTGTGTAAGAGAGAGAGAGAGAGAGAGAGAGAGAGACAGACAGACAGACAGACAGACAGACAAACAGACAGACAGATAGACAGAGAAGGAGAGAGAGGGGGAGAGAGAGACTGTGTGAAGAGGAGAGAGAGAGAGAGAGAGAGAGAGAGAGAGAGAGAGAGAAACAAGACAGACAGAGAATGACAGAGAGAAAAACAGATCAAAAGACAGACATACAGACAGACAAAGATCAGACAGACAAACAGACAATCAGATAGAGAGGGGGAAGGGAGAGAGAGAGAGACAGAGAAAGACAGAAAGAGAGAGAGGAAGAAAAATGTGAGAGAAAAAGAGAAAGACAGAGAGAGAGAGAGAAATTGAGAGAGAAAGAGAGAGAGAGAGAAAAAAGAGAGTGAGAGAGTGAGAGAGAAAGAGAGACAGATAAGAAAAACAGACAGACACACAGATACAGACACAAACAGAGACAGAGAGACGTGGAGACAAAGAGAAAGACAGAAAGAGAGAGACAGAGAGACAGAGGGAGACACAGAGTGAGGATAGTGAGAGATACATAGAGAGAGGGGATAACAGAGAAAGAGAGAGAGGGGGGCTACTCAACACACACACACACACACACACACACACACACACACACACACACACACACACACACACAACGCACACACATTTGGGCGAACGCACACACGTAAACTTATTACTTCTGAGTGGACTCATGTGAACGTTCACATGAGCACGCTACACACGCACACACACACACACACACGCATATAAAAACACACACACGCACAACACACACACACACACACACACACACACACACACACACACATATATACAAAACACACACACATGTGAAATAACAAACATAGAAAAGAAATTTAAAAAAAGAAATAATGAACACACACACACACACACACACACACACACACACACACACACACACACACACACACACACACACACACACATGTGAAATAACAAACATAGAAAAGAAATGAAAAAAAAAGAAATAATGAACACACACACACGCACACAAAACACACACGCACACACACACACACGCACGCACACACACACACACACACACACACACACACACACACACACACACACACAACACACACAGAAACACAAAAGCAAGCAAGGCCGGTATGGGCATGTTTCATCACAGAGCTGTTTAAATTCTCTCTTCTTTAACTCTTTGACTCCTGTATGCTATCCACCATTTGGAACAAAAATCTTAACCCTCAGGTTCCCTCACCCTATCCACCAGTTTCCTGTATGAG
>JAPXFY010000024.1:13694067-13706567 GCA_030674185.1 Monoplex corrugatus
ATGGAATAGAATGAATTCTACAACTACTATTTCCCCTCAGTGTGTGTATTAAGTATTGTAAGGTGGTCTTTGTTGACGGTACGAGTATATCTGGTGCTTGGTTGATTGATTGATTTGGTTCAGTTTTTACGTCGACACCCACCCCAGGTGATATGGTCAACGGGCATAACCATCCCAGGGAAGTGGGGGAAGGGGGACCTATCTAATCCTATACTGAAACCACCAGAACAACAATAATGTTAAGATGGGACAGTGAGATGGCCAGTTTTAATATAGCGCACCCTGGGATTCGAACCCACAACCATTAGCATGTGAATCCGACGCTCAAACCAACTGAGCTACTGGGGCCCACATGCCTGGTGCGTGAGTACGCTTTGTGTGGTGCGTGAGTACGCTTTGATTTGACTTGAGAAGATTTGCCGCCATATGAATAGATGGAGGGATTATTATTATTATTATTATTATTACATTATTATTATTATTACATTATTATTATTATCATTATTATTATTGTTATTATTATTATTATTGTTATTATTATCAATGTTATTATTGTTATTGTTATTACTATAATTAATACTATTATTATTATTATTATCATTATTATTATTATTATCAATCTTATTCTTATTATATTGTTATTATTGTTTTTGTTGTTATTGTTGTTGTTGTTCTATATGTGGTCGACTAGCGTGATCGATACAGTCCAACCTAGCACTTTATTTGTGTACCCTCATGTGGGATCTCAGGCCAAAGTCTGATGCACACAGGCGGCTGCATACTGGACACTCAATGGAACGCTGTACAGAGTTGGTCCTGGCCTTTATTGCTGCACGCATTTCCACTTGGCTGCTTTCATTTTCATAAGCTTATGTTCCATTATTATTATTATTATCATTACAATGATGATGATGATGATGATTATGATGATGCTACTATTATTATTATCATTATTAGTGTTGTTATTATTATTGTTGTTGTTATTATTATTATTATTACCAGTATTTTTAATGTTACTATTATTATTGTAATTATTATTAGTATTAGTATTATCATTTATGGAGAGAGGAACGGTTAAACGAATGGATAAAGAGAATAATATTGGGTAAAAAACACACACACACAGGGAGGGATAGAGGAATAGACAGAAGAAAAAATACAGTAAGGAGTAGAGGAAAAGTTAACGTGAAGGAAGGACAGAGTGAGGGAAATAGAGATGAAGGGATGGAAAGAAAGAAGAAGGATAGAAGAGAGGGATAGAGGAGGGAGGGATAAAAAAGCGGTGTAGGCGGAGGGATAGTAGAAGAAGAAGAAGAATGCAAAGAAAGAGAGAAAGGAAGAGCCAGAGGCAGGGATAGAACGAGGGATAGACAGAGGGTTAGAACAACGGATAGAGGGATGAAGGGATTACAGAAGGAGAGAAGGAGGACAGATAGGGGACGATGATACGTCCAACGACAATCCCAGCCTCCCCCTCATCCCCACCCCTCACTCCCCCAGTGTGGGCGTGGTGTGATGATCATTTGAGCAGTTTGTCTGCCCCTGACATTGGCACTAATGACCAAATCACGATTGTCTGCCCACTGCCAGCTAGCCTGCTCTCTGTCTTAAAGACAGTAACACCACTGGCATTAACAGCCACCCCTGATTTACACCCGCAGGCAAATAGAGATTCGGGACTCAGTCTCAAGACTCAGACTTTTATTATTATTATTGTTAATAGTATTATTATTATTATCATCATCATCATCATCATCATCATCATCATCATCATCATCATCATCATCATCATCATCATCATCATCATCATCATCATCATCATTATTATTTTTATTATTATTATTATTATTATTATTATTATTATTACTATTATCATTATTATTATTATTACTATTATCATAATAATAATAATACTTGTTATTATTGTTATTACTATTATCATTATCATTATTATCATTATTGTCATGAAAACCCTCAAAGGAATTATGGACACCACACAAAGATAAAACAAACAACAACAAAAAACGGAAAAGAAAGCAGACCTGTTCCTCTTCAGCGCAGGGTCGTAGACTATGCGCGTGTATGAGTCCTGCAGTATTAAAGCAGTCTCAGTGTAGTGGGCAACATACTCTGTGAAGAACTGGACAGCAGGTCCTCAGAAAGAAACCCGGTCGAGTGAGTATTTCAGTTCCAAACTGTTAACATAACTTGCAATTTATGAGTTTCGTATTTTAAACAAACCGAAGATATATATGTATATATGTATATATATATATATATATATATATCTGTGTGTAAGTATATGTATGTATACATATACATAAACATACATATATAATTATATACATATATACATATACATATATATATATATATACATATATATATATATATATATATATATATATATATATATATAATACACATATATGATATTATATATATGTACATATACATATATATAATATACATATGTACATATACATATATTATATATATATATATATATTATATTGAATAATTGAGCCTGAACATAGTTAAATGATATTAGGGAACTTGAGAAATTTCTAGGTATGACCTGCTCCCCTCGAATGCAAACTTAGTGAAATGGGGGAAAGCAGACGACCCAGCATGTCCACTCTGTCAGAAGAAACAAACAGTGGAACATGTCCTAAGCTCTTGCAAAGTAGCGCTAGCCCAAGGAAGGTATACATGGAGGCACAACCAAGTTCTGAAAGTGATCACAGATGTGGTTAGCGAAAAAACCATGACCCCAAACGCACCAATTGCTATGACAACGTTCTACAAAGCAGGAGGGAAACAGGTCTGGCCCGAAAGGGCTATGACAACCAGCACATTGCCAAAGGGTCTTCTGGATGGAGCAGTTGACTGGGAGTGTACAGCAGACCTCCCAGAGTGGAGAAATTACCCAGATGTCATCAGCAAGACAGGCATGAGACCAGACATCGCTCTCCACTCTGACTCCTCGAAACAAGTGATTCTGATAGAACTCACTGTGCCATACGAAAGCAGAATGGAAGAAGCACATATCTACAAGACCGAAAAATACGCCGGTCTTGCCAGCACCCTGAAGAAAGCAGGTCTGCGGGTCAAAATCTTCGCCATAGAGGTCGGGGCAAGAGGGTTTGTGGGCACCTCCGCTTATGATCTCATGAAACAACTCGCCATTTCTGGGAAGAAGAGGACTAGAGCCCTTAAAGCGATGGCAGAGGCAGCAGAAAGGAGCTCAAGCTGGATCTGGGCAAGGAGGAACCAAAAAAGTGAACTTCATAAGGATTAAATTCCCTACAGATGATGTGTGCCCCGTTAGCACATTGGTAAAACCGCGTACCGCAGTTCTGAAGCGCAGAATCGCCCAGGTTCGATCCCCGGCGTGGGAAAAAAAAAAAAGACAACAGCAGAAGGGCATCCAGGAGTCATGACCTGGATGTGGCCCGGCCCCCCGAGAGTGTAAGGAATTCAGGGCCGAAACACTTGTCTAAAGGGGGTTACTTCTCTGAAGACCTTCTGTTGTCTAGCTCTCCCTAGAGTTTCTTTCTACCTAATGTCAGCCGATGAACGGATCTTTATTGATGGAGAATTTCTTAGGTATGTTACTAAAGTCAGCCTGTGAACGAATTAACGGTTGAAAATGAGACGTGATCTAATAGTGTCAGTACCAAAGTAATTCTGGGGAGAGTCGGACAGCAGAAGGTCCTCCGAGAACAAGCGCCTCATCAAACAAGTGTTTCGGCCTTAACCCCTTACACACTAAGGGGGCCGGATCGCATCAAAATCATGACCCCTGCATGCTCATCTGCTGTTGCAACTTTTTTGTAAAGAAACTAGTCGTCCACTTGAAGAAGGAGACACAGTCAAAAATAAGGAGAGACAAGAGATTGTGGCTAGAGCGAGAATGCGAAAAGAACAGAGTATGAAGCTCACAGAAAATCAAAAGAGATCTTTCAGCAAATACGCACACTCAAATCCTCAAATTTCAAACCCAAGCATCTAAGCATCAACACTAAAGATTAAGAAACATGAACAGAGACAAAAGATGTCCTCGCAAGATGGCGTGAGTAAGGCAAAACCTTATTCAGCCGTCAAGATGGGGAGACTGCCCAGCCTAACACACGATCTGTAGGGTCAGAACTAGAACCCCACAGGAAGACATCACTGAAGCTATCAAATAGTTGAAAAAGGGAGATAAAAAACAAAACCCGGACCAGATAACATTTCCGGAAAACTTCTCAAATACACAGACATAAACAAACAAACAAACAAATAAATAAACAAACAAACAATCAAGCAAAACAAACAAACAAACAAACAAAATCAAACAAACAAATAGATAAATAAATAAGTAAATAAACAAACAAACAAACAAACAAATAAATAAATAAATAAATAAATAAATGAATAAATAAATAAATAGACACCTAGCTACCTAGCTAACTACCTACCTACCTACCTTTCTAACTAACTAACTACATACCTACCTACCTACCTACCTTTCTAACTAACTAACTGACTAACTAACTAACTGACTAGGTAACAAACTAACCAACTAACTGAATGACTGACCAACCAAATGAACAATCAAAACAAACAAACAAAAATAGATAAAAACAAACAAACCAAACAAAAAAGCACATACACTGCATTGATTGATCATATTGTTTGGTAGAGAGGTTCGGTTTCAGTTTTCCTACTGCACAGATCGGGGAGGGGGGAGTTGGAGAGAAATAAACACCCACACTCACACTGTCACACAGTCACACAGACACACACACATGCACATTCACACACGCACACACACATACACACACACAGACACACACACTCACACACACACACACACACACACACACACAGTCACACAGTCACACAGTCACACAGTCACACAGTCCACACACACAGACACAGACACAGATTCGTCTAAAAGCACGTATGTGAATAGACGTTAAAAGAAATAACGAAATGAAACAGACACGCACAAACACACACACACACACACACACACACACACACACACACACACACACACACACACACACACACACACACACACACAACACACACACACACACACACATACACACAGTCACACAGTCACACACACAGACACACAAAACACACACACACACACATACACAAACACACACACAAAAAACACACATACACACAGTCACACAGTCACACACACAGGCACACAAACACACACACATATACACACATAACACACAACACCACACCCACACCCACACCACCCACCACACACACACACACACACACACACACACACACACACACACACACACACACACACCACACCACACCCACACACATTAACCCAACACATACACGCTCCCTCAAACACCAGCACAGTGTGAAGTGTGACAGCTGTCTATACACTCATCAAACACTCGTCATCACAAGTATCGACCGTCCCCAGACACCAAACTAATAAAACCCTAACCATAATCACCCTGAAATGCCGGTAGAGAGGTCACAACCGTACCTGTCCACCGTACCACGGCGGTTGTTAGGGAGTTTCGAGGGTAGGAGTTCGTTCATGTGGACTGACTGATCCTTTTGATCTATATGGAGCAGTGGGACGCAAGGTCTGATGTTTCCAGTTTAATCCCAGTCCACGACGTTAAAACCTGGCCTGTTTGCTGCTTATCTTAATACTTTTAGATTTTGTCAGGAGGGTCATATCTTTTGTTTTTTCCTTTGTTTGTTTGGTTTCTATCGTGAGCGGTTATGAGTTTTTTTTATGGACATTTTCCACAAAATATTACAAATATGTAGTAATTTCTTGAAATTACTACATAAATCATCTGAAAATAGATTTAGTCATGCCTAATGCATCGTTTTGTGTAATTTCATGCATAGATCACCATAAATATGGAAGCAACAGTTGTTTTATTGTACGTGTTAGTGATGCAACGTTTTTCCCCGGCACACATCATTCTGGTGGTTTCAGTTTAGTGTCTAATAGGTCCCATTCCACCAACGAACCAATCCGCCTACCCCCAGCCTTATTTGAAGAAGCGCATATGGTTTGGCCCAGGCTCAATGAGTTTGCCAGATATGGCGGACACGTAGAGTTTGGACGAGGCTAGGAGAGGTTGCCAGATGGCCGACACATAGTGTTTGGTCCAGGCTCAATGAGTTTGCCAGATGGCCGACACATAGAGTTTGGTCCAGGCTCGGGGAGTTTGCCAGATGGCCGACACATAGAGTTTGGTCCAGGCTCGGGGAGTTTGCCAGATGGCCGACACATAGAGTTTGGTCCAGGCTCGGGGAGTTTGCCAGATGGCCGACACATAGAGTTTGGTCCAGGCTCGGGGAGTTTGCCAGATGGCCGACACATAGAGTTTGGTCCAGGCTTAGGGAGTTTGCCAGATGGCCGACATATAGAGTTTGGTCCAGGCTTAGGGAGTTTGCCAGATGGCCGACAAACAGCAGTTTGCCCAGGCACAGAGTAGTTGACCTGAGTGTCCTACTGTACTGATGCGAGACCTAGACTGCTAACAGACGATAGACTCAACACCTGGAATGGTTCCACCACATAAGATCTCTACAAAATCGACGGTCCAGCCTCAAAGTTCTGGACAAGAGTGGTCTGTCAAGTATAGTGTCTACGCAACAATCTCTAGCTTTCTTGGACGGGATACGTTGTCCGTATTGCAAGACAACCGCATCCCAAAGATGCTCCTGTATAGAGAGCTGAAGCAACGACACCTTAATCAGGGAAGACCGCTAAAGTGATACATGGATACTCTAAAGGACAATGTAAGGACATTTTGAGGCCAACCAAAGAAGTTGTGAAGGTCAGCCGAGGATACTCTCTGAAGGCCAACCTAAAAAATTCTGAAGGTCAACCTAGGAAATTCTGAGGCCAACCAAGGATACTCTAAAGGACAACCAAGGACTTTCTGAAGGTCAATCGAGGATAATGTAAAGGACAACCAAGGATACTCTTAAGGACAATCAATGATACTCTTAAGGAAAACCAAGGACATTCTGAAGGCCAATCAAGGATACTCTAAAGGCTAAATTTGTCAGCTGTGACTTTGGCTGTTTGGTCACGTCTCCTGTCTCTCCACCTGATACAGGCTACATTAATGCAATACATGGTCAGCTGCTTGGTCCTCCCAACCGCAGGGGCAGTTTTGTGAGGGTGGATCTTGTTTAGATGCAATATCCAGCCGTTTTCCATTGTGAAGGGACTTCAAAGGGCGAGCTCCATTCTTGTCTGATGTATAGAATCATGAAGACATTGTCGTCTGATGTATATAATGATGTAGCCATTGTCGTCTGATGTAGATAATGATATAGATAATATCGTCTGATGTATATAATGATATAGATAATATCGTCTGATGTATATAATGATATAGATAATATCGTCTGATGTAGATAATGATATAGATAATATCGTCTGATGTATATAATGATATAGATAATATCGTCTGATGTAGATAATGATATAGATAATATCGTCTGATGTAGATAATGATATAGATAATATCGTCTGATGTAGATAATGGTGTAGACACTGTCATCTGATGTATATAATGGTGTAGACACTGTCATCTGATGTATATAATGGTGTAGACACTGTCATCTGATGTATATAATGGTGTAGACATTGTCATCTGATGTATATAATGGTGTAGACATTGTCATCTGATGTATATAATGGTGTAGACACTGTCATCTGATGTATATAATGGTGTAGGCACTGTCATCTGATGTATATAATGGTGTAGACACTGTCATCTGATGTATATAATGGTGTAGACACTGTCATCTGATTGTATATAAATGATGTAGAACATTGTCATCTGATGTATATAATGGTGTAGACACTGTCATCTGATGTATATAATGGTGTAGACACTGTCATCTGATGTATATAATGGTGTAGACACTGTCATCTGATGTATATAATGGTGTAGACACTGTCATCTGATGTATATAATGGTGTAGACACTGTCATCTGATGTATATAATGGTGTAGACACTGTCATCTGATGTATATAATGGTGTAGACACTGTCATCTGATGTATATAATGGTGTAGACACTGTCATCTGATGTATATAATGGTGTAGACACTGTCATCTGATGTATATAATGGTGTAGACACTGTCATCTGATGTATATAATGGTGTAGACACTGTCATCTGATGTAGATAATGATGTAGACACTGTCATCTGATGTAGATAATGGTGTAGACACTGTCATCTGATGTATATAATGGTGTAGACACTGTCATCTGATGTAGATAATGGTGTAGACACTGTCATCTGATGTAGATAATGGTGTAGACACTGTCATCTGATGTATATAATGGTGTAGACATTGTCATCTGATGTATATAATGGTGTAGACATTGTCATCTGATGTATATAATGGTGTAGACACTGTCATCTGATGTATATAATGGTGTAGACACTGTCATCTGATGTATATATTGGTGTAGACACTGTCATCTGATGTATATAATGGTGTAGACATTGTCATCTGATGTATATAATGGTGTAGACACTGTCATCTGATGTAGATAATGGTGTAGACATTGTCATCTGATGTATATAATGATGTAGACATTGTCATCTGATGTAGATAATGGTGTAGACACTGTCATCTGATGTAGATAATGGTGTAGACATTGTCATCTGATGTAGATAATGGTGTAGACACTGTCATCTGATGTATATAATGGTGTAGACACTGTCATCTGATGTAGATAATGGTGTAGACACTGTCATCTGATGTATATAATGGTGTAGACACTGTCATCTGATGTAGATAATGGTGTAGACAGTGTCGTCTGATGTATATAATGGTGTAGACACTGTCATCTGATGTAGATAATGATGTAGACACTGTCATCTGATGTATATCATGGTGTAGACATTGTCATCTGATGTATATCATGGTGTAGACACTGTCATCTGATGTAGATAATGGTGTAGACAGTGTCATCTGATGTATATAATGGTGTAGACATTGTCATCTGATGTATATAATGGTGTAGACACTGTCATCTGATGTAGATAATGGTGTAGACACTGTCATCTGATGTAGATAATGGTGTAGACACTGTCATCTGATGTATATAATGGTGTAGACATTGTCATCTGATGTATATAATGGTGTAGACACTGTCATCTGATGTATATAATGGTGTAGACACTGTCATCTGATGTATATAATGGTGTAGACACTGTCATCTGATGTATATAATGGTGTAGACATTGTCATCTGATGTAGATAATGGTGTAGACACTGTCATCTGATGTAGATAATGGTGTAGACACTGTCATCTGATGTAGATAATGGTGTAGACACTGTCATCTGATGTATGTAATGGTGTAGACATTGTCATCTGATGTATATAATGGTGTAGACACTGTCATCTGATGTATATAATGGTGTAGACATTGTCATCTGATGTAGATAATGATGTAGACATTGTCATCTGATGTATGTAATGGTGTAGACACTGTCATCTGATGTATATAATGATGTAGACACTGTCATCTGATGTATATAATGATGTAGACACTGTCATCTGATGTATATAATGATGTAGACACTGTCATCTGATGTATATAATGATGTAGACATTGTCATCTGATGTATATAATGGTGTAGACATTGTCATCTGATGTAGATAATGATGTAGACACTGTCATCTGATGTATATAATGGTGTAGACACTGTCATCTGATGTAGATAATGGTGTAGACACTGTCATCTGATGTAGATAATGGTGTAGACATTGTCATCTGATGTAGATAATGATGTAGACACTGTCATCTGATGTATGTAATGGTGTAGACACTGTCATCTGATGTATATAATGATGTAGACCATGTCATCTGATGTATGTAATGGTGTAGACACTGTCATCTGATGTATATAATGATGTAGACACTGTCATCTGATGTATATAATGGTGTAGACACTGTCATCTGATGTATATAATGATGTAGACACTGTCATCTGATGTAGATAATGGTGTAGACATTGTCATCTGATGTATATAATGATGTAGACCATGTCATCTGATGTATGTAATGGTGTAGACACTGTCATCTGATGTATATAATGATGTAGACACTGTCATCTGATGTATGTAATGGTGTAGACATTGTCATCTGATGTAGATAATGGTGGTGACATTCTCGTATGCTAGAGATGATCGTGTAGACATTTTGGTCTAATTTAGGTGGCCAGTATCCACTTGTAGGACATATTATGAAGAAAGAGAAATTAGAGCACCTGGTCACAACAGGAAAGCTGGAGGGAAAAAGAGCACCAGGTAGACCCAGGGAGAAAATATTGGACTGACTTGCAGGGTGGCTGAGGACAGAGAGGGTGAAAGATGTATTCGCAGCGACAAAGGACAGATTCGTATGAAGTGTCACGATCACCATTGCTGTGCTGCAGGGCACAAGATGATGGTGATGATGATGATGAATGATGATGATGATATTGGTGGTGGTGGTGGTGATGATGATGATGATGATGATGATGATGATTATCTACATGATGGCTCCATCATAGGAAATGTAGGGTATTTTAGTAGATGCGGCCTTACCAAATGTCAGTCCACTCCGTCCTGATACAAACCATTACCAATAGGTTCGGACACTGGTTATCTTGCACCTAACCTCCGTGTTTAATGGTTATCCGCTATCTGCCACCAGCAACTCGATGTGTAGGAGATAGTCATCGAACAACCTACAAAGTTGGAGGTAACTTTTTTCCCCAAAGATCACAGATGAACATGTTCAGGATGATGCATTAATATGCAGTTTAATTGGATATCACACGCCGCCACTGTCTGATGAAATTTAAACACAACCCGTCAGAGACAGCAAGATGGTGACACCAGGTGGATTGGTTCCCACGGAGTTCTGAGTCTGCATTTTGGAGTTTGCTCGAGATGAGTGTGTGTGTGTGTGTGTGTGTGTGTGTGGGTGTGGGGTTATCGCACTCACACCTTTCTATGTGTGCTTTACCCAAATATTGCAATGGTTATCTGATACACTCTGTGGGCCTAGAATAAATGTGACCTCCCACCACGAAATCAGTCTTAACTAGCATTTTGGGTATTTTGAGATATATATATCACTGGAAAGTGTACATTCTGCTGATTATTTTGGTACTTGAATAAAGCTTGTACTAAAGAAAAATGTAGAAGTTATGTATGTTTAAAGTCATTAAGTTGTATGACGGCCATTTTGAGAAAACGGCCTCTAAAGTTTTTTGTGTGTTCTCCTACACATTTTC
Organism: Monoplex corrugatus; assembly: GCA_030674185.1. Taxonomy (NCBI): domain Eukaryota; kingdom Metazoa; phylum Mollusca; class Gastropoda; order Littorinimorpha; family Ranellidae; genus Monoplex; species Monoplex corrugatus. The sequence continues at coordinate 13,705,387 of JAPXFY010000024.1, forward strand.
CTTAAATTTCTTTATTTGGTGGCTTTGACCCGGTTTGTTTCTAATTTTCGCTGTCATTATCTGAAAGGTGCACCAAAGAGCTTTCCGTCAGTACATTACATGTGCGGGTACTGCACAGGCTATGGTTCATAATAAGAGACAAAAAGAGGTACTTTTGGTAAGAAATTGCGTTCTTTGTGCTGCGATCAGTGCATTAAAATACCATTTTAAATTGATTAATAATATTTTTTCAAGAAAAAAAAATTCTGTGTGGGATAGATTATAGTCTACAGAAATCAATTTTGTGAAAAAGTCAAAACACCCCAGATAGACCCTCAATCACCTTTTCAGCTCCTAGTGCTGTTCGACTGACTGCGAGTTAAGACTGATTTCGTGGTGGGAGGTCACAAGTCTTTATGGCCTGGCAAAGCCTTGAAAATTGGGAGGGATGGAGGGGAGAAAGGGTCCTATGAAACATTAAGCTGACACCACAGAAATGATTAGAGTATTAAGATGGACACTGCGCAGGCCAGTGTCTTGTATTTCAGGATGGGATTGAATTTTTTTCTCTTCAATTTCTCTCTGTCTCTGACTCTGTCTCTGTCTCTGATTCTGTCTGTCTGTCTGCCTGTCTGTCTGTCTGTCTGTCTCTCTCTTTCTATTTCCCTTTCTTTCTCTCTCTCTCTTTCTCACTCTCTCTCGCTCTCTCTCTCTCTCTCTCTCTCTCTCACTCTCTCTATGTCTACACTGTCGTCTACATCAGACGACAATGTCTTCACGATTATAGACATCAGACATCATATCTCAGCTTATGACTTAACCGAGACCCCATGACCCGCTATAAAGTATCGAACCCACGAACATTGTATTATCACCATGTCGCTTTAACCAAATGGGTCAACTGGTTAAAAGAGAAATCGTCTGCTCGGCATTAATATTCCCGTGATCTACCGGCATGAGCAAAACCGAGCTGGCAAAATGAGAGAGAGAGAGAGAGAGAGAGAGAGAGAGAGAGAGAGAGAGAGAGAGAGAGAGCGAGAGAGAGGGAGAGGGAGAAAGAGAGACAGAGAGATAGAGAGAGAGAAGAGACAGAGACAGCGAGAGACAGAGACAGAAACAGAGACAGAGACAGAGACAGAGACACAGACAGAGAGACAGAGAGAGACAGAGAGAGACAGAGACAGAGACAGACAGACAAAGAG
>JAPXFY010000024.1:13714067-13716567 GCA_030674185.1 Monoplex corrugatus
CTAACTAACTACCTACTAAACTAACCAACCAACCAACCAACCAACCAACCAACCAACCAACCAACCAACCAACTAAATGAATGAACGAACAAATGAATGAATGAATGAATGAATACAATCAATCAATCAATCAATCAATCAATAATTCACTCAGTCAGTCCTTCAGTCACTCAGTCAATCAGTCAGTTAGTCAGTCAGTCAGTCAGTCAGTCACTCACTCACTCACTCACTCACTCACTCACTCATTCTCACTCACTCACTCACTCACTTACTCATTCACTCACTCACTCACTCACTCATTCTTTCACTCACTCACTTAATCAATCAATCAATCAACCAACCAATCAACCAAACAATCAACCAACCTATCAACCAACCAACCAACCAGTCAGTCAGTCAATGCACGACAACAACAACGAGAACACCGACGCTTATTAGACAGTGTCCTTAGTCAGTTGGATCAGAACAGACGCTGTCGAACTCCACCAAATCAAAGAATTTAGACTTTGGACTCTGTTCAAGAAGAATTCACCACATTTGGAATGTTCAAGAAGAATTCACCACATTTGGACAGATCCATATGTGCTCTACGTAAAATTTGCCAGCAGTGACCTAGCAGACTCCTTGAGCCTGTGCACATTTCTATGAGAAGGGATGTGGAAGAAAGATAAACTTATGAAACACTAAAGTGACTTCACCAGAGTGATACAAACTTTAAGATGGGCAGAGCGAACAGGACAACTGTCAATGCTGCGGTCTGGGATTGACCTGGAGACATCAGTGTGTGTTTAGTTGGCATATAATGTAAAGTCAATGTCTTATCACAACTTATAATTTGTTTCACAATTTTTCATTTTATGGTTTTTTTTTATGTTATACAGTTTGTCTGTAGAATAGCAAGGAGTTGCTGCAAGGCAGGTCCGGTGGGAGTCACTGCTACTATCCTTGAGTAATATAGTGTTCTGAAGTCTGAAGTCTGGCATCAACACAACCAACTAGGAAGATACTGCCCTTCACAGAGTAAACTGCCGCCAGCAGTGCACGCAGGGCATTATTATCTTTGTACAACGCAGAACAGCTGTCTGTGTTCCATAGAAGACGGACCGGGGAACAGAACCCGAGGCCGCAGAATTCGTTCCCATGCGTTCCTTGCAGAAGAACTTGTTCCTTCAGGGTCGGTCTTATGCATCCCACATGAAGAACCATACAAAGCGACGAACGGGAGAAAGTCCGTCATATGTCTTATTTGTGTGTGGTAAAAAATATCATCATCATTATCGTCATCATCATCGTCATCATCGTCGTCATCGTCGTCGTCGTCGTCGCCGTCGTCATCATCATCACTCATCATCATCATCATCATCATCATCATCATCATCATCATCATCATCATCATCATCATCATCATCATCATCATCATCATCATCATCATCATCATCATCATCATCATCATCGTCATCGTCAACATCATCATCAACACATTCATCATCGCGTTGGCGATCTTGGCCCTCCATACGAATATATCCTTTGACCCTGCACGTGCATTTTTCGTCCTCTCTGTCCTCAGCCAACATTTTCTCCCTGGGTCTACCTGGTGCTCTCTTTCCCTCCAGCTTTCCTGTTGTGACCAGGTGCTCTAATTTCTCTTTCCTCATGAAATGTCCTATGAATGTTGCTGGTCTTTTCTTAATCTTCTTTTTTAATGATTTTCTAAAATCATGTCTAAAATCACCTTAAAGAAGAAGAAGAAAAAAGTAGAGAGGGGTTTATCGCATTCGGACAATTCCATATGCGCTCCACCTAGTCTATCCTTTGTTATCTTGCAGACTCCTTGGGCCTGCGCAAAACTATATTCGCTGGCAAGATCTTAAAATGGAACGAACATAGACCACAGTTTATGTTGCGGGCTAACTTTGAAGTCGACATATGAGAGCTGTGTGATGGGAAAGGCAAAGCAAGTATCATGTTTTATAATGGCATACGGCTGCATATAGGGCCAAGTGTATCCTTACAGCATATATATGTATATGTATATATATACATATATATATTATATATATATATGTATGTATATATATGTATACATATATATCATTTACATATAATTATGTATATACATTTATATATATATATATATATATAGATATAGATAAGATAGATAGATAGATAGATAGACAGATAATAGACAGATAGATAGACAGACAGATAGATACATAGATAGATAGATAGATACATACATACATACATAGATACATAGATACATAGATAGATAGACAAACAGACAGACAGATATATAGTAGATAGATAGATAGATAGATAGATAGACAGACAGACAGATAGATACATAGATAGACAGATACATAGATAGATAGATACATAGATAGATAGATAAGTAGATAGATAGATAGATAGATTGATAGATAAAAAGAAAGAAAGATAGATAAATAAATAGATAGAAAGATAGATAAATAGATAGATAGATAGATACATAGATAGATAA
>JAPXFY010000024.1:13729067-13749067 GCA_030674185.1 Monoplex corrugatus
GGTGAAAAGGGTGCGGGAGTCAAAAGGTTAACTGTGTGCCACGTCGTGTGGTGTTTATATGTGTGTGCCACGTTGTGTGATGTTTATATGTGTGCCAGGTCGTGTGATGTTTATATGTGTGCCAGGTCGTGTGATGTTTATATGTGTGCCAGGTCGTGTGGGGTTTATATGTGTGTGTCACGTTGTGTGGTGTTTATATGTGTGTGCCACGTTGTGTGATGTTTACATGTGTGTGTCACGTTGTGTGTGTTTATATGTGTGTGTCACGTCGTGTGGTGTTTATATGTGTGTGCCACGTCGTGTGGTGTTTATATGTGTGTTCACGTCGTGTGGTGTTTATATATGTGTGCCACGTCGTGTGGTGTTTATATGTGTGTGTCCGATCGGTTCTAGTGGTGGTGTGTGTTTTATATGTGTGTGTCACGTTGTGTGGTGTTTATATGTGTGTGTCACGTGTGTGGATGTTTATATGTGTGTCACGTTGTGTGGTGTTTATATATGTGTGTCACGTCGTGTGGTGTTTATATGTGTGTGTCACGTTGTGTGGTGTTTATATGTGTGTCACGTTGTGTGGTGTTTATATGTGTGTCACGTTGTGTGGTGTTTATATGTGTGTCACGTTGTGTGGTGTTTATATGTGTGTGTCACGTTGTGTGGTGTTTATATGTGTGTGTCACGTTGTGTGGTGTTTATATGTGTGTGTCACGTTGTGTGGTGTTTATATGTGTGTGTCACGTTGTGTGGTGTTTATATGTGTGTGTCACGTTGTGTGGTGTTTATATGTGTGTGTCACGTTGTGTGGTGTTTATATGTGTGTGTCACGTTGTGTGGTGTTTATATGTATGTGCCACGTCTTGTGGTGTTTATATGTATGTGCCACGTCTTGTGGTGTTTATATATGTGTGCCACGTTGTGTGGTGTTTATATGTATGTGCCACGTCTTGTGGTGTTTATATATGTGTGTGCACGTGGTGTGGTGTTTATATATGTGTGCCACGTCTTGTGGTGTTTATATGTATGTGCCACGTCTTGTGGTGTTTATATGTATGTGCCACGTTGTGTGGTGTTTTATATAGTGTGTGTCACGTTGTGTGGTGTTTTATATGTGTATGCCACGTCGTGTGGTGTTTATATGTGTATGCCACGTTGTGTGGTGTTTATATGTGTATGCCACGTTGTGTGTGTTTATATGTATGTGCCACGTCTTGTGGTGTTTATATGTATGTGCCACGTCTTGTGGTGTTTATATATGTGTGCCACGTCGTGTGGTGTTTTTGTAGTAGTTTGTGTGTGTGTCACGTCTTGTGGTGTTTATATGTGTGTGCCACGTCTGTGGTGTTTATATGTATGTGCCACGTCTTGTGGTGTTTATATGTGTGTGCCACGTCTTGTGGTGTTTATATATGGTGTGCCACGTCTTGTGGTGTTTATATGTGTGTGCCACGTCTTGTGGTGTTTATATGTGTGTGCCACGTCTTGTGGTGTTTATATATGTGTGTCACGTCTTGTGGTGTTTATATGTGTGTGCCACGTCTTGTGGTGTTTATATGTGTGTGCCACGTCTTGTGGCGTTTATATGTGTGTGCCACGTCGTGTGGTGTTTATATGTGTGTGCCACGTTTGTGGTGTTTATATGTGTGTGCCACGTTGTGTGGTGTTTATATGTGTGTGTCACGTTTGTGGTGTTTATATGTGTGCCAGTCGTTGTGGTGTTTATATGTGTGTGTCACGTTTGTGGTGTATTATATGTGTGCCACGTTGTGTGGTGTTTATATGTGTGTGTCACGTTGTGTGGTGTTTATATGTGTGTGCCACGTTGTGTGGTGTTTATATGTGTGTCACGTTGTGTGTGTTTATATGTGTGTGCCACGTTGTGTGGTGTTTATATGTGTGTCATGTTGTGTGGATGTTTATATGTGTGTGTCACGTTGTGTGGTGTTTATATGTGTGTGTGTCACGTTGTGTGGTGTTTATATGTGTGTGCCACGTTGTGTGGTGTTTATATGTGTGTGTCACGTTGTGTGGTGTTTATATGTGTGCCACGTTGTGTGGATGTTTATATGTGTGTGTCACGTTGTGTGGTGTTTATATGTGTGTCACGTTGTGTGGTGTTTATATGTTGTGTGTGTAAGTTGCCGTTGTGTGTGTTTATATGTGTGTGTCACGTTGTGTGGTGTTTATTGTGAGTGTGTGTGTACATTTGTTGTTGTTTATATGTGTGTGTCACGTTGTGTGGTGTTTTATATGTGTGTGTCACGTTGTGTGGTGTTTATATGTGTGTGTCACGTTGTGTGGTGTTTATATGTGTGTCACGTTGTGTGGTGTTTATATGTGTGCCACGTTGTGTGGTGTTTATATGTGTGTGTCACGTTGTGTGGTGTTTATATGTGTGCCACGTTGTGTGATGTTTATATGTGTGTGTCACGTTGTGTGGTGTTTATATGTGTGTCACGTTGTGTGGTGTTTATATGTGTGCCACGTTGTGTGGTGTTTATATGTGTGTGTCACGTTGTGTGGTGTTTATATGTGTGTGTCACATTGTGTGATGTTTATATGTGTGTGTCACGTTGTGTGGTGTTTATATGTGTGTGTCACGTTGTGTGGTGTTTATATGTGTGTGTCACGTTGTGTGGTGTTTATATGTGTGTCACGTTGTGTGGTGTTTATATGTGTGCCACGTTGTGTGGTGTTTATATGTGTGTGTCACGTTGTGTGGTGTTTATATGTGTGTCACGTTGTGTGGTGTTTATATGTGTGTGTCACGTTGTGTGGTGTTTATATGTGTGCCACGTTGTGTGGTGTTTATATGTGTGCCACGTCGTGTGTGTTTATATGTGTGTCGCGTCGTGTGTTTTTTTAAATGTGCCACATCGTGATGTATGTGTGTGTGTGCCACATAAGTTGAGGGAGTCAAAGGGTTAAACCCTTACGCTTTTTGCAGCTGGCGGATAGGGTGCGAGAGTCCGAAGGTTAAGCACACCTGTTTTGCCAGACTTAACTGTCGGGGTTCAGACCTTCTACCAGGTGGTCTGTGATCATTCTCAGCTCAGCGATCCCTTGGAAACACGCCACCATCGCCTTTGTCTTTACTGTCCGGGTCCCGGATGATTAGCAGGAAATGACGTCACTGGTCTGGGGGCGATAACTATTGCCGCCCTGCCAAACATTTTTGTTGATGGCATTTTGAGACTAGAGGTGCCGACTGTGTTTGCTGTGGTGGATGTTTGGTGGTTAAACGTCTGTGCTGTTGTTTGAATGAATGTAACGTTGGTTGGTGAACATGGAGGTGGTTGCTATTATTGCTGTTTTTGTTCTTTGTTATTAGCATTACTGAAGTTGAACTTTAAAGAAGCCACCAATGTCATGTAATCCATTATTTTGTCTACTTGTTTTTACCAAGTAATTTTCTGTGTATGTAAATGTTGTAGGTCTATACAGAATGTAGTCATTTAAATTTTGAATTCATGTCTATTTTCATTATTCTTGTGTGTTGCTGAACATGTTGAAAAGTTTATGAACATTACGTGAAATAATTCATTATTGTCACAACAGAAATTTTCTATACGAAGTGCAGGCCACTCTTCTAGAAGAAATATGCGTAGCCATAGTATGGCGACACCCGTATTTCCCCATATATACGTGTATGTTTGTTTACCTAGGACCATGGAATTTTCTGAACAATTTTGCCTAGGACAACTCTTTTGTTGCCATTGGATCCTCAACGTGCGTGAAGTGTGTGCTTAAAACGGAACCTTTGTTTTATCATCTCAGCTGAAAAATCAGCACCGAAAACACTAGTCAATAATAATAAATAATAATAATAATAATAATAATAATAATAATAATAATAACAATAATAATAATAATAAAAAAAATAATGATAATAATAATAATAATTGTAATAATAGTGACGATGATAATGACAATGATAATGATAATAACAATGATGATGACAGTAGTAAGTGTGGGAATGAAAAGAATAATGACGACATTGGTAAAGATGATGATGATGATGATGATGATGATGATGATACCAATGAAATAATAATAATATTAATGATGATGATGACGATGATGATGATGATGATGATAACAATGATAACAATACTAATAATACTTATAATAATAATAATAAAATAATAATAATAATAATAATAATAATAATAATAATAATAATGCTACCAATTTTGAAGAACAAGGTCTCCCAACAGTGTAAAAATCGCTACTCACAGTTCCGTAGCTTTCGATGACGTTCTCGCCATCTTCGTCAGCGCTCTAATGCTGTCTGCGTGAATCTCTACTCAGATCTCGCGAACATGGGATGAACCCAGTTCACGAGATCGAATCAGAGAATGGTACACCGGGGGCAGGGTGTAACGGCCCCGGTCCCTGTTGAGCGGGGGGTTGGTGGCTGCGATGTAGATGGCCTCCTTGACTCCTCGCTGGAACCACTTATTTTCTCTGTCCAGGATGTTGACATTGTCCGCACTGAATTGATGTTTTTCGGCGTGTAGGTGAGCTCCTACTGGAGAAGAGTCCCTCTTGTGTTCTGTTAGTCTTCTGAAGGGGGCGTTCAGTTTCACCGACATAATGTTGGTTACAGTCCTGGCAGTCTATTCTGTATATAATGCCAGCTTTGTCGAGTTTGCTGGTTTTGTCCTTGGGGGTGACCAGCTGGCTGCGTATGGTGTTGGAAGGTTTGGAATGTACAGCCACCCCCAGTTTTCTGATCTTTCTGGACAGAGCGTCACTCACACCTCCTACGTATGGGATGGTGATGTGTCCCTTGCGCTGGTGTTGTTTCACTGGCTGTTGGGATGCGGTGTTGGATTTCCTGCCTCCCGGGCTGTTCCAGGCCCACTTTTTGTAGCCCGAGATGGTGAGCACTTTTTTCAGGTGGTTTGTCTCCTTGTCTTTTGCCTCTTGGGTACTGCATATGGTGTTAGCTCTGTGGGTAAGGGTTCGAATCACTCCCAGTTTGTGTTCAAGGGCTGGTGGCTGTCGAACTGTAAATATTGGTCCGTATGAGTTGGTTTACGGTAGACCGAGAAGGATAGAATGCCATCAGTTCTGGTGATGAGGTGTCCAGCATGGCTATGGAGTTGTTCTGTTCCACTTCCCTCGTGAATTTGATGGCTGGGTGTTGGTTGTTCAGATGTTCTGTGAACTGTTCGACCAGTTGCTGGGGGAGGATAGTCATGGTGTCGTCTACGTAGCGCCCCCAGTATCGTGGTGGGGAGTGGAAAGAAGCCAATGCTTTCTCTTCAAAATCCTCTATAAACAGGTTGGCTACTATTGGGCTTACTGGGGAGCCCATGGCTGCTCCTTCTTTTTGTTGGTAGAATTCACCTTGGAAGGTGAAGTAGGTGGTGGTGAGGCAGCAGGACAAGAGTTCACATACGTCGTCCACTGTGAGAGATGTACGTTGGTGGAGGGTTTGGTCGTTTTGTAACCTTCGGCGTATGATCTCTATGCTTTCTTTCACTGGTACGCTGGTAAATAGGGCAGAGACATCATATGACACAAGGAGTTCATCATGAGCGAGGGTGTAGTTACTCAGTTTTTCCACTAGGTCAGCACTGTTGTGGATGTGATGATCTGTGTGTCCTACGAGAGGTGATAGGATGTCCGCCACAAATCTAGCCGTCTCATACATGATGGAACCTCTGGATGCGACTATGGGACGGAGGGGGACTTCTTTCTTGTGGACTTTGGGTAGACCATAGAACTTGGGGACGTCGGACACAGTTGGGTATAATTTCCTGTACTGTTCTAATGACAGGCGGTCCGTCTCTTTCAGGCGTTTCAGTGTGTCTTTCAGTTTGTTGGAAAACTTGGAAGTAGGATCTTTCTTGAGGCGTTCATATGTTGTAGTATCTTCCAGAAGTTTGCTTGCCTTCTCATAGTACATGGGTCTAGGCATGATGACTGTGGCACGACCTTTGTCAGCTGGTAGGATCATCGTGGCGTGTTCGTTCTTTAAATCCGCCAGAGCCCGTCTTTGGTCCGGTGTTAAGTTGGATTTCGGTAGTTTGGCCTGTTTCATGATTCTGACACAGTCTGATCTTAAGTGTGTGGCTTCTTCTGAATTAGGGCCAATATACCTGCAAGCTGTTTCAATGCTTGTGATGAGGTCTACCACTGGAAGCTTGTTAGGGGCTACGGCGAAATTTAGTCCTTTCTCTAGTACTTCCTGTTCAGGTTTAGTGAGTTGGCGATCTGATAGATTGATCACCCACCTCTCTTTGGTCTTTCTTTTTGTTTCTTCCGGTACAGGTGTAATCTCGCTTTTGTCATTCTGTTGTCTCCTGTTGTTTTTTGGTGCTAGAAGTTCGAATTTCTTTCGATGGCGTTGGCGTACTTGTTCCCATTCTATTCGTCGTGTGTTGTTTAGCCACTCTTTGATTTCGGAGAGCATAGCATCTGGTAGTGTGCTAGAGCTCAGTCTTTCCTCGAGGTCTTGGATTTTCCCTTCCAGACAAGTGATGCGGGTGTTGATTTGCTTGATGCGTTCGTTCATGAGTGCTCGTTGTGCCTGATTGATGATATTATTTGCTGCTGTTCCTTTCATCGGAGTTTTGATTTTTAGGCTGGTGGGAAAGACGCCGTGATGTTTGCAGTGCAGTGTGAAGTGTAGATGGTTCCTGAACTTCGCTAGGGAGCGGTGTAATTTCTCTGATTCACGAAAGGTAGTGATGATCGTCCGATCGTAATCGCGAATGAGACGTAGGGGAAGTTTCAACAGTTGGGGGTAGACATAATGCTACCAATTTTGAAGAACAAGGTCTCCCAACAGTGTAAAAATCGCTACTCACAGTTCCGTAGCTTTCGATGGCGTTCTCGCCATCTTCGTCAGCGCTCTAATGCTGTCTGCGTGAATCTCTACTCAGATCTCGCGAACATGGGATGAACCCAGTTCACGAGATCGAATCAGAGAATGGTACACCGGGGGCAGGGTGTAATAATAATAAAAATGATAATAATAATAATTATGATGATGATGACGACGACGACGACGACGATGATGATGATAATGATGATGATGATGACGATGATGATATTATTATTATTACCACCACCGCCGCCACCTCCACCACCACTACTGCTACTACTACTGCCACTGCTACTATTATTACTACTAATACACTATTACTTATAACACTGCTACTGCTACTTCTACCATCATCACCACCACGACCACCGTCACCATCACCACCACCACCACCACCACCACCACCACCACCACCACCACCACCACCACCACCACCTCTATGTCTAATATTACTCAGTGAAAAGATGTTAATTCAAAGAACGAACACACACATCTATACCTACATCTCCACTCACCCACATACGCACATACATGCATATATACATATACACCCAGACATAGATACGTACACACTTACACACACACACACTCACACACTAACACACCACACACACACACACACATAGGACACACACACACACACACACATAGCACACATAGCACACACACACACACATAGCACACATAGCACACACACACTTGCACACACACACACGCACACACACACATACACACATACACACACACATACAAACACACGCACGCACCACACCTACACACACGCACGCATACATACATGTATAGACACAGACAGACAGACAGACAGATAGACAGACAACAGACAGACAGACAGACAGACAGACAGAGAGGCGTAAATTTCCAGCCAAGTGGTTTTTGTCAAGCGTATACAATATATATATATATATATATAAAACTTCCGAAAGATTTAGCTGATGCGTGCACAGACACATCTTCCTCTATTTGGTCTTAACGAATGAAAAGGGAAAGAGCTGGTAAAAAATAGAAGTTTGGCATTGAGTTCTGAAAATACAGAGAAAAGAGTATTACGGATTGTCGAGGGACTGAAGTGGGAAATGACTAAGGCCTGGTAGGTCAATGATCTCTGGCACAGCCCCCACCCCTCGCCAAAACAACACACACACACACACACACACACACACACACACACACACACACACACACAAACGCACGCATGTGCACACCTACACACACACACACACGCACGCACACACAAGCACAGACACACACGCGCACACATACACACACGCACAAACATACAAACAATTACACAACACACACACACACACACACAGACACACGCATGCACGCACGCACGCACGCATACACGCACGCACGCACGCACACCCTACCTTCACAAAGACACACACACACGCATATATACACGCACACACCTATACACAAGCACACACATACACGCACGCACAGGCATACACATACAATCACACACACTCACACACTCACACACACACCCATCCCCACACACACATTCCCACACACACCCACACACAGAAACACACACACACACACACACACACACACACACACACACACACACACACACATATCCCCACACACACATTCCCTCACACACCCACACACAGAAACACACACACACACACACACACACACACACATGCACACGCACACGCACACACACACACACATAAACACACACACACACATTCACACACACACACACACACACATAGTCAGGCACACGGACACACACACACACAGACTCACACTCATAACACACACACTCACTCACCAACCCATCTACCACCCAAGGCACACACACATTCACTCACACACACAGACACACACACACACACACACACACACACACATACACACTCACACACTCACACACTCACACACACACACAAACACGCACACACACATTCATACACACACAGTCACCCACCAACCCATCCAACCCCAGACACACACTTACTCACACACAACACACACACACATGCACACACACACAACACACACACACACACACATACACACACACACGCGCGCGCGCACACACATCTACCCCACATACACACCTCTCCCCACCACACACGCTTACCCACCCACCCACGTATCCAAATCAACACTAACACACACACACACACACACACACACACACACACACACACACACACACACACACACACACACACACACACACAACACACACACACACACACACACATACACGTCACATAAACTTATCAGAAACATGATGAAATCTATTATGCTACAAATGGAAAGTATAGAAAGAAAACGCAGGGAAGGCATGTACAGAAAAAGAATACAACAAATTCCAGCTCTTTGGCAAAGCATTTGTCCCGTAGTGGTGCCCATGGAGAAGGCAGCAAGAGGCAGGAAGCTTACAGATGGCATTTATCAAAGGACAAACAAAGGGGAAACAACTGTATACTGTGACACAAGTTTTGACAGATAAGGTGGCGCCAAGTTTGTCGACTTTTATAAGAGACACATGCACACAGACACACAGACACAGATACATAGACACATAGACACATACACACTGACACACACACACACTTACACACACACACACACACACACACACACACACACACCACACACACACACACACACACACATACGCACGCGCGCGCCCACACACACAGATAGACACACACACACACAGAGGCAAGCACACACAAACTTCTATAGAGTACACATGCACACATACACACATACATACACAGACACACATAATAATAATAATAATAATAATAATGTTTATTTGTATAGCGCATATTCCATATAAAAACATGCTCACCAGCGCTTTACAGTTCGGAAGAAAGGCAAAAGGTGATAAAAAATGTTCACAATTACATACACAATAAGATAACAACAAACATTAAAGCTATACAAGTAAGAAGACACATAAGAAACCACAGAATATTAAAATTTAAACACTGACTTATGTAATGAAGACAGATTAACAGATTTTTCATATGAATAAAGAGGCATACTGTGTTTATATATTGCTGCGTGTGTGTGCTTGCGTACGTGTGTGTGTGTGTGTGTACGTGTGTGTGTGCGTGAGTGTGCGTTGCTGTGCGAGTGTGTTTGTAAGAATGTGTGTGTGTGTGTGTGTGTGTGAGTGTGTGTGCGTGTGCTATGTTTGCATGCGTGTGTGTGTGTTTATGCATACAATAGTTGTACATAAAATTATAATCAATATTTTGAATGAAGATAAAAACAGAAAAATTCTAATCCATATACAGGAAAAACATTATGACTTCAGTATTACAGCATTAACACCTTGACAATCAAAATTACCTCACAAATTATAAACTATTCGCATATCATACATCACAATTTACATACAAACAAAGATTTAAAAAAGTTTCTTAAGGTATTTCAGTCTCTTTCTCACTCAATTTCTCCCCTATCCCCTCATCAGCTGTACACATACAGTGAAACACACACATGCTCACTCAAGCACACACACACACACACACACACACACACACACACACACACACACACACACACACACACACACACAACACACACACACACATGCACACATGCACACATGCACGCACACACACACGCACACACACATCTTGCTCTATAGGCCCTTATACAACGATAATATATAAACTAGTACACTATAAACTTTGAGAAAATTAGGCAAAAACATGGAGAGCTCAGCGATCAGCCTGCTAGGCGAAGGGAGAGCACTCACAGCATCAATGGCATCAACAATTTGTTTTACACGAGCATTTTCAGTAGAATTGTAAACTATTTAGAATCTAAAGAATGCAAACAGACAATTAATAAAAAAGACAGAAATAGTCTCAATTGTAAACTATTTAGAATCTAAAGAATGCAAACAGACAATTAATAAAAAAGACAGAAATAGTCTTAATTGTAAACTATTAAGAATCTAAAGAATGCAAACAGACAATTAATAAAAAAGACAGAAATAGTCTTAATTGTAAACTATTTAGAATCTAAAGAATGCAAACAGACAATTAATAAAAAAGACAGAAATAGTCTTAATTGTAAACTATTAAGAATCTAAAGAATGCAAACAGACAATTAATAAAAAAGACAGAAATAGTCTTAATTGTAAACTATTAAGAATCTAAAGAATGCAAACAGACAATTAATAAAAAAGACAGAAATAGTCTTAATTGTAAACTATTTAGAATCTAAAGAATGCAAACAGACAATTAATAAAAAAGACAGAAATAGTCTTAATTGTAAACTATTAAGAATCTAAAGAATGCAAACAGAGAATAAATAAAAAAGACAGAAATAGTCTTAATTGTAAACTATTTAGAATCTAAAGAATGCAAACAGACAATTAATAAAAAAAGACAGAAATAGTCTTAATTGTAAACTATTTAGAATCTAAAGAATGCAAACAGACAATTAATAAAAAAGACAGAAATAGTCTTAATTGTAAACTATTTAGAATCTAAAGAATGCAAACAGACAATTAATAAAAAAGACAGAAATAGTCTTAATTTTAAACTATTAAGAATCTAAAGAATGCAAACAGACAATTAATAAAAAAGACAGAAATAGTCTTAATTGTAAACTATTAAGAATCTAAAGAATGCAAACAGACAATTAATAAAAAAGACAGAAATAGTCTTAATTGTAAACTATTAAGAATCTAAAGAATGCAAACAGACAATTAATAAAAAAGACAGAAATAGTCTTAATTGTAAACTATTTAGAATCTAAAGAATGCAAACAGACAATTAATAAAAAAGACAGAAATAGTCTTAATTGTAAACTATTAAGAATCTAAAGAATGCAAACAGACAATTAATAAAAAAGACAGAAATAGTCTTAAATGAAAACTATTTAGAATCTAAAGAATGCAAACAGACAATTAATAAAAAAGACAGAAATAGTCTTAATTGTAAACTATTAAGAATCTAAAGAATGCAAACAGACAATTAATAAAAAAGACAGAAATAGTCTTAATTGTAAACTATTTAGAATCTAAAGAATGCAAACAGACAATTAATAAAAAAAGACAGAAATAGTCTTAATTGTAAACTATTTAGAATCTAAAGAATGCAAACAGACAATTAATAAAAAAGACAGAAATAGTCTTAATTGTAAACTATTTAGAATCTAAAGAATGCAAACAGACAATTAATAAAAAAGACAGAAATAGTCTTAATTGTAAACTATTTAGAATCTAAAGAATGCAAACAGACAATTAATAAAAAAGACAGAAATAGTCTTAATTGTAAACTATTAAGAATCTAAAGAATGCAAACAGACAATTAATAAAAAAGACAGAAATAGTCTTAATTGTAAACTATTAAGAATCTAAAGAATGCAAACAGAGAATAAATAAAAAAGACAGAAATAGTCTTAATTGTAAACTATTTAGAATCTAAAGAATGCAAACAGACAATTAATAAAAAAGACAGAAATAGTCTTAATTGTAAACTATTTAGAATCTAAAGAATGCAAACAGACAATTAATAAAAAAGACAGAAATAGTCTTAATTGTAAACTATTTAGAGTCTAAAGAATGCAAACAGACAATTAATAAAAAAGACAGAAATAGTCTTAATTGTAAACTATTTAGAATCTAAAGAATGCAAACAGACAATTAATAAAAAAGACAGAAATAGTCTTAATTGTAAACTATTAAGAATCTAAAGAATGCAAACAGACAATTAATAAAAAAGACAGAAATAGTCTTAATTGTAAACTATTAAGAATCTAAAGAATGCAAACAGACAATTAATAAAAAAGACAGAAATAGTCTTAATTGTAAACTATTTAGAATCTAAAGAATGCAAACAGACAATTAATAAAAAAGACAGAAATAGTCTTAATTGTAAACTATTAAGAATCTAAAGAATGCAAACAGACAATTAATAAAAAAGACAGAAATAGTCTTAATTGTAAACTATTAGAATCTAAAGAATGCAAACAGACAATTAATAAAAAAGACAGAAATAGTCTTAAAATTGTAAACTATTAGAATCTAAAGAATGCAAACAGACAATTAATAAAAAAGACAGAAATAGTCTTAATTGTAAACTATTTAGAATCTAAAGAATGCAAACAGACAATTAATAAAAAAGACAGAAATAGTCTTAATTGTAAACTATTAGAATCTAAAGAATGCAAACAGACAATTAATAAAAAAGACAGAAATAGTCTTAATTGTAAACTATTAAGAATCTAAAGAATGCAAACAGACAATTAATAAAAAAGACAGAAATAGTCTTAATTGTAAACTATTTAGAATCTAAAGAATGCAAACAGACAATTAATAAAAAAGACAGAATAGTCTTAATTGTAAACTATTAAGAATCTAAAGAATGCAAACAGACAATTAATAAAAAAGACAGAAATAGTCTTAATTGTAAACTATTAAGAATCTAAAGAATGCAAACAGACAATTAATAAAAAAGACAGAAATAGTCTTAATTGTAAACTATTTAGAATCTAAAGAATGCAAACAGACAATTAATAAAAAAGACAGAAATAGTCTTAATTGTAAACTATTAGAATCTAAAGAATGCAAACAGACAATTAATAAAAAAGACAGAAATAGTCTTAATTGTAAACTATTAGAATCTAAAGAATGCAAACAGACAATTAATAAAAAAGACAGAAATAGTCTTAATTGTAAACTATTAAGAATCTAAAGAATGCAAACAGACAATTAATAAAAAAGACAGAAATAGTCTTAATTGTAAACTATTAAGAATCTAAAGAATGCAAACAGACAATTAATAAAAAAGACAGAAATAGTCTTAATTGTAAACTATTTAGAATCTAAAGAATGCAAACAGACAATTAATAAAAAAGACAGAAATAGTCTTAATTGTAAACTATTAAGAATCTAAAGAATGCAAACAGACAATTAATAAAAAGACAGAAATAGTCTTAATTGTAAACTATTAAGAATCTAAAGAATGCAAACAGACAATTAATAAAAAGACAGAAATAGTCTTAATTGTAAACTATTAAGAATCTAAAGAATGCAAACAGACAATTAATAAAAAAGACAGAAATAGTCTTAATTGTAAACTATTAAGAATCTAAAGAATGCAAACAGACAATTAATAAAAAAGACAGAAATAGTCTTAATTGTAAACTATTAGAATCTAAAGAATGCAAACAGACAATTAATAAAAAAGACAGAAATAGTCTTAATTGTAAACTATTTAGAATCTAAAGAATGCAAACAGACAATTAATAAAAAAGACAGAAATATCTTAATTGTAAACTATTAGAATCTAAAGAATGCAAACAGACAATTAATAAAAAAGACAGAATAGTCTTAATTGAAACTATTAGAATCTAAAGAATGCAAACAGACAATTAATAAAAAAGACAGAAATAGTCTTAATTGTAAACTATTTAGAATCTAAAGAATGCAAACAGACAATTAATAAAAAAGACAGAATAGTCTTAATTGTAAACTATTAAGAATCTAAAGAATGCAAACAGACAATTAATAAAAAAGACAGAAATAGTCTTAATTGTAAACTATTTAGAATCTAAAGAATGCAAACAGACAATAATAAAAAGACAGAAATAGTCTTAATTGTAAACTATTAGAATCTAAAGAATGCAAACAGACAATTAATAAAAAAGACAGAAATAGTCTTAATTGTAAACTATTAAATCTAAAGAATGCAAACAGACAATTAATAAAAAAGACAGAAAAGTCTTAATTGTAAACTATTAAGAATCTAAAGAATGCAAACAGACAATTAATAAAAAAGACAGAAATAGTCTTAATTGTAAACTATTTAGAATCTAAAGAATGCAAACAGACAATTAATAAAAAAAGACAGAAATAGTCTTAATGTAAACTATTTAGAATCTAAAGAAGCAAACAGACAATTAATAAAAAGACAGAAATAGTCTTATTGTAAACTATTAAGAATCTAAAGAATGCAAACAAAATTAAAAAAAAGACAGAAATATCTTAATGTAACTATTAAGAATCTAAAGAATGCAAACAGACAATTAATAAAAAAGACAGAAATAGTCTTAATTGTAAACTATTAGAATCTAAAGAATGCAAACAGACAATTAATAAAAAAAACAGAAATAGTCTTAATTGTAAACTATTAAGAATCTAAAGAATGCAAACAGACAATTAAAAAAAAGACAGAAATAGTCTTAATTGTAAACTATTAGAATCTAAAGAATGCAAACAGACAATTAATAAAAAAGACAGAAATAGTCTTAATTGTAAACTATTAAGAATCTAAAGAATGCAAACAGACAATTAATAAAAAAGACAGAAATAGTCTTAATTGTAAACTATTAAGAATCTAAAGAATGCAAACAGACAATAATAAAAAGACAGAAATAGTCTTAATTGTAAACTATTTAGAATCTAAAGAATGCAAACAGACAATTAATAAAAAAGACAGAAATAGTCTTAATTGTAAACTATTAGAATCTAAAGAATGCAAACAGACAATTAATAAAAAAGACAGAAATAGTCTTAATTGTAAACTATTAGAATCTAAAGAATGCAAACAGACAATTAATAAAAAGACAGAATAGTCTTAATTGTAAACATTAAGAATCTAAAGAATGCAAACAACAATAATAAAAAAGACAGAAATAGTCTTAATTGTAAACTATTAGAATCTAAAGAATGCAAAAGACAATTAATAAAAAGACAGAAATAGTCTTATTGTAAACTATTAAGAATCTAAAGAATGCAAACAGACAATTAATAAAAAAGACAAAATAGTCTTAATTGAAACTATTAGAATCTAAAGAATGCAAACAGACAATAATAAAAAAGACAGAAATATCTAATTGTAAACTATTTAGAATCTAAGATGCAAACAGACAATTAATAAAAAAGACAGAAAGTCTTATTGTAAACTATTAAGAATCTAAAGAATGCAAACAGACAATTAATAAAAAAGACAGAATAGTCTTAATTGTAAACTATTAAGAATCTAAAGAATGCAAACAGACAATTAATAAAAAAGACAGAAATAGTCTTAATTGTAAACTATTAGAATCTAAGAATGCAAACAGACAATTAATAAAAAAGACAAATAGTCTTAATTGTAAACTATTTAGAATCTAAAGAATGCAAACAGACAATTAATAAAAAAGACAGAAATAGTCTTAATTGTAAACTATTTAGAATCTAAAGAATCAACAGACAATTAATAAAAAGACAGAAATAGTCTTAATTGTAAACTATTAGATCTAAAGAATGCAAACAGACAATTAATAAAAAAGACAGAAATAGTCTTAATTGTAAACTATTAGAATCTAAAGATGCAAACGACAATTAATAAAAAGACAGAATAGTCTTAATTGTAACTTAGATCTAAAGAATGCAAACAGACAATTAATAAAGACAGAAATGTCTTAATTGTAAACTATTTGATCTGATCAACAGACTTATACATGCTCCTTATTGTACTATTAATCTAAATCAACAACAATTATAGACGAATTCTTAATTGTAACTATTTCTAAGATCAACACATTATAAAACGATAGTCTTAATTGTACTTTAATCTGATTCCACTTCTTCTTCTTATTTTCTTTAGAATCTAAAGATTGCAAATCTAGACAATTATATAAAAAAGACAGAAATGTCTTATTGTAAACTTCTTGAATCTAAGAATGCAAACAGACAATTAATTAAAGACAGATAATAGTCTTTATTTGTAACTATTTTAGAATCTAAAGAATTGCAAACAGACAATTAATAAAAACAGAAATACTCTTAATTTTAAACTATTTAGAATCTAAAGAATTGCATAAACAATTAATAAAAAGACAGAAATAGTCTTAATTGTAAACTATTTAGATTCTAAGATGCAAACAACAATTTAATATAAAAAGACAGAAATAGTCTTAATTGTAAACTATTAGAATCTAAAGAATCAACTGACATTAATAAAAAGTACAATAGTCTTAATTTAAACTATTTGAATCTAAGATTCAAACAGACAATTAATAAAAACAGAAATATCCTTAGTTTTTAACTATTAAATTCTAGCATTCATCATTCTTCTTCTATTCATTCTTCTGTCTTTTCTTCTTCATTCTTCTTCTTGCATTCTTCTTCTCATTCTTCTTCTTCATTCTTCTTCTTTCTTCTTGATTCACTTCTTTTCTCGTTACTCTTCTTGTCTTCTTCTTCTGATCTAACTTCATTACTTACTTCTTATTTCTTCTTTCTAAGATCTTCATCTTGCACTTCTATACATTCTTCGATTCCTTCTATCTTTCTTCTTGCTTCTTCTTCATTCTTTATCTTCTCTTCTTTCTCTTATTTCTTCACATTCTTCTTTGCATTCTTCTCTTGCATTCTTCTTCTTCTTCATTCTTTTCCTTCTTCTAATCTTCTTTCTTCTTCTTCTTCTTCTTCTTCTTTTCTTCTTCTCTCTTCTTCTTCTTCTTCTTCTTCATTCTTCTTCTTCTTCTTCTTCTTCTTCTTCTTCTTCTTCTTCTTCTTCTCTTCTTCTTCTTCTTCTTCTTCTCTTCTTCTTCTTCTTCTTCTTCTCTTCTTCTTCTTCTTTTCTTCTTCTTTCTTCTTCTTCTTCTTCTTTCTTCTTCTTCTTCTTCTCTTCTCTTCTTCTTCTTCTTCTTCTCTTCTTCTTCTTCTTCTTTCTTCTTCTTCTTCTTCTTCTTCTTCTTCTTCTTCTTTCTTCTTCTTCTTCTTCTTCTTCTTCTTCTTCTCTTCTTTCTTCTTCTTCTTCTTCTTCTTTCTTCTTCTCTTCTTCTTCCTTCTTCTTCTTCTTCTCTCTTCTTCTCTTCTTCTTCTTTCTTCTTCTTCTGTCTTCTTCTTCCTTCTTCTTCTTCTCTTCTTCTTCTTTTCTTCTTCTTCCTTCTTCTTCTTCTTCTTCTTCTTCTTCTTCTTCTTCTTCTTCTTTCTTCTTCTTCTTCTTCTTCTTCTTCTTCTTCTTCTTCTTCTTCTTCTTCTTCTTCTTCTTCTTCTTCTTTCTTCTTCTTCTTCTTCTTCTTCTTCTTCTTCTTCTTCCTTCTTCTTCTTCTTCTCTTCTTCTTCTTCTTCTTCTCTTCTTCTTCTTCTTCTTCTTCTTCTTTCTTCTTCTTCTTCTCTTCTTCTTCTTCTTCTTCTTCTTCTTCTTCTTCTTCTTCTTCTTCTTCTTTTCTTCTCTCTTCTTCTTCTTCTTCTTTCTTCTTCTTCTTCTTCTTCTTCTCTTTCTTCTTCTTCTTCTCTTCTTCTTCTTCTTCTCTTCTTCTTCTTCTTCTTCCTTCTTCTCTTCTTCTTTCTTCCATTCTTCTCTTCTCTTCCTTCTTCTTCTTCTTCTTCTTCTTCTCTCGTCTTCTTCTCTTCTTCTCTTCTTCTTCTTCTTCTCTTCTTCTTCTTCTTCTTCTTCTTCTTCTTCTTCTTCTTCTTCGTCTTCCTTCTTCTTCTTCTTCGCATTCTTCTCTTCTTTCTTCTTCTTCTTCCATTCTTCTTCTTCTTCCTTCTTCTTCTTTCTTCTTCTTCTTCTTTCCTTCTTCTTCTTCTTCTTCTTCTTCTTCTTCTTCTTCTCTTCTCTTCTTCTTCTTCTTCTTCTTCTTCTTCTTCTTCTTCTTCCATTCTTCTTCTTCTTCTTCTCTTCTTCTTCTTCGCATTTCTTCTTCTTCTTCTTCTTCGCATTCTTTCTTTCTTCGCATTCTTCTTCCATTCTTCTTCGCATCTTCTTCTTCTTTCTTTCTTTGCATTCTTCTTCTTCTTCATCTTCTTCTCTTCTTCTTCTTCTTCTTCTTCTTCCTTCTTCTTCTTCTTCTTCTTCTTCTTCTTTCTTCCTTCTTTCTTCTTCTTCTCTTCTCTTTCTTCTTCTTCTTCTTTCTTCTCTTCTTCTTCTTCTTTCTTTCTCTTTTCTGCTTCTTCTCCATTCTTTCTTTTTCTTTCTTCTCTTTTCCATTCTTTCTTTTTCTTCTTTTTTTTCTTTCTTTTTTTCTTTCTTCTTCTCTTTTTTTTTTCTTTTCTTTTCTTTCTTTTCTTTTTTTGTTTTCTTTCTCTTCCATTGTTCTTCTTCTTCTTTCTTCGCTTCTTCTTCTTCGCATTTTCTTCTTCGCATTTTCTTCTTCTTCTTTCTTCTTCTTCTTTCTTCTTCTTCTTCTTCTTCTTCTTCTTCTTCTTCTTCTTTTTCTTCTTCTTCTTTTTTCTTCATCTTCTTCTTCTTCTCTTCTTCTCTTCTTCTTCTTCTTCTTCTTCTTCTTCTTTCTTCTTCTTCTTTTCTTCTTCTTCTTCTTTCTTCTTCTTCTTCTCTTCTTCTTCTTCTCTTCTTCTCTTCTTTTCTTCTTCTTTCTCTTTCTCTTCTTCATTCTTCTTC
Source organism: Monoplex corrugatus (assembly GCA_030674185.1). Taxonomy (NCBI): domain Eukaryota; kingdom Metazoa; phylum Mollusca; class Gastropoda; order Littorinimorpha; family Ranellidae; genus Monoplex; species Monoplex corrugatus. The sequence continues at coordinate 13,748,259 of JAPXFY010000024.1, forward strand.
TCTTCTTCTTCCTTCTTCATTCTTCTTCTTCTTCTTCTTCTTCTTCTTCTTCTTCTTCTTCGCATTCTTCTTCTTCCATTCTTCTTCATTCTTCTTCGCATTCTTCTTCGTCATTCTTCTTCTCTCGCATTCTTCTTCTTCTTTTCGCATTCTTCTTCTTCTTCGCATTCTTCTTCTTCTTCTTCTTCTTCTTCTTCTTCGCTTCTTCTTCTTCTCTTCTTCTTCTCTTCCTTCTCTTCTTCTTCTTCTTCTTCTTCTTCTTCTTGCTTTTCTTTCTTCTTCTTCTTCTTCTTCTTCTTCGCTTCTTCTTCTTCTTCTTCGCATTCTTGCTTCTTGCATTCTTCTTCTTCTCGCATTCTTTCTTCTTCTTCTTCCTTCTTCGCATTCTTCTTTCTTCTTCTTTCTTCTTCTTCGCATTCTTCTTCTCTTTTCTTTCGCATTCTTCTTCTTCGCATTCTTTTCTTCTTCTTCTTCTCATCTTCTTCTTCGATTCTTTCTTCTTCGCATTCTTTCTTGCTTCTGTATTGTCGTTCTTCTCTTCTCGTCTTTTTTGTTTTTCTTTTTCTTCTTCTTCTTCTTTCTCGCTTCTTCTTCTCATCTTCTTCTTCTTCTCCTTCCTCTTCTTCTTCTTCTTCCTTCTTTCTTCTTCGCATCCTTCGCATTCTCTTCTCTTCTTCTATCCTTCTTCTTTTGATCACTTCTGCATTATGACATCATCAATCACATCACAACTTCATCATGTCTTCACTTCTGTTCTCTTGTCAAGCTCTTGTCTTCTGTAATTTTCTTCGTGTGTATCGTCTTGCCTG
>JAPXFY010000024.1:13761567-13769067 GCA_030674185.1 Monoplex corrugatus
TGGAATCAAATGTTTTTGAGAATTTGAGGTTGTAAAATGTAACGCAATATCCGCAATTTTGTGGTTGATTTTGAAAGAAATGTCTTTGGGGTTTTTCATGTTTTTTTTTCTTGTTGTTTTTGATTTAAAAAAAATAATTAGACATTTTTGCTGGGAGGGAGTTCCATGCTGTTGGAGAATTTGATTTCTTCACACAAAGTATCATGTATGTTAGGTTATTTGTTCACTTCATTAGAAAAAACGGTAGCTGAAGTCAGTTTCATACACGAACACGAACACTAACAACACGAACACGAACACTAACACGAACACGAACACGAACACGAACACGAACACTAACACGAACACGAACACGAACACGAAACACGAACACGAACACGAACACGAACACGAACACGAACACGAACAAAACCAAGAATATGATCAAGAACAAGACCAAGAACAAGAACAAGAGCAAGAACAAGACCAAGAACAAGAACAAAACCAAGAACAAGAACAAGAACAAGACCAAGACAAGAACAAAACCAAGAACAATAACAAGAACAAAACCAAGACCAAGAACAAGAACAAGACCAAGACCAAGAACAAGAACAAGAATAAGACCAAGAACAAGAACAAGAACAAGAACAAAACCAAAACAAGAACAAAACCAGAACAAGAACAAGAACAAGAACAAGAACAAGAACAAAACCAAGAACAAGAACCAAAGACAAAACCAAGACCAAGAACAAGAACAAGAACAAGAACCAAAAGACCAAAGAACAAGACCAAGACCAAGAACAAGAACAAGAGCAAGAACAAAACCAAGAAAAGAACAAGAACAAGAACAAGAACAAGAACAAGACAAGAACAAGACCAAGAAAAACAAGAACAAAACCAAGAACAAGAACAAGAACAAGACCAAGAACAAGAACAAGAACAAGAACAAAACAAGAAAACAAAACCAAGACCAAGAACAAGAACAAGACAAGAACAAAACAAGAACAACACAAGAAAAGACCAAGAACAAGAACAAGAACAAGAAAACCAAGAACAAGAAAACCAAGAACAAGAACAAGAACAAGAACAAGAACAAGAACAAGAACAAGAACAAGAACAAAACAAGAACAAGAACAAGAAACAAAACCAAGACCAAGAACAAGAACAAGAACAAAACCAAGACCAAGAACAAGAACAAGACCAAGACCAAGAACAAGAACAAGAATAAGACCAAGACCAAGAACAAGAACAAGAACAAGAACAAGTCCAAGAACAAGAACAAGACCAAGAACAAGACCAAGACAAGACCAAGAACAAGAACAAGACAAGAACAAGAACAAGAACAAAAACAAGAACAAGAAAGAACAAGAACCAAGAACAAAACAAAACAACAAGAACAAGAACAAGACCAAGAACAAAACCAAGAACAAGAACAAGAACAAAACCAAGAACAAGAACAAGAACAAGAACAAGAACAAGAACAAGAAAACAAGAACAAAACCAAGAACAAGAACAAGAACAAGAACAAGAACAAAACCAAGAACAAGAACAAGAACAGGAACAAGAACAAGAACAAGAACAAGAACAAAACCAAGATCAAGAACAAGAACAAGAACAAGAACAAGAACAAGAACAAGAACAAGAACAAGAACAAGAACAAGAACAAGCTCAAGAACGAAAACACTGTTTATATTTTTTGAGGGAATTGCACAAGCAAAACGATGTGTTTTTTTTTTTAACACACATTCTGCTCCTCTTGGAGAGTCCACACCGTCACATACAAAAGTGTGCAAAACGAACAAAAAAACACACAACAAACAAAACAAAAAACACCAAACAAAACAAAACAAAACAAAAAGCCAAAACAACAACAACAACAAAAACAAAACAAAAACAAAACAAAAAAGCAGAAAACAAGTAACCAAAAAATGCATATACTGAGAAGTATGCAAAAAATTGTGCACTTACAAAAAAAAAAAAAAGTGTTAAGATCACCCACCCTCCCTCCACCTCTCACCCCCCCCCCCCCACACAGGAGGAAATGGAGTGGGTTGTTTTGTTTTGTTGTTTCGTCAATGCATATAGCGTGGCAGGCATCTAGCGAGGGGGAAATATAATGGAGTTACATCGCCTGAAGAGCTATCTGGTTCATTTAGATTCTGGTAGGGGGTATATAATGTTTCGGGTTTTAAGAAGCCTGGGGCAGTTCTGTTCATTATACACACATACACAGGCAGGCAAACACAAACGAACAAAGAAACACACTCACACTCACACACAAACAAGCACACACACGCACACGCACACACTTTATATGCACACACGCACAAACACACACACACACACACACACACACACACACACACACACACACACAAACATATGTATATGCACACACGCTCACACGCGTGAGAGCACACACACACACACACACACTAAGAGAGGGAGAGAGAGAGAGAGAGAGAGAGAGAGAGAGAGAGAGAGAGAGGAGAGACAGAGACAGAGAGAGACAGAGAGAGACAGAGAGACAGAGAGACCTAGACAAAGAGACAGAGAGACAGAGACAGAGACAGAGAGACACAGAGAGACACAGAGAGACACAGAGAGACACAGAGACAGAGAGACAGAGAGACAGAGACAGAGAGACACAGAGAGACAGAGAGACAGAGAGACAGAGAGACAGAGACAGAGAGACACAGAGAGAGACAGAGACAGAGAGAGACAGAGACAGAGGGAGACAGAAAGAAACAGAGAAAGACAGAGACAGAGAGAGAGACAGAGAGAGAAACAGAGAGAGAGAGAGAGACAGACAGACAGACTGACAGACAGAGAGAGAAACAGAGTGAGAGAGAAAGAGAGAGAGAGAGAGAGAGAGAGAGAGAGAGAGACAGAGACTGACAGACAGACAGATAGGCCGACAAACAGACATACAGACAAAGACAAAGAGAGAAACAGGGAGAGCAAGCTAGCAAGCGAACGAGCGAGAGAGAGAGAGAGAGAAAGAGAGAGAAAGAAAGAAAGAAAGAGAGAGAGAGAGAGAGAGAGAGAGAGAGCGAGAGAAAGAGAGATAATTCTAGGGAGAGATGACAGAAAGCAAAGGAGCAAAGCAGAAACAAAGAGAGTGACAGGATAGAGGAAATTTCTAGAACAGAATTTCAGAAAGTGGGATACTATTTCACAAAAGGAACCCCCGGCATTCCCACGAGGACATTTGACTGTAGAAAACTACACAACATTAAAACAAAAACAAACAAAAAACACCCAACTTTAAAACGGAAAACAAACATTACTTCTCGTAAACCCATTACTTTCAACACTGCAATGATATTTTTACCGAAACTAAAATAGTAAAACGGATATTGAACCAGAGCAAAGCTTCGAAAATAGAGTATACAGACTCATGCTCAAAACTCGTGATAAAACAGATTTCGAAGCTATTCACCTCTTTTTAGATACCTCCATTGGTTTTCTGTCAAACACAGAATTGAATATATGTATATGTGCCTGTCTCTCTCGTAAAAGTTGATAAACTCTCCTCCACGTTTTCCTTACAAAGTTTTCCCCCCAAATTTACATTTTTGCACTCTCTGCTTGCTCGTCTGTTGATCAATCGCATTTCAGTGATTTCTGCCGTTTTCAGACATCAGTACCAGAAAATGATCTATTTGGCATTTACCTGTATATAAGTGTGCGTACTTGCGTGTGAGTGTGAATGTGAGTGTGAGTGTGAGTGTGTGTGTGTGTGTGTGTGTGTGTGTGTGTGTGTGTGTGTGTGTGTGTATGTGTGTGTGAGAGTGAGAGAGAGAGAGTGTTGTGTGTGTGTGTGTGTGTGTGCATGCATGCGCGTGTGCGTGCATGAGCGTATGTCCCCCATGTAGGTACGCGCGCGATAGACAGAGAGAGAGACAGAAAGAGAAATAGAAACAGAGAAAGAGAGACACAGAGAGAGAGAGAGGGAGAGAGAAAGAAGGACAAAGAGAGAAAGAGAGAGAGGGAGAGAGAGAAGAGGGAGAGAGAGAGAGAGGAGAGAGAGAGAGAGGGAGAGAGAGAAGGACAAAGAGAGAGAGAGAAAGAGAGAGAGAGAGAGGGGAGAGGGAGAGAAAGAGAAGGACAAAGAGAGAGAGAGAGGGAGAGAGAGAGAGGGAGAGGGGAAGAAAGAGAGAGAGAGGGAGAGAAAGCGAGAGAGAGAGAGAGAGGGGGGGAGAGAAAGAGAGCGCACGCGAGAGAGAGAGAGCGAGAGAGAAGGAGAGAGAGAAAGAGAGAGAGGGAGAGAGACAGGGGGGAGAGAGAGAAAGAGAGAGAGGGAGAGAGACAGGGGGGGAGAGAGAGAGAGGGAGAGAGAGAGGGGAGAGAGAGAGAAAGAGAAGGAGAAAGAGAGAGAGGGGGAGAGAGAGAGAGAGGAGAGAGAGAGAGGGAAACTGAAACTGAAACTGAAACTGAAACTGTTTATTGTCATTACCCGAAAAGGTCTTTTGACAAGGGGGATAACAATTTTCCAGTAGTGCGACACATAATCCACTCTTTGTATGTGCGCAAATTCTTCACACATAATCAAAAAAAATATCGAACATCCATTCCTTAAACAGTCGAACATATTCAAATCATATATAATGAACAATCATCCATTTTACCACTACTACATAATACAAAGAAAACAACAACAAAAATATCAGAACAGTGTTCCCACATTCAGGCCAATAATTTGTCTAGGTTTAGACAAACCAAAATCTTTTTCACACACCCACACCCACTCACACGCATCCATATACGCTCACACGCGGGCGCGCGCCCCAACACACACACATCAAAACTGTAATATGATGAAACATCTGGGCTAGACCACCCAAACCTTACATTTAGTAATAATAATATAATCTTCACATAACTGCCCCAAAATACTCTGTTAACAAGGGACATCACTATGCCTTTTATTTATTTGTTTTTTGGTTTGTTTGTTTTTTTTGTTTTTGTTAACATGTATAGTAGACCCTTAAGTGTCTATATACCCTTTCAAATATCCACTTCTAACATATTCTACAAATATACCATTATTTTCATATTATTAGCTACTCTTAAATTATCGGCAAACAAAGCAAAATAAAGCAAATGAAAACAGCTCTTTACAAAACAGAGTCTATAATAAAGCGGCTTCTTTTGGAGTTAACGTGATATAGCCCACATCAGTCAAAAGAGATTAAATTAATCCCAGTATGATATTGTCTAGCACTATTGTCGGGCTTGTAAGTGTTTATGTCTTATTTTTTGTGCTTCCGCAATGTATAGTGCCACTGATTTGATTATGACTTCGTCATCAGATGACAAAATGATACAACATCTTGTCTTTTGGCCATGTCGGATTCAAAAACTTTGCATTTTCCACGTATTGTGTCAAAAATTTGGCATTGGAATAAAAAGTGTTTTTCATTATCGACATCGTTTCCACATAAGGGGCAAGGATATACTGTGGACATCCCAGGTTGAAACCAATTTTTATTTGCATTGAAACCAAGTGTTCTTAATCTAAATCTTGCGTAATTAGTTCTTTGCCATTTATCCGTAACAACACTGAGATATTTTTCGGTTTGAAAAACATCTTTAAATGAGAAGAACCAACTATATTTTTCTTTGTTTTCCATATCTGAGTGCCAATTTTGTTTAAACGAACAAATAAGCCTGTCTTTAAATTCATTAATAAACTGACACTCATTTCCTACTCCCTGGGACAACCACACGATTCCAAACCCAAGTTCTGATAAAGCCTTTTTTACCTGATAGGCCCAGTTCTGTTTTCCTATTTCCATTTGAGAAACCATCATTTCATATGCCTGTTTACATAACCGAGATTGTGGAAGCCTTAACAATTTCAACCAGTATTTAATACTCTTCACAAAGGTTCTAATGTATAAAGGATATCTTCCAGTTTCTCCATATAAAACAATATTAGAAGAGTGAATTGGTACAGCCAAAAAACGTTTTATAGCATATGTATGCACTTTTTCCATATGTGGATTTACAGTAAGACCCCATACTTCAGCTGCATATGTAAGTAAAGGTTCTATCTGTGTATCAAACATTTTCCAATATAAATTACAATCAATAGAATTGAGCTTCCGTAAGGATTTTAGAATTTCAATAACACCTTTTTTCCCTTTATTACAAGATTCTTCCCATGCATAATTTAAACTTAATTTTGTCGAAAATATTATTCCTAAGTATTTATAAGAATTAACAACTTTAACCTCGTTAATTCCATAGAACCATTTTTCGTGTTTTGATAAATGTCCACCCTTCCTGAAAATCATAATATTAGTTTTATCCATGTTAACTGTTAAAGCTAGTCGATCCGATTCTTCCTTTAAGACATTTAACTGGTTTTGTAAGCCTTTGACTGTACCAGAGAGAAGAACAACATCGTCTGCAAACAGCAATAGGAATATCTCAATAACCCCAGGGATAATTTGAATGCCATGCCTGCCTTTTCTTGACAGTTCCACTGCTAATTCATTAATGAAAAATGAAAACAATTGAGGACTCAATTGACACCCCTGTTTCACTCCTTTAGGGCATTCAAAATAATCTGAATATACACACTTCTCACGCACGCATGCAAACACTGAGTTATAAACTCCTCTTAGGGCCATATATAATTTTCCATTCACACCACTTTTACGTAATATATTCCAAAGATTATTACGATTCACAGAATCGAATGCCTTCCTAAAATCCACAAATGCAACATAAAGTTTCTTATTTAAAAGTAAATGCTTCTGCACAAGGGAGTAAAGTGTGAAAATATGATCAATTGTACTGTATTTTGCTCTAAATCCAGCTTGTTCTTCAACTATTTTCTCTTCTTTTTCTGCCCACTTTGTTAATCTCTTATTCAAAATATATGTATAAACTTTACTCACTATACTTGTTAGAGCGACTCCTCTATAATTATCTGGATTATTCACATCTCCTTTTTTATGAATTGGGATTATTATGGACTTTGCCCATTCTGACGGAAAAATGCCATTATCAAAAAGCTTGTTACATAAATGGACAAGGAAATCAATTACATTAGCATTTGCATGTTTTAACATTTCGCTGATTATTTGATCTGGTCCTGCGCTCTTTCCTGCTTTCAAATGCCTGATACTCGCAGTCACTTCTTCTTTAGTTATAGGCTCATTGAAAAGGGGCTCAAAATTATTTTCTTCCTCTACTATATTACTCTCTTGTGCAGTATTTCCCCCGATATCATTGAAAACACTGCAGAAATGATTGTACCATTGTTCAATAGAGATTTCATTGTACACAAAGGCCTTTCTATTAACAGATCTTATTATTGACCAGAATGTCCTGGAGTCATTGATGGAATCTTTGAGTGTTCTTATTTTCTTATCTTCGTATTCCCTTTCTTTCGTTTTCCTTAGTTTAACATACTCTTTTCGTGATATGACATATGCTTCTCTTTTTTCTTTTTTTTTCTTTTTCTGTTTTGCATCTCTGGAATCTTTTCAGTAGCCTCTTAACTTC
>JAPXFY010000024.1:13779067-13791567 GCA_030674185.1 Monoplex corrugatus
AGTTTTTATCTGATTTCCTTGACATTTGGCACACATATAGCAGGGACACATACCTATAGCCGATAGTAAAATCTTGCATTTCTGCCTGAAAGAAACATTTTTATCAAAAGTTGCATTATATTTTTTTTTATTAAAATTATTCTAAAAATTGGTGTGATGATTGTAAGGAAAATAATGATAGTAGAGCTAAGATTTTACTACATGCCATACATACTATACAGATGTGTTTGCTCATTAAATATCAAATTCCCAACATGAATATATGTGTAGTTATAAATGTCACAGTATGTACTATATTTTTTTATTTTCGCGAGAACATATTTTAATTAATTAATTTTTGTCAACTTTTCATAACTCACAGACCGCAACAAAGATATTCAATCCAAACAATACTGTCTGAGGTATCTTCTTGCCATATATCATGGTGATTGGTTTAATTAGAACTGAAACACTGAACATCACAATCTTGGTACCCAAATCTGGGTAGGTCTGCCCCCTTAAGTGGATGAGACTCGCTTATTGCGTTCCAGTCTTCCCAAAGAACCCACCGCCAACTCAACTCTGTGTAAGAGGTCCCCAGGGGAGAAAAATCCCACATCTGAACCGACGAGGGCTCAAATCCAAAACACCTTAACAGGAAACACTACGAGGGTGCGGATGGGTTCCAGAGAACCAATACCTCGCTATCCCCTGGACAATCGTCTCCTAATCTCCCAACCCACTCGATAGTCATTTCAGCAAGCAAAGGGAGGGGGGGGGGGGAGGGGGAGGCACTGTCCATGCCTTGCATGACCCATTCGGACCCAGTCATCAGTAGCCTTGTTTACAAATCGAATGGCAAGGTGGGGAGATGACAAACCCCGTGGCATAGCCACACAGCGCGCACCAACCAGGTCCAGCCCAGCCTCGGACCAAAAAGTAAGGGAAGACCCCTCTCTCGCCCCACTCTGGTCTTCATCTCTCTTTCGGGCAGTCCGCCCTGCCACCAGCTCGCATAGCTGTCAGCTCTTTTTCACCTTACTATAGTCTCGACACTTAGCAATCAGAAGCTCCAACGTTACCTTACTTCAACCACAGGGGTTGTTTGAATTGCCGCGAAAGAGGCCAGGCATATTGCTCCAGACACAACCCATTTTGCTGTTCAGCAAGGTCTGACATGCACCAAAAGCGACTCAAGTTTGCCGTCTTTCCTAGCAGCCAGCAGTCTTTCCCCAGCTAGTCAGTAGTCTGTTGCAAGAACCGTTTTGCTACGTTGACAAATTACAAGAAAAATAATTAATTTTGTATTTGGTTTTAGAACATGGATCTATCGTACTCGTTTCACCTTTTTCGAATCCCAAGTGTGAATCAAAACGTCTGTCTAGAATGCGTATAGTTTTTTTTTCAACATGTTGATAATCGCCACAACGTTATGTACCTTATATGCAGTGCGGCAGAAAAGTAATAACAATATTGACACACTTCATGTGGAAAAAAATCAAAGTCGCACAATGTCACTTAGCATTTGTTTAATAAGATCAGTTATAAACATTTCAACAATCTATAAGTCTATTAGCGTTTCAGAGGAAACAATCATTCTTACATTTAGTATATGCTGTTTTCATTAATGCTACATGTACTTCCAAACTGAGATTTTTCAACAACTTACATGTCTACTTATATTGTTTTGGGAAACCCAATCATTCTTAGATTTAGTATATACAGGGGGGTGCAAAAGTAGGTTATACAGTAAGTATCACATCATTATTGTAATGCTTAATTCCGCTCTCGATTAGAGGAGTGTGTGAATACCGACTGCAAGCAGTTTGAGTATCTGAGGGATTAAGGCTGTGCTTGTTGTTGCATGTATATGCAATATTCATTTGTTTGTATAATAAATGCAATGAGTATTGTACGTGTTTTCTTTTTTCATAACTGTATACCTACTTTTGCACCCCCCTATATATGTCATGTTCATAATATTATGTAGTTTTCTATGTCCAAAATTATTTTGTATATACTTTCTAAATAGATTGATATGTGGTGTAGTCTTTTCATATTTGCATTTGTAATAGTATAATGTAGTTTGCTTAAAATACCCTTGTACTGTTCTAGACTACTTTTTATTGTTTTTTTTTATATTCTTGTTTAGTAATTTGCTGAAATTGTTTGACATGATGATGATGTAGGGTTGTAACAAGTAACCGACCAACCAACTAAACAGGCAAGCAAGCAACCAGCCAACAACAAAAAAACAAAACAAAACAAAAACCAATCAGTTAACGAACTAATCAATTAAAATGTTATTGTGTAGCAGTTTAATTACATTGTTTAACATGATATCAGTCACTTTGAAAGACTTTGTAAGCAAGGAAACAAGCAAAAAAACAAAAACAAAAAACAAAAACAAAAACAAAAAATCAAGGAAGCAAGCAAGCAACCGAACAACCAGTCACCAGCCAACCATCCAACCAATCAATGAGCCAACCAGTGTATTATCAATGAGCAACTTGATACAATTATTTCACATGATAACGACAACTTTGAAAGATGGTTGCAACCAGTCAAACGATCAACTATCCAAGCAAGCAAGCAAGCAACAACCAACCAACCAACCAACGAAACAAGCAAACAACCCACGCAGACACCCACCTTTGTAGCCACCCTCCCACCCACCCACCCACCCACCAACTTCTGTATCAACTGTATCAACTCGCTTCACATGACAGAATCCCCACTCCAGCCCCCTAGTTGATGCACAAATGCACTCGTGTCTATCAACTTGGTGAGTTGGCGCAAAACCCTTCTGCGCTGACAAGGTCTTGAAATGAAGAGGTGGGTGGGAGCGCGGGGGGGGGGGGGGGGGCGGAGGAGGATGTAAGATCTACGAGACGCTCATCTGACACCATCAGAATGGTTGGAGCATTAAGGTGCGTTCATGATAAACCAAGAAGATGATTCATAAGGAAGATTAGGAAAAGACAGGCAGCATTTATAGGCCTTTTTATGAAAAAAGAGGATTTAGATCACCTGGTTGCAACAGGAAAGCTGGAAGGAAAGAGAGCACCAGGTAGACCCAGGGAGAAAATATTGGACGGACTTGCAAGGTGGCTGTAGACAGAGAGGGTGGAAGATGACTTGCGGCAACAAGGGATAGATACATATGGAGGGCCATGATCGCCAACGCCATGCGGCAGGGCACTTGATGATGAAGATGATCATGATAAACCCGGACGTGCCCAGACGTTCATGAACGTATCCCGTTGAAAAACATCGTGCATAGGAAACCCCACTGGCAACGGGAGAAGATGTTTATAGTAAGCCCTTCCCAGCCCGGCCATATCCAACGGGAATTCCCCGGTTGTTCATGCAGGTTTGTTTCTTTGTTTCTTCATTTGTTTGGTTGTTTTTCTTTTGTTTTGTTTTTTTCGTCCATCTGGGTTAAACGGACTGAACTCTTCTCTGGATTTCACGCTGAATTATCTTTCTTGTCAGGAAAAAAACACAGTTGATGAGCAGCTTATTGCTGCCAAGAGAGATCAAGGCCTTGCATTTATAGGAAGGGTGATAAAAATCACTGGAACTCTGACGTGCTTTCAGTTGCATGGGAAAACATCGCCAGAGAGGTTTTAGACAGTTTATTTTTCAACAAATTCCGCAGACACTCCCCCTCCTCTCTCTCTACTCTGTCTGTCTGCTGTCTGGCTGTCTCTGTGTCTCTCTGTCTGTCTCTCTCTGTGTCTGTCTCTCTTTCTGTGTGTCTCTCTCTGTCTCTGTCTCTATGTCTCTCTCTCTCTGTCTCTCTCAGTCTTTCTCTCTGTCTCTCCCTGTGTCTGTCTGTCTGTCTTTTTCTGTCTGTCTCTCTGTCTCTCTCTGTGTCTCCCTGTGTCTCTATCTGTCTCTATCTCTCTCTGTCTCTCTCTGTCTCTCTGTCTCTGTTTCTGTCTGGCTGTCTGTCTGTCTGTCTGTCTGTCTCTCTCCATTCTTACTGAATGACGATTTTCAACTTTACAACGCACAGTTCAGCTTTCACACACGTTTGTGAACAGGTCACTCTGCCACGAAAACCTTGACGCAGTAGACAACAAGTATGACATCAAAGCACACCGTACTGACATGACCTTATTGCTTGCCTGATCACTATCATGCCATTCTGAACAAGTTCTTTTATGTGCTCTGGTTCCTTGTCTTTGATGTAGATGTGTAAAAACAGACTGATTCAACCGTCATCATCATCACGTCTTCGTCATCATCATCGTCGTCGTCGTCGTCGTCGTCGTCGTCGTCATCATCATCATTCATCTCTCGTCGTCGTCATCATCATCACATCATCATCATCATCCATCATCATCATCATCATCATCATCATCATCATATCATCATAATCATCATAATCATCATCATCATCATCATCATCATATCATCATCATCATCATCATCATCATCATCATATGTGTCATGCCGCGTAGCTTTGGCGCTCGTGGCCCTCCGCACGAATCTATCCCTTGTCGCTTCCAGTACTTCTCCCACCCTCTCTGTTCTCAGCCACCCTGCAAGTCCGTCCAGTATTTTTCTCCCTGGGTCTACCTGTATCTGGTGTTCTCTTTCCCTCAAGCTTTCCTGTTGTGACCAGGTGTTATAATTTCTCTTGACTCATAAAATGTCATATAAATGTTGCCTGTCTTTTCATATTTTTTTTTAATAAATGATCTTCTTGTGTCTGCCTCCTTCAAGACTGTCTCGTTTGTTTTCTTTGCTGTCCATGGAACTCTTCAACATTCTTCTTAGAAACCACATTTCGGCTGCATCAATCTTGTTCTGATTTTGCGTGTTGACTGTCCACGCCTCATAACCGTACAACAGTATTTGTTCTATATAACACTCAAGAACTCTCTACTTCATGTTAATTGATAGACATTTGTTGGTAGGAACGCTTTTCATCTTTTTGTATTGCTGTTTTGGCTTGGCCAGTTCTGCTGGCTGTTTCTGAAGTGCATTTGTGGTCTGTTGGAATGACAATTCCCAGATATTTAAACTTATCAACCTGTCTCAAAACTTGTGCCATTTGGTGTTATTTTGCATACAGGGATTTCTTGTTTTTTGCTGATTACCATGAATTCAGTCTTCTTGCTATTTAGCTCCAGCCCTTTGTTTTTGCTTTCTATTTCAAGGTCTTGTAGGTCTTTTTCATTTTCTGCAGTTAGCAGTAGATGTGTAAAACACAGACTGTTTTGACCATGTCAGTAGCAAAACGTGGCACTACATCACCTGGCTTTCTCATAATGTGTCACATGCCGGAAACCATTCTAAAAGTGCATTTAACGTTCCCCTGTGTTCTCAGCATATGTGACTGAAGATGCGTTTTTCATTGTTCAGCAACAGTCTTGGGAACGGCCTCATCAAGTTTGGCATCCGTGCAAACTTTTCATCAAGAGCAAACGTATATGGTAGTTTTATCTCTTTTTATGTCAATTTAGTCCTTTTCTCACACTGGACGAAGCAGCAGGGAAGTTTCAGTCTTTTTCCCCTAATATTTGTATTTGGTGTTTAATCGTTTGTGATCTTACGTCTACGCTTGACAAAGGCCAGTTGGCCGAAAATTTGCGTTTGTCTTGTCTGGTTGTATCAAATATGCGTTCGATTTTTTTGTTCGTGTTTTTTTTTTCCTGGTTCCTGTTTGCTTGAACGTAGGCAGTCACACTTGTTTTGGATAGCTTTATGTATGTCTTATAGTCAGGTCAGACAAATAGGTCTGCTACTGGCAAGCTGTAGCCCAGTACTACCTGTCACAGCAGGAGACTTGGAGAGGGGATTGGCGCCACCAAGGATTAACCTAAGCCCACAGAAAAGATATGAGAGACACTATAGCCAACACATACCGGATCGGTCGGGGCCCGGGTTACAAACGACCGCGCTTACCACTGACAAGCACCAGGGTGGAAGTGAAAAGTCAGCTACTGGGGCAAAGACATCATTCAAACTGACAACGGAAAAAGCTACCATTGGAACCTGGAATATCCGTACACTCCATCAGTGCGGCAAAGTAAAAGAACTAGAACACGAGCTGAGACGCTACCAATGGGACATTGTGGGTATATCGGAAGTAAGATGGACAGGCTTCGGAGAAGCAATCACAGAGGAAGGACACAAGATGTGGTACAGTGGCGAAGAGTCACTACATGAAAATGGCGTAGCTTTCATCGTACGCAAAGAAGTCATTGGATGCATCATGAGCTGCACGCCTGTCAACAGCAGAATCATCAGCATTCGGGTGTCAGCCAAACCAAAGAACATCACCATCATACAAGTGTATGCTCCAACTACCAGCCACGAAGACCAGGTGGTTGAAGAATTCTATGAGAAAATAGAAGACACCATCGGAAAAGCCCCCAGGAAAGACATCATCATAGTTCAGGGGGACTTCAACGCCAAAGTCGGCCCAGATGCCTACAAAAACTGGGCTGGAACAGTGGGTCAATTTGGCACAGGGGAAACTAATGACAGGGGACTTCGCCTTCTGGAGTTTGCCTGCACCCAACGGCTCACCATTGCCAACACCCTCTACCCCCACAAACTGTCAAGAAGAACAACCTGGCATGCGCCGAACGGAAAGACTCACAACCAGATCGACTTTGTCCTCACACCGCGGCGCTTCAAATCAAGCATTAATAAAGCAAAGACGAGGACATACCCTGGAGCTGATATAGGCAGCGACCACGACCTCGTGCTGCTCACAATGAAGATCAAATTGAAAAAGAAGTACCAAGCTGCGCAGCCACGCATCAAGTTTGACCTGGAAAAGCTAAAAGATCCAGAGATAGAAGAGGCATTCCAGGCACAGCTCGGGGGGCGGTTCGCGGCACTCAACTTCCTGGACAGCGACATCAACGACCTCACAAACAACTTTGGTGAGGCAGTCCGCGAAACAGCAGAGGAGGTACTGGGGCGACAGAGGAAGAAACACCAAGCATGGATCTCAAATGACATCCTTGACCTCTGCGACAACAGAAGATCACTGAAGAAGACGAAAAACTCCAGCCCTGAAGAAGCCGCACAGTATCGTAAAACCAACAACCTTGTAAAGAAGAAAATGATTGAAGCCAAAGAACAATGGATCAACAACCAGTGTGAGAACATCGAGAAAGGCATGAAAAAAGGAAACAGCAATCATGTCTTCACTACACTGAAAAACCTTACCAAGACGCAGCAAAACAGATCGTCAGTCATCGAGGATACCTCAGGCGAGCTGCTGACAGAAAGCTCCGTTGTTCTGAACAGATGGACGCAGTACTGCCAAGAACTATACAACTACCCAATACAGCCAGATGACAGTTTGTTTCAGGGGACTCAACACCATTGAGGGAATCCTCACCGCTACCAGTGATGAGAGAAGAAGTGGAAGAAGCCATCCGCAGCCTACCAGCAGGGAAATCACCTGGAGCAGACAATATCCCAGCAGAGCTGCTCAAACATGGAGGGAATGATTTGGTCACTCGTGTAACATCGATTTGTCAGAAGATCTGGGAGACAAAACAGTGGCCCACAGAATGGACTCAATCACTCATCATCCCCCTGCCCAAAAAGGGAAATATGCGCCAATGCCAGAACTACAGAACAATAAGTCTCATTAGCCACACCAGCAAGATCATGCTCAGAGTCATATTGAATCGACTGAAGAAAGAAGCGGAAGAACACCTTGCGGAAGAACAAGCTGGATTTAGGGCGGGCAGAAGCACAGTAGAACAGATCTTCACCTGCCGGATAATGATGGAGAAACATCTGCAGCATCAGAGAGACCTGTTCCATAACTTCATAGACTTTAAAAAAGCATTCGACAGGGTGTGGCATAAGGGTTTGTGGCAGGTGCTAAGAAAGTTTGGCATAGAGGAAGGTCTCGTCCAAACCATCCAGGCGCTGTATAACACTGCCAGCAGCGCAGTTCTCCTCAACAACCAGATAGGGGACTACTTCAAGACCACAGTTGGAGTCCGTCAAGGCTGCCTACTCTCTCCCGTGCTGTTCAATCTCTTCCTGGAGAACATCATGCGTGAAGCCCTCCATGACTTCCACTCCACTGTCTCCATCGGAGGAAGAACCATCAACAACCTGAGGTTCGCAGATGACATCGACCTGATGGGAGGCAGCAACGAAGAACTACAAGACCTGACCATGAGACTGGAAGAAAGTGCAGGTGCACACGGAATGGAAGTGAGCACAGAAAAAAGCAAAGTCCTGGTCAACAGCACAACCAACACCCATGCTGAAATCTACATGAACGGGCAACAGCTTGAAGAAGTGGACGCTTTCAAATACCTTGGCGCCATTCTCACCAAAGACGGTCGCTCTATAACAGAAATCAAGACCAGACTAGCGATCGCAACAGCAGCAATGGTAAAGCTAAACAAGATCTGGAAGAACAGAGAGATCGGCTTTCCATCGAAGATGAAGCTGTACAAGTCCCTGGTGCTCCCCATCCTGCTGTATGGATGCGAGAGCTGGACCATGACAGCAGAGACCACCAAGAGAATCCAGACGTTTGAAACTAAATGCTTCAGGCGCTTGCTCGGGATCTCTTGGCAAGATCGGAAGACAAACGACTTTGTGTGGAGCCAAATAACAACACTCGCAGGCCCACAAGAACCCCTCCTGGCAACAGTCAAGAACAGGAAGCTGTCGTGGTTCGGGCATGTCACACGCCACAACTCACTGCCCAAAACGGTCCTCCAGGGTACACTGGGAGGCGGCAGACGAAGGGGACGACAAGCCAAATGCTGGATGGACAACATCAAAGAATGGACCAGGTTGGATGGCCCCACGCTGGTGCGACAGGCGGAGGACAGGACCGGTTGGCGACGGCTGGCTTCAAGAGTGTCTCTCATCTCTCCTCTACGCCCATCACGGGCAGGAGAATGATAATGATAAAAAAAAAATGTATGTCTGTGTCCGGAATTTTGGCGGGTTTTGGCAGGTGAAGTGAAGTTTGTTTGCTTTCATCAGTTTGAAGAATGGAGTCTTGAAATATGCTTCCATCACTACAGCTTTCAAAACCTCCAACATCTATCAACAACAACAACAACAACAACAATAGCAGCAGCAACAACAACAACAACAACAAACAACAGCTACAAGAACAACAACAACAATAACAACAACAAAATGGTTTCATTTGCATCCACAATTGCCATCAAAATATATGAAATAGTGACTCTTGTGACTGTGATATTATGAACCATAATGACATATTATGAACCATAATGACAAGAAGCTTTCAGACGCACATGCTTTCCATCGATTGCCCCTACACATTAAGGACAAGTCCACTCTTGAAAAAAATTCTTCGGCTGCCCTTGTCTTAAGTTGTCCTATTCGGAACAGTGGAGCAGACGTATGCACCTGGTTGAAGTTTCTAGCAAAAGAACTTCGACAGTTTTCTTGATGATGCCTCTGATTGTTGACAGGCCAAGTCTGAAGCGAAAAGACAGGGATCTTAATGATTCTCTTGTTGCCAAGAAGCTGAAAACACACGCAAAAGATAGGAAAATTTAGGACACGTATAAGCAAATAGATAACTGAAAAGAAGGATAGCTATATTCATAGACAAGACATATCATCAATTCTCTGTCCAATCACAATATGACACAACATATTTCTGAACCAACCCATCAAAAAGGTCACATTCTTGACTGGATCATTTCTCGTGATCACCACAAATCAGCTACTGACAACTGCCTAGTTCTTTCTACCCGTCCTAACTTCAGCCCTTCCATCTGACCAATCTGCAATTCTCTGTTCTCTTGACATTTCTCCTCCTTCCCGTACCACGCGCACAGTGACTCGACGCAATCTCAAATCTATTGACCTCTCCACATTTTCATCTGATGCCTCCCGCCTCCTTTCTGAAAAGTCACATAACCTTGCCGATGAATTCTATACTACTCTCCACCATCTTCTGGACACTCATGCTCTAGCCACAACCCGTCTTTTACCTGACCGCCCCCTACCCCCTGGCTCACTCATGAGATTGCCTGTGCAAAACGTGCCCGCCGCAGAGCAGAGCAGAGCGCCGCTGGCGCAAATCCAAACTCACTGTACATAGGCAACTTTTCCAAGCCTCTAAAACAAAAGTATCCACCTTCATTGCATCTGCAAAAACAAGCTATTTCCAAACCAAAATCCTGAATGCCTCTTCTTCAAAAGAACTCTTTACAACCATGAATCATCTCCTTGGCACACGAAAAGATTTACCTCTCCCAACAAAACACACAAATGAAGAACTCCCATCTGTATTCTCCAAGTATTTCACCACCAAAATACAAACTCTTCGAGACAGGCTTGACAGGACACCCTGTCAACCATGCCCACCTGACCCTTCCTTCTCTGGCACACCTCTTACTATTTTTACCCCAGTCTCACAAGAAGAAATTCTCAACACAATCAGATCCATGTCGTTCAAAACCTGCGAACTGGATCCTCTTCCAGGTTCTCTCTACTCTGACTGTCTCCCTACTCTCCTCCCATTCATCACTGACATCATCAACACTTCTCTTCAAACTGGAACTGTCCCAGACTCTTTCAAGTCTGCTATTGTTCACTCATCGAAAAAGGTTTTTTTTTCACACTCCTTGATCTGTCTGCAGCCTTTGATACCATCGATCATGGTATTCTCCTTTCTAGACTTCATCATGCTTTTGGCATCTCTGACATTGCTCTGTCCTGGTTCACTTCATATCTATCAAACAGAAAACAAACTGTTCTCATTAATGGCACTTACTCTCAACCTGCATACCTGACCTGTGGTGTTCCACAAGGATCTGTCCTTGGCCCTGTTCTTTTCACTCTTTACACCTCCCCCCTGTCCACCATCATCAACTCCCACTCTATAAAACACCACTTCTATGCTGATGACACCCAACTTCAAGACAGTGACTCACCTGACACTATACAGCGCCTCTTGACTCGCACCACTGAGTGTTACTCGGACATTAAGAACTGGATGACATATAATAAAACTTCAGCTTAATGACGACAAGACAGAAGCTATCCTCATTGGCACCCGTCATAAACTTTCTCAGCTGCCTCCTCTTTCTCTCCCATTATGTAACACATCAGTCCCAATTTCTGAATCAGCTACAAACCTTGGTGTCTGCATTGACTCTACCCTCTCCATGAACAACTTTGTTTCTCAAACTGCCAGATCTTGCTATTATCACCTCCATCGTATAAGCCTGATCAGGAAGTATCTCTCTGTCGAAACAACTGCAAAACTCGTCCTCTCCTTCGTAATGTCTCGCATTGACTATTGCAATTCACTCCTGTCTGGTCTTCCTGCCTCCACCATTCACATCATACAGCGCATTCTAAACAATGCTGCACGCCTTGTACTCAAAAAGAAAAAAGCTGACCACATATCTCCTCTCCTGGCACAACTTCACTGGCTCCCTGTATCAAAGCGCATACAGTACAAACTAGACACCATGTGCTACAAAAGCCTCAATAACGCAGCCCCCGATTACCTGTCAAGCCTACTTGAGATCTATCTTCCCTCACGTACCCTCCGCTCTGCCTCCGATCCTCTGACTTTTCGCTTTCCACGCACTAAGCTCAATACCTATGGTCCACGAGCCTTCTCTCTTTCTGGTCCACTTTCCTGGAACAAACTTCCTCTCTCAGCCAGTCAGCAACCTACTTTTGTCTCCTTCAAGTCCGCTCTCAAAACTCACCTTTTCTCCTCTGCATAAAATCTTGACCTCACTCAATCCCCTCTGCATCCTGTCTCCACTCGGATGGGAATCACATTGTAATATATAATTGTATATAATATGCTCTGTATAATTTTCCATTGCTTTTATTCTTTCTCCCCATTTATAACCGTGTGCGTGTGTGTGTGTGTGTGTGTGTGTGTGTGTGTGTGTGTGTGTGTGTTGTGTGTGTGTCTGTGCGTGCGTGCGTGCGTGCGTGTGTGTGCCTGCGTGCGTGTGTATGTTTTAGCGCTTAGATTTGATTTTATCAAGATTTTGCGCTATATAAATAAAATATTGTATTGTTGTATTGTAAACATATCATGTTCTGGAAATGTACAAGCAAATGGATAAATGAATAGAGGGATAGCTATATGCATAGACAGATTGATAGACATGTCATGATCTGTTAGAAAAAGAACTTTCTGTGTCAGATCTTCCACTTACTACTTTTTATCTTTATGATTTCATTGACCGCAGCGGACTGAAAGAACAGAAGGGCATATGGACCTCTATACGAAATCATTTTCGATAGAAATACCGTGATTCCACAACTTCAACGTTTGGCCGAGCAAAAAAACCCAAACCAAACCAAAAAAAAAAAAAAGGGCTAGTTTTTGATACCATCTGCTCCAGACGAAAACAAAACAAAACAACACCACCGCCACCACCATCATCATCACCACCACCCAACAACAACAACAACAAACCAAGCAGCAATCAACAAATCGCCGACGACAGTGTTATCATAAACTGACGAAGAACAATGCCAAGACAGCAGGT
>JAPXFY010000024.1:13799067-13801567 GCA_030674185.1 Monoplex corrugatus
TGATAGACCATGCAGGTTGCTGTTGGACAGGGTGCGGGAGTCAAAGGGTTACGTTTTTGATTTGCTACCATGGTAAACCATGCAGGATGCTGGTGGACAGGGTGAGGGAATCAAAGGGTTAAGTTTTTGTTTTGCTACCATATTAGACGATGCAGGAAGCTGGTGGACAGGATGAGGGAGTCAAAGGGTTAAGTTTTTGCTTTGCTATCATGGTAGACGATGCAGGAATCTGCAAAAACTTAACCCTTTGCCTGTTTCAACTTATCCAACAGCTTTCTTCAGGGTGCTGGTGAACAGGGTGAGGGAGTCAAAGGGTTAAGTGTTTGCTTTGCTTGCATGGTAGACGATGCAGGATACTGGTGGACATGGTGAGGGAGTCAAAGGGTTAAGTTTTTGCTTCACTAGCATGGTAGACCTTCAGGATGCTCTTGGACAGGTGCGGAGTCAAGGTTAAGTTTTTGATTTGCTACATGACCCACGAGCAGGATACTGTGGATAGGGTGAGGGATCAAGGTTAAGTTTTGCTTTGCTAACAGGTAATGGTACAGATACTGTGGACAGTGCGGGAGTCAAGGTTAAGTTTGATTTGCTACCATGACCCACGAGGCAGGATACTGGTGGATAGGGTGAGGGAATCAAAGGGTTAAGTTTTGCTTTGCTAACAAGGTAGATGGTACAGGATACTGGTGGACAGGGTGCGGGAGTCAAAGGGTTAAGTTTTGCTTTGCTAGCATTGTAGACCATGCAGGATGCTGGTGGACATGGTGAGGGAGTCAAAGGGTTAAGTTTTTGCTTCGCTAGCATTGTAGACGACGTAGGAATCTGATGGAGAGGGCGAGAATCAAAGGGTTAAGGTTTTGCTTTGCTATCATGGTAGACGGTGCAGGATGCTGGTGGACAGGGTGAGGGAGTTAAAGGGTTAAGTGTTTGCTTTGCTAGCATGGTAGACAATGCAGGAAGCTGAAAAAAATTAACCCTTTGCCTCTCTCAACCTATCCACCAGCTTCCTGCAGGGTGCTGGTGAACAGGGTAAGGGAGTCAAAGGGTAACGATTCTTTCTAATTATTATGGTAGATGGTGCAGGATACTGATAGATAGGGTTCGGAAGTGAAAGGGTTAATCCACGGGCGGTCCATACTTTTTCCCCAGCCTTGCTATCGCATAGGACTTATGCATAGGTAAAGGGCTTTGGCCATGGCCATTTTGGATTCTTTTTTTGTGCTATTGTTCAGGATCATCATGCTTTGGGAGATTACATATGCGCACACCTTTTTTTCTTCTTTTCTTTTACTCTTTACTTTGGTCCTGTGTTCTATGGCACATTAACCTTTTGACTACCACACCATGCCCACCAGCAATCCTATATTGTCAACCGTGCTAGCAAATCCAAAACAAGTGTGAGTGTTCAAGCAAACATGAACCAGAACAAGCAACAAAAAGATGAAGCAAGAATCGGTATTTCAATACAAAAAGATGGAACGTCATAGAATCATGATTGTCATCCATTATCATCAGTTGATGTCATCAGTGTATGTGGGTAAGTCAGTGTGAGTGTAAGTCAGGTGTGTGTAAGTCAGTGTGTGTGTAAGTCAGTGTGTTGTAAGTCAGTGTGGTGTAAGTCAGTGTGAGTGTAAGTCAGTGTGTAGTGGATAAGTCAGTGTGTGTGTAAGTCAGTGTGAGTGTAAGTCAGTGTGTGTGTGTAAGTCAGTGTGAGTGTAAGTCAGTGTGTGTGTGTAAGTCAGTGTGTGTGTAAGTCAGTGTGGTGTAAGTCAGTGTGTGTGTTAAGTCAGTGTAGTGTGTTTAAGTCAGTGTATGTGTAAGTCAGTGTGTGTGTAAGTCAGTGTGTGTGTAAGTCAGTGTTGGTAAGCAGTGTGTGTGAAGTCAGTGTGTGTGTAAGTCAGTGTGAGTGTAAGTCAGTGTGTGTGTAAGTCAGTGTGTGTGTAAGTCAGTGTGTGTGTAAGTCAGTGTGTGTGTAAGTCAGTGTGTGTAGCTAAGTCAGTGTGTGTGTAAGTCTTTGTGCAGTCATGTGTGTGTAAGTCAGTGTGAGTGTAAGTCAGTGTGATGTAAGTCAGTGTGTGTGTAAGTCAGTGTGTGTGTAGTCAGTGTGTGTAAGTCAGTGTGTGTGTTTAAGTCAGTGTGTGTGTAAGTCAACGTGTGTGTAAGTCAGTGTGCGTGTAAGTCAGTGTGTGTGTAAGTCAGTGTGTGTGTAAGTCAGTGTGTGTGTAAGTCAGTGTGTGTGTAAGTCAGTGTGTGTGTAAGTCAGAGTGTGTGTAAGTCAGAGTGTGTGTAAGTCAGTGTGTGTGTAAGTCAGTGTGTGTGTAAGTTAGTGTGTGTGTAAGTCAGTGTGTGTGTAAGTTAGTGTGTGCATCATAAGCCCTTTACCTATGCATAAGTCCTACGCACTAGCTTGGCTTGGGAAAAATGTGTTTTGTCTTGTTGTATGAAATACGCGTTCATATTCTTTTTTCGTGTTTTTTTTCTGCTTCATAAAGCAATAGTT
>JAPXFY010000024.1:13846567-13854067 GCA_030674185.1 Monoplex corrugatus
CCTCCGAGCGGAGACAGGCTGCAGAGGGGGGTTGAGTGAGGTTAGGATTTTATGCAAAGGAGAAAAGGTGAGTTTTGAGAGCGGACTTGAAGGAGGCAAAAGTAGGTTGCTGACGGACTGAGAGAGGAAGTTTGTTCCAGGAGAGTGGACCAGAAACAGAGAAGGCTCGTGGACCATAGGTATTGAGCTTAGTGCGTGGAAAGCGAAAAGTCAGAGGATCGGAGGCAGAGCGGAGGGTACGTGAGGGAAGATAGATCTCAAGTAGGCTTGACAGGTAATCGGGGGCTGCGTTATTGAGGCTTTTGTAGCACAAGGTGTCTAGTTTGTACTGTATGCGCTTTGATACAGGGAGCCAGTGAAGTTGTGCCAGGAGAGGAGATATGTGGTCAGCTTTTTTCTTTTTGAGTACAAGGCGTACAGCATTGTTTTGAATGCGCTGTAGGATGTTAATGGTGGAGGCAGGAAGACCAGACAGGAGTGAATTGCAATAGTCAATGCGACACATTATGAAGGAGAGAACGAGTTTTGCAGTTGTTTCGACAGAGAGATACTTCCTGATCAGGCTTATACGATGGAGATGATAGTAGCAAGATCTGGCAGTTTGAGAAACAAAGTTGTTCATGGACAGGGTAGAGTCAATGCAGACACCAAGGTTTTTAGCTGAATCAGAAATTGGGACTGATGTGTTACATAATGGGAGAGAAAGAGGAGGCAGCTGGGAAAGTTTCTGACGGGTGCCAATAAGGATAGCTTCTGTCTTGTCGTCATTAAGCTGAAGTCTATTGTGTGTCATCCAGTTCTTAATGTCCGAGTAACACTCAGTGGTGCGAGTCAACAGGCGCTGTATATTATCAGGTGAGTCACTGTCTTGAAGTTGGGTGTCATCAGCATAGAAGTGGTGTTTTATAGAGTGGGAGTTGATGATGGTGGACAGGGGGGAGGTATAAAGAGTGAAAAGAACAGGGCCAAGGACAGATCCTTGTGGAACACCACAGGTCAGGTATGCAGGTTGAGAGTAAGTGCCATTGATGAGAACAGTTTGTTTTCTGTTTGATAAATACGAAGTGAAAAAGGAGAGAGCAATGTCAGAGATGCCAAAAGTATGTTGAAGTCTAGAAAGGAGAATACCATGGTCAATGGTATCGAAGGCTGCAGACAGATCAAGGAGTGTGAGGAGAGAGACTTTGCCAGTATCAGTTGCAAGGAGGAGATTGTTGAGAATGTGTAGTAGGGCAGTTTCAGTGCTATGGCACTGGCGGTAGGCTGACTGGAAAGGATTGAGGAGATTGTTGGCAGACAGGTGAGAGTTCAGCTGGTTGAGGACGACCTTTTCAAGGAGTTTTGACAAGAAAGAGAGATTAGAGATAGGCCTGTAATTTTTCAGTTCATTTGGGTCTAAATTGTGTTTCTTGAGGAGAGGGTGAACAATAGCAGACTTGAAAGAATCTGGGACAGTTCCAGTTTGAAAAGAAGTGTTGATGATGTCAGTGATGAATGGGAGGAGAGTAGGGAGACAATCGGAGTAGAGAGAACCTGGAAGAGGATCCATTTCGCAGGTTTTGAACGACATGGATCTGATTGTGTTGAAAATTTCTTCTTGTGAGACTGGGGTAAAAGTAGTGAGAGGTGTGCCAGAGAAGGAAGGGTCAGGTGGGCATGGTTGACAGGGTGTCCTGTCAAGCCTGTCACGAAGAGTTTGTATTTTGGTGGTGAAATACTTACAGAATACAGATGGGAGTTCTTCATTTGTATGTTTTGTTGGGAGAGGTAAGTCTTTTCGTGTGCCAAGGAGATGATTCATGGTTGTAAAGAGTTCTTTTGAAGAAGAGGCATTCAGGATTTTTTTTGGAAATAGCTTGTTTTTGCAGATGCAATGAGGGTAAATACTTTTGTTTTAGAGGCTTGGAAAAGTTGCCTGTGTACAGTGAGTTTGGATTTGCGCCAGCGGCGCTCTGCTCTGCGGCGGGCACGTTTTGCACATGCAATCTCATGAGTGAGCCAGGGGGTAGGGGGGCGGTCAGGTAAAAGACGGGTTGTGGCTGGAGCATGAGTGTCCAGAAGATGGTGGAGAGTAGTATAGAATTCATCGGCAAGGTTATTTACTTACGTAAATAAGTTTCCTCAGTACTTAACTTATGTACCTTGGTAAATAAAATTCCTAAGCACTTAAGATCTGTGCTTTGGTAAATAAGCTTTCTGAGTACTTAAATTCTGTACTTTGTTAACTAAGCTTCCCAAGTACTTAAATCATGTACTTTGTTAACTAAGCTTTCTGAGTACTTAAATTCTGTACTTTGGTAAATAAGCTTTCGGAGTACTTAAATTCTGTACTTTGGTAAATAAGCTTTCTGAGTACTTAAATTCTGTACTTTGTTAAAATAAGCTTTCTGAGTACTTAAATTCTGGACTTTGTTAACTAAGCTTTCTGAGTACTTAAATTCTGTACTTTGGTAAATAAGCTTGCTGAGTACTTAAATTCTGTACTTTGTTAAATAAGCTTTCTGAGTACTTAAATTCTGTACTTTGGTAAATAAGCTTCACAAGTACTTAAATTCTGTACTTTGTTAAATAAGCTTTCTGAGTACTTAAATTCTGTACTTTGGTAAATAAGCTTTCTGAGTACTTAAATTATGTACTTTGTTAAGTAAGCTCCCCAAGTTACTTTATATTTGTTACTTTGGTAAATAGCTTTTAGAGTACTTAAATTCTGTACTTTGGTAAAATTAAACTTCACAAGTACTTATATTTTGTACTTTGGTAAATAAGCTTCACAAGTACTTAAATTCTGTACTTTGTTAAATAAGCTTCACAAGTACTTATATTCTGTACTTCGGTAAATAAGCTTCACAAGTACTTAAATTCTGTACTTTGGTAAATAAGCTTCACAAGTACTTAAATTCTGTACTTTGTTAAATAAGCTTCACAAGTACTTTAAATTCTGTACTTTTTTAAATAAGCTTCACAAGTACTTATATTCTGTACTTTGGTAAATAAACTTCCCAAGTACTTAAATTCTGTACTTTGGTAAATAAGCTTCACAAGTACTTATATTCTGTACTTTGGTAAATAAGCTTTCTGAGTACTTATATTCTGTACTTTGTTAAATAAGATTCACAAGTACTTAATTCTGTACTTTGGTAAATAAACTTCACAAGTACTTATATTTGTACTTTGGTAAATAAGCTTCACAAGTACTTAAATTCTGTACTTTGGTAAATAAGCTTCACAAGTACTTAAATTCTGTACTTTGTTAAATAAGCTTCACAAGTACTTAAATTCTGTACTTTGGTAAATTAGCTTCACAAGTACTTAAATTCTGTACTTTTTAAATAAGCTTCACAAGTACTTATATTCTGTGCTTTGGTAAATAAACTTCCCAAGTACTTAAATTCTGTACTTTGGTAAATAAGCTTCACAAGTACTTATATTCTGTTCTTTGGTAAATAAGCTTCTGAGTACTTATATTCTGTACTTTGTTAAATAAGATTCACAAGTACTTATATTCTGTACTTTGGTAAATAAACTTCACAAGTACTTATATTTTGTACTTTGGTAAATAGCTTCACAAGTACTTAAATTCTGTACTTTGGTAAATAAGCTTCACAAGTACTTAAATTCTGTACTTTGTTAAATAAGCTTCACAAGTACTTAAATTCTGTACTTTGGTAAATTAGCTTCACAAGTACTTAATTCTGTACTTTTTTAAATAAAGCTTCACAAGTACTTATATTCTGTGCTTTGGTAAATAAACTTCCCAAGTACTTAATTCTGTACTTTGGTAAATAAGCTTCACAAGTACTTATATTCTGTTCTTTGGTAAATAAGCTTTCTGAGTACTTATATTCTGTACTTTGTTAAATAAGATTCACAAGTACTTAAATTCTGTACTTTGTTAAATAAATTCACAAGTACTTAAATTCTGTACTTTGTTAAATAAGCTTTCTGAGTACTTAAATTCTGTACTTTGTTAAATAAACTTCCCAAGTACTTAAATTCTGTACTTTGGTAAATAAGCTTCACAAGTACTTAAATTCTGTACTTTGGTAAATAAGCTTCACAAGTACTTAAATTCTGTACTTTGGTAAATAAGCTTCACAAGTACTTAAATTCTGTACTTTGGTAAATAAGCTTCACAAGTACTTAAATTCTGTACTTTGGTAAATAAACTTTCTTAATACATAACTAAGGCACATTGGTAAATAAGCTTCACAAGTACTTAAATTATGTACTTTGTTAAATAAATTTCACAAGTACTTATATTCTGTACTTTGGTAAATAAACTTCACAAGTACTTATATTTTGTACTTTGTAAAATATACTTCACAAGTACTTATATTTTGTACTTTGGTAAAAAAACTTCACAAGTACTTATATTCTGTACTTTGTTAAATAAACTTCACAAGTACTTATATTCTGTACTTTGTTAAATAAACTTCACAAGTACTTATATTCTGTACTTTGGTAAATAAACTTCACAAGTACTTATATTCTGTACTTTGTTAAATAAACTTCACAAGTACTTATATTCTGTACTTTGTTAAATAAACTTCAGTAGTACTTATATTTTGTACTTTGGTAAATAAACTTCACAAGTACTTATATTCTGTACTTTGGTAAAAAACTTCACAAGTACTTAAATTCTGTACTTTGGTAAATAAACTTCACAAGTAATTATTTTTTGTACTTTGTTAAATAAACTTCACAAGTAATTATATTCTGTACTTTGTTAAATAAACTTCACAAGTACTTATATTTTGTACTTTGGTAAATAAACTTCACAAGTACTTATATTTTGTACTTTGGTAAATAAACTTCACAAGTACTTAAATTCTGTACTTTGTTAAATAAGCTTCACAAGTACTTAAATTCTGTACTTTGGTAAATAAGCTTCACAAGTACTTAAATTCTGTACTTTGGTAAGTAAGCTTTCTGAGTACTTAAATTCTGTACTTTGGTAAGTAAGCTTTCTGAGTACTTATATTCTGTACTTTGGTAAATAAACTTCACAAGTACTTATATTCTGTACTTTGGTAAATAAGCTTCACAAGTACTTAAATTCTGTACTTTGGTAAGTAAGCTTTCTGAGTACTTATATTTTGTACTTTGTTAAATAAGCTTCACAAGTACTTATATTCTGTACTTTGGTAAATAGGCTTCACAAGTACTTATATTCTGTGCTTTGGTAAATAAGCTTTCTGAGTACTTAAATTCTGTACTTTGGTAAATAAATTCACAAGTACTTATATTCTGTACTTTGGTAAATAAGCTTCCCAAGTACTTATATTCTGTACTTTGTTAAATAAACTTCACGAGTACTTATATTCTGTACATTGGTAAATAAGCTTTCTGAGTACTTAAATTCTGTACTTTGGTAAATAAACTTCACAAGTACTTATACTCTGTACTTTGTTAAATAAGCTTTCTGAGTACTTATATTCTGTACTTTGGTAAGTAAGCTTCACAAGTACTTAAATTCTGTACTTTGGTAAGTAAGCTTCACAAGTACTTATATTCTGTACTTTGGTAAATAAACGTCACAAGTACTTATATTCTGTACTTTGGTAAATAAGCTTTCTGAGTACTTATATTCTGTACTTTGGTAAGTAAGCTTCACAAGTACTTAAATTATGTACTTTGGTAAGTAAGCTTCACAAGTACTTATATTCTGTACTTTGGTAAATAAACTTCCTTAATACCTAACTAAGGTACATTGGTAAATAAGCTTCCGAAGTACTTAAATTTCAATACTTTGGTAAATAAAAATCCGAAATACTTACGTTCTGTACTTTGGTAAATATGCTTCCAAAGTGCTTAAGTTCTGTAATTTGGTGATTAAGTTTCCTTATGTGCTTTTGTAAGTACATGTAAGATTCTTAAGAACTCAAGTTCTGTAATTTGGTAAATACGTTTCCTAAGTACTCAAGTTCGGTACTGTGATAAATAAGCTTCGCAAGTAGATAATTCTATGCTTTGGTAAGTAGACTTCCCAAATACTTAAAATTCTGTGTCTTGGTAAATAGGCTTCCCAAGTGCTTAAATTCTGTACTATGGTAAATAGGCTTCCCAAGTGCTTAAATTCTGTACTATGGTAAATAGGATTCCCAAGTGCTTAAATTCTGTGTCTTGGTAAATAGGCTTCCCAAGTGCTTAAATTCTGTGTTTTGGTAAATAGGCTTCCCAAGTGCTTAAATTCTGTACTGTGGTAAATAGGCTTCCCAAGTGCTTAAATTCTGTACTATGGTAAATAGGCTTCCCAAGTGCTTAAATTCTGTGTCTTGGTAAATAGGCTTCCCAAGTGCTTAAATTCGTGTTTTGGTAAATAGGCCTCCCAAGTGCTTAAATTCTGTACTGTGGTAAATAGGCCTCCCAAGTACTTAAATTCTGTGTTTTGGTAAATAGGCTTCCCAAGTACTTAAATTCTGTACTGTGGTAAATAGGCTTCCCAAAGTACTAAATACTTCTGTGTTTTGGTAAATAGGCTTCCCAAGTACTTAAATTCTGTACTGTGGTAATAGCTTCCAAGTACTTAAATTCTGTATACTATGGTAATATTGGCTTCCCAAGTACTTAAATTCTGTTTTGGTAAATAGGCTTCCCAAGTACTTAATTCTGTACTGTGGTAAATAGGCTTCCCAAGTACTTATAATTCTGTGTTTTGGTAATAGGCTTCCAAGTACTTAAATTCTGTACTATGGTAAATAGGCTTCCCAAGTGCTTAAATTCTGTGTTTTGGTAAATAGGATTCCCAAGTACTTAAATTCTGTACTGTGGTAAATAGGTCTTCCCAAGTACTTAAATTCTGTGTCTTGGTAAATAGGCTTCCCAAGTACTTAAATTCTGTACTGTGGTAAATAGGCTTCCCAAGTACTTAAATTCTTGTTACTGTGGTAAATAGGCTTCCCAAGTACTTAAATTCTGCACTGTGGTAAATAGGCTTCCCAAGTACTTAAATTCTGTACTGTGGTAAATAGGATTCTGTACTACTATGGTAAATAGGCTTCCCAAGTATTTAAATTATGTACTATGGTAAATAGGCTTCCCAAGTACTTAAATTCTGTACTATGGTAAATAGGGTTCCCAAATACTCAAATTCTGTACTATGGTAAATAGGATTCTGTACTATGATAAATAGGCTCCCAAGTATTTAAATTCTGTACTATGGTAAATAGGCTTCCCAAGTACTTAAATTCTGTACTATGGTAAATAGGGTTCCCAAATACTCAAATTCTGTACTATGGTAAATAGGATTCTGTACTATGATAAATAGGCTTCCCAAGTATTTAAATTATGTACTATGGTAAATAGGCTTCCCAAGTACTTAAATTCTGTACTATGGTAAATAGGGTTCCCAAATACTCAAATTCTGTACTATGGTAAATAGGATTCTGTACTATGGTAAATAGGCTTCCCAAGTATTTAAATTCTGTACCATGGTTAATAGGGTTCCCAAGTACTTAAATTCTGTACCATGGTTAATAGGATTCCCAAGTATTTAAATTC
>JAPXFY010000024.1:13869067-13876567 GCA_030674185.1 Monoplex corrugatus
AGAAGACGAAGACAAAAAACAACAACAAAAAAGACGGAACACAATGATGCTCATTTCAGCAGACAGGTTGGTAACCAGGTTGATTACAGCGCCCAGTCCAACTGACTGTCCAGGGACAGGACCCAATGAAGTACACACGCTGTTACATCCAGTGGCCACTTCCAACGTGACAGGTAGCTACCACAGCCACTCCTCATTGTGCTGCCCTGAAAATCCATCCGGTCAGCCCTGTGTCTGTATGGACATAGAGTGACCAATCCAAAAATAAACTAATAATGTCATCCGGCTTTGGCTATCTTAAAACCCTAGAGATTTGTACAGAGCTAATTAAAACCCCAGTGTATTAATCGGGGTAACATGTTTAGAACATTTTAGGGCTAATTTGTTCCCACTGTTCTCCATTAATTTTCACCTTAACAAGCTCGAAATTGAAGTCTTTTCTTTCCGGTTTCGTAGAAGATAATAGAGAACCTGCATTCGTAGCATCTTAAAGAAATTCGTTTATGTGATAAGTTCTTGTTAATTCAGTACATGCCAGCCCTCTGGGGATAAATCAGGGTTATAGGTATGTCCACCTCTGATCGTGTATTTGCATTTTTTTGTGTATTTGTATTTTTATTTTCTATTTGTCACAAAAGATGTGAAGTTCGAGATGCTTTCCCCCTGGGGGTGGGGGGGAGGGGGGCATCGCCGTGGTATAGCACCACTTTTTCTGTACGCGAGTATTTCTGTTTACCTAGGAAAGCGGATATTTTTTACAAACTTTTAGGAACCAGAAAAAACAACAACACCACAAAAATAGAAACAGAACTCGTATTTAATACAACAAGACAAGACAGGCGTAAATTTTCGGCCAACTGACCTTAGTCAAGCGTAAGATCACAAGCAAACAAACGCCAGATACAAAAACTAAGAGAAAAAGATTGAAACTTCCCTGCTGCTTTGTCCAGTTTAGTCTTTTCTCAGCCTTTTTCTCCTAATTTTTGTATTTGGTGTTTGATTTTTTTTGTGATCTTACGCTTGACAAAGGCCAGTTGGCCGAAAATTTTCGCCTGTCTTGTCTTGTTGTATAAAATACGCGTTCTCATTCTTCTTTCGTGTTCTTTTTTTCTGGTTCCTGTTTGTTTGAACGCAGGCATCACACTTGTTTTGGGTTTGGTACTACAAACTCTTGTCAAGGTCAACTCTTTTCTTGTCGTGATATCTTTAACATGTGCCGATCGCATGTTGCAGACGAGACTCCTCGAAAAGACTAGAACTTCAGATTTATGACAAGGAGGATGGGGTGGGAGGAGAAGAAAACTCTCTGTCAAATCTGTGATTCGAACCTAGGTTTCCCGCATACCACGCAGGTGTTTTAACCACTAAAGTCACCTTTCACAAATAGACAACGAATGGCCGCGACAAATTGAACAATTGGATAATGCATTAATGATTTCTATCGACGGACATGGTGATGATTCTGTGTACTTCCATTTGGATGGACACTATGATAAGGTTCTATTCTTCCTATCATTGGGTATAGAATATAGAAACGCTTCGCCTTGATGGTCAGAACATTTGAATCATAGTCTACAAATCTGTTTCAACGAAAACCATGATGTTGAACAACATATCAAGTTATGATACGATTCTTTGTTGGAACATTCGAAACGATATGACCTCAGTATGTAAAACCTTTTACCCACTCAAAGACTTAAAGGCCCCTGTAGCTTAGTTGATTGAGCGTCGGATTCACATGCTAATGGCTGTGGGTTCGAATATAGGGAGCGCTACATTAAAACTGGCCATGTCACTGTCCCATGTTAAACATCATTGTTGTTTTGATGGTGTCAATATAAGATTAGATAGGTCCCCCGTCCCCCACTTCCCTGGGATGATTATCTCCGTCGGTCATATCACCTGAGGTTAGTGCCGACGTAAAAACTAAGCCAAAGACTTAGAAATTAAAGTATCCTTACAATGTAACCATTTCCATTGTCGTTACAAGGGTATTGACCTGAAGTCGGAATTTTTTTCTAACAAGAAGAATGACTGCTTCTGTCCATATCGTCAAACAGAGTAAATAATGACAGTTTACTGCTGAAGTCCAAAGAACGGAAAGGCGAGGTAGTCTCCCGTGTGCAAATGTGAACAGACATTATACAAGCAGTCAAAAAGTGACCTTTTTCTCAACAGAATAAACTGTCTGATCTAAAATATAAAAACACAAAAGAAATCTTAGAGAATGACAACGTACTACATACATGTATGTCTGCCTGTGTGTATGTGTGCCTGTCTAACCAACTAAGTAACTAAGTAACTAACTAAGTAAGTAAGTAAGTTACCAAGCAACCAAGCAACCAAGCAACCAAGCAACCAAGCAACCATCCAACCAACCAACCAACCAACCAACCAACCGACCAGCCAACTATCTATCTATCTATCTATTTATCTATCTATCTATCTATCTATCTATCTATCTATCTGTCTGTCTGTCTATCTATCTATCTATCTATCTATCTGATCTGTCTAATCTATGCATCCATGCATCCATATATTTATCTTTGAATCCATCTAATCTATCCATCCATCTGTCCATCCATCTGTCCATCCATCTGTCCATCCATCTGTCTATCTATCTGTCTATCTATCTATCTATCTATCTATCTATCTATCTATCTATCTATCTATCTATATGTCTGTCTGTCTATCTATCTATCTATCTATTTATCAATCTATTTATCTATCTATCTACCTACCTACCTACCTACCTACCTACCTACCTACCTACCTACCTACCTACCTACCTGTCTGTTTGTCTGTCTGTCAATCTATGTTTTGAGTTCTCGGTTATTCCCACACGCTCACGCAGACGCACAATCAGACAGACAGACAGACAGACAGACAAACAGGCGTACAGATAGACGCGCGCGCGCGCGCACACACACACACACATACACACACGCACACACACATACACACACACACACACACAAACACACATACACACACAGACACACATACATACCCCTTCCTCCCTCCCCCCTCCCGTTTCCTTATATCACCAAAGAGCATCAACCACAAACAGTATGTGCGTGCCAAGGGGCCGTTTGTATGGTTGCCAGTAAGAGTCCTCAGCAGAGATAAACAAGATCTCATTTCTTTTCAACGTGACTCCACCACTCTTAAGTCCAGACTCATTCCAGAACGTACGCCATGCTTGGGACGGCCTCAGCGTGTTCATGAACTGGATATCAACTAATCCGATTTTCAGTTTTTCTTCAAAAGCTACGTAATTACAGTCCCTTTTCGTTTCTGAACGAAAATTTGCTGACTACTGCCATAACATATGACATCGTATAGCTACTAAAGTTCACATAATCATGGCCTGGATATCGACCAGTTTGAATTTGAGCAAATCTTCAAAAGGTAACACATTACAATCCCTCTTCATATATGATCGAAGAACTGATTAACTTTCCAACTGTAACTTGATGTGGCGGACGTTTGCATAACTAGACATCCTATTCTTATTGATACTGTTGTTTAAAGCCCAGCCGCCTGTGTTGAGCCATATCAGGGCTATAACCGTTTCAATATACAAACAGACCTCCAACAGGAAAACAAAAGGAACAGAAAATTAAGTACACATACCAATGCATTCGAGCACATCATCTAAGTACATGCACCTGGCGTTGACCACACCGTCCAATATATCACACAAGGGATTTAAAAAAGCATATCCGAATACTGAATTCAAAATTAAACATAACTTAAGGACACTAAAACAGATATAAAACGGATCTGAATTACCTATACTTGCTTCCACATATTTCATTTCCCTAGAGCCATAAATACACTTGATATATATATACCTAGTTATCAATCCTAAGAGAAAGTATGTAAGACTTTATTGAACACATACAGGTGAATTGACCAATGAGGCGAAAAATGATAGGAAGAAATGAAAAAAAAGCAAAGGAACAAAGCAGAAAGAAACAGACTGACTAAAAAGAGTAAATTTCTAGCACAGAATTTCAAGAAGGTGGTGATACTATTTATACTCAAAGAGCCCCCGGCATCCCCACAGGGGTAAATTGCACATCAGCAACTTTGAAGTATACATAGAGTTTTCTTCAAAATCTCCAACAATTATCGTTTAACGAAACATTTTTCATATAAAATTAATTGACCATTAGCCATTTTGAAACTATTCCAAAAGAAATAAGAGGGAAGCAGGAAGAATTTTAAATATCAACTAAGTAACATAACTCTTGAGAGTCACGGAGTTATCTCCCATGTAGAATTTCTCAAGCCCAACACAGAAATTCTACATGGGAGATAACTCCGTGGCTCTCAAGAGTTATGTTACTTAGTTGATATTTATAATTCTCCCTGCTTCCCTCTTATTTCCTTTGGTATTACATATATGCCTTGGAAGCAACCCTGTATATGTTCTGTCTGGTCTATGTGTGTGTGTTTGGTCAGTTCAAGAATAAAAGACTGTCAATCTTGAACATACGACTGATATATTGTATGAATTTCTCTCCACCATCGTGGTTGTGTATAGCGTAGTTGCAGAATATATGGGTAACTTGGGCATTCCTTTTTAAAGGAATGTTCTGAGCTTGTCACTTTATGCTTTGTGGCTGCGTCTATGCTAGGTGAATGGGTAGCGCAAACTGTGTTGGGTTTGAGAAATTCTACATGGGAGATAACTCCGTGACTCTCAAGAGTTATGTTACTTAGTTGATATTCCAAAAGATACAACAACCATTGTAAACATCAATTCAATTCAATTTAAATCAATTTAACACTAATTCGTCAATCCATGTTTGGAACTTATCACCGTAAATATCAATTCAATTCAATTTAAATCAATTAAACACTAATTCGTCAATCCATATTTGGAACTTATCACCGTAAATATTAATTAAATTCAATTTAAATCAATTAAACAATGATTCGTCAATCCATATTTGGAACTTACCACCGTAAATATTAATTCAATTCAATTTGAATAAATTAAACACTAATTCATTAATCCGCATTTGAAAACACAAATATCAGTTCAGTTCAATTTAAATCAAATAAACACTAATTCGTCAATCCATATTTGGAACTTATCACCGTAAATATCAATTCAATTCAATTTAAATCAATTAAACACTAATTCGTCAATCCATGTTTGGAACTTATCACCGTAAATATCAATTCAATTCAATTTAACTCAATTAAACACTAATTCGTCAATCCGCATTTGGAACTTATCGCCGTAAATATCAATTCAATCCAATTTCAATCGATCAAACAATGATTCGTTAATCCACATTTGAAACTGCAAATATCAGTTCAGTTCAATTTAAATCAATTAAACACTAATTCGTTAATCCATATTTGGAACTTAAAACATGCATGCATTGGGTTCGCACCACACGCATATCATTCTTACAACTGTGAAAACACAAACATAAATCTAACAAAAAAGATCTACAATCCAGATGCCACAACGGTTCAAAGCATCCACAAAGTATAGCAGCTACATATTCAAGCCTTATCTATCCACAATTAACTGATTGTAATTCATCAAAAAAGAGTCTACATGACATACACACGATATCAACCTGAACTTAAAACTTCAAGTTTGAAGAAAGCACTTTCAGGCTAGTTTTGTATTACTTAATTAAGGATAATAACATTAGGTCCAACTCTCTGTGTCTTACAGCTAATCCTTGTTGTTTTTCTTCTTGTATTACTCAAGGATAATAGCATTAGGCCCTACTGCCTGTGTGCTACAGCTAGTCTTTGCTGTTTTTGTTCTTTCTCTGTTCATTGTATTACACAAGGATAATAGCGTTAGGCCCTACTGGCAGAGTGCTACAGCTACTCCTTGCTGTTTTTCTTCTTCTTCTGTTGGTTATACTACTTAAAGATAATAGCATTGCGTCTTACTGGCTGTCTGCTACAACTACTCCTTGCCGTTTTTCTTCTTCTTCTGTTCCATGTATCACTCAAAGGTAATAGTATTAGGTCCTTTTGGCTGTGTCTTACAGCTAATCCTTGCTGTTTTTTTTCCATTTTGTATTACTCAAGGATAATAACATTAGGTCCTATTGGCTGTGTGCTACAGCTAATCCTTGTTGTTTTTCGTCTTCTTGTATTACTCAAAGATAATAGCAATAGGTCTTACTGTCTATGTCTCCCAGCTAATCCTTGCTCTTTTTCTTCCTATGTTAATCAAGGATAATATCATTAGGTCCTACTGGCTGTCTTACATCTAATCCTTGCTGGTTTTCTTTTTCATTTTGTATTACTCAAGGATAATAACATTGGGTCCTATTGGCTGTGTGCTATAGCTAATCCTTGTTGTTTTTCTTCTTCTTGTATTACTCAAAGATAATAGCATAGGGTCCTACTGTCTATGTCTTACATCTAATCCTTGCTGTTATTCTTCTTGTATCATTCAAGGATAATAGCATTAGGTCCTATTGGTTCTCTGTTACAGCTAGTCCTTGCTGCTTTTCTTATTTTTCTGTTCGTTGCATTACTCAAAGATAATAGCGTTAGGTCCTTCTGGCTGTGTCGTACAGCTAATCCTTGTTTTTCTTTTTCTTGTATTACTCAAGGATATTAACATTAGGTCCTATTGGCTGTGTGCTACAGCTAATCCTTGTTGTTTTTCTTCTTCTTCTGTTGTATTACTCAAGGATATTAACATTAGCATTATTAACATTACGACGTCAAGGGCCAGCTGCTAGGCAACATTCGGGCCATCTACGCCAACAGCAGGAGTTCAGTCCGCACCGCCAGTGGAACATCTGACTGGTTCCCAGTGACATCGGGAGTAAGGCAGGGCTGTAATCTCTCCCCTCTTCTCTTCGTGATCTTTATGGATCAGATTACGAAGGAGGCAAACCCAGACCCTGAGGCACTCAATGAACTCATGTTTGCGGACGACCAGGCAATGGTGAACAATGAAGATACAGCTACAGGAGCACACAGACCAGCTCAATGAAAGCTGCGAGACATACGGCATGAAGATCAGCGTCAGCAAGACCGAGGTCATAACTGTCAGTAAGAGACCAAACAAACTGGATATCAACATCAACGGAACCCAGTTGAAGCAAGCCAGTGAATTTAAATACCTGGGCAGCATCTTCACTGAAAATGGCAAACTAGACAGAGAAATCGAGACCAGATGCCAGAAAGCCAACGCAGTCAGCTACCAACTTGCCCCTCTCCTGAAACACCCCAGCATTCCCACCAGCACTAAGGCGAAACTCATCAACGCCATTTTTCTACCAACGCTGACATACCAGTGCCAGACATGGTCCCTAACTAAAGTCCTCGAAAGAAAACTGGTCACCTGTGAAATGAAATGCCTGAGGAAAGCAGTAAACAAGACAAGGCTGGACAAGATCAGAAATGAGGTGATATGAGATATGGTAGGAGCAACACCAATCCTACAACACATCGAACATATGAGGATCAAGTGGTTCGGACACCTCACACGTATGC
>JAPXFY010000024.1:13891567-13896567 GCA_030674185.1 Monoplex corrugatus
GTTGTTTCCCCTTTATGTCTAAATCACACACTTCAGTGACCAGGCCATAAAAGAATGACCACCATCACTAATAACCACCACACAAAGACACACGCCTCCCACTGGTCGATACCAAAGTATCCCCCTTTTCATAAAAAAAGGGGGAAAAATGGAAGAGAACCAGCTTACCTTTATTGTAAGCCTGTTTTCAAGGAACAAAAATCCCTAGCCTAACACCGGTAACGGTCCGGAATTACACGGGATGCTGGTACCGCCTTCAAAGTGTCAGCAACAATTACCAACAAGCAGTCGGAAGTCAAATCTGGGATCAATGTTTTATTTTGTTGCCATGGTTTTTTTGTCTTTTTTCTTCTATTTTTTTTACCTCTGCGGTCCGTAGCTTTGACCAAAATGTGGTCAGGATCCACCCATAAAGAAGCTGAGAGAATCTTGTTGACACTTTTTTTTCACAGACAGACAGACAGACACATAGACAGACAGAAGGCAGACGGACAGAGAGTCAGACACACGCGTACAGTTCAGACCAAAATTTGGTTAGGAATCACCCATCAAGAGCTGAGAAAATCTTGTCCACGCATTTTGTTTCACAGGAGACATACACGCGTAGACAGACAGAAGACAGACAGACAGACAGACAGACCCTTTAACATGTTCACTTTGACCACTAACTTCTCGCTAAAATGAAAGCGTTGGGAAGCTGATGGGTAAGGTGGAGGAGATGGCAAGAAGATGGCGGATAAGGTGAGAGAAATAAAAGGATTGAGAAACTGCAGGAAGACAGTGGATAGAATGAGAGAAGTAAAAGGATTAAGAAACTGCAGGAAGATGGTAGATAGATTTGGGGCATTAAAAGAATTTGGAAACTGCAGAAATATGGTGGATACAGTCATCATCATCATCAAGTTCCTTGCCACATGGCGTTGGCGATCATGGCCTTCCATCTGTTTCTATCTCTTGTTGCTGCAAGAACCTCCAATATTTTCTCCCTGAGTCTACCTGGCGCTCTTTTTCCCTCCAGCTTTCTTGTTGTGACCAGGTGCTCCAATTCCCTTTCCGCATAAAATGGCCTATAAATGTTGCTTGTCTTTTCCTATTCTTCCTTATGAATGATCTTCTTGTGATTGCCTCCATCAAGACTGTCTTGTTTGTTTCCTTTGCTGTCCATGGAACTCTCAACATTCTCCTTAGAAACCAAATCTCGGCTGCCTCAATCTTGCTCTGGAAATGCTTGTTGATTGTCCACGCCTCACAGCCGTTTAACATTATAGGTTCTACATAACATTCATGAACTCTCTTCGGATAGAGTGGGGGAAATAAAAGGATTAGGAAACTGCAGGGAGATGGTGGACATATTGGGGGGGGGGGGATTAAATGATTAGGAGACTGCAAGAAGATGGAGGATAGTGTGGGTGAAGTAAAAGGATCAAGAAAGGGCAGGAAGATTATGGATAGAATGGGGGCAGTGAAAGGTTTAGGAAACTACGAGATATTGGCTGATAGAGTGAGGTAAACAAAAAGATTAGGAAACTACAAGATATTGGCTGATAGAGTGAGGTAAACAAAAAGATTAGGAAACTACGAGATATTGACTGATAGAGTGAGGTAAACAAAAAGATTAGGAAACTACGAGATATTGGCTGATAGAGTGAGGTAAACAAAAGGTTTAGGAAACTACAAGATATTGGCTGATACAGTGAGGTAAACAAAAGGTTTAGGAAACTACAAGATATTGGCTGATAGAGTGAGGTAAACAAAAAGATTAGGAAACTACGAGATATTGACTGATAGAGTGAGGTAAACAAAACGATTAGGAAACTACAAGATATTGGCTGATACAGTGAGGTAAACAAAAGGTTTAGGAAACTACAAGATATTGGCTGATAGAGTGAGATAAACAAAAGGTTTAGGAAACTACAAGATATTGACTGATAGAGTGAGATAAACAAAAGGTTTTAGAAACTACAAGATATTGGCTGATACAGTGAGGTAAACAAAAGGTTTAGGAAACTACAAGGTATTGGCTGATAGAGTGAGATAAACAAAAGGTTTAGGAAACTACAAGATATTGGCTGATACAGTGAGGTAAACAAAAGGTTTAGGAAACTACAAGATATTGGCTGATACAGTGAGGTAAACAAAAGGTTTAGGAAACTACAAGATATTGGCTGATACAGTGAGGTAAACAAAAGGTTTTAGAAACTACAAGATATTGGCTGATACAGTGAGGTAAACAAAAGGTTTAGGAAACTACAAGGTATTGGCTGATAGAGTGAGATAAACAAAAGGTTTAGGAAACTACAAGATATTGGCTGATACAGTGAGGTAAACAAAAGGTTTAGGAAACTACAAGATATTGGCTGATACAGTGAGGTAAACAAAAGGTTTAGGAAACTACAAGATATTGGCTGATACAGTGAGGTAAACAAAAGGTTTAGGAAACTACAAGATATTGGCTGATACAGTGAGGTAAACAAAATGTTTAGGAAACTACAAGATATTGGCTGATAGAGTGAGGTAAACAAAAGGTTTAGGAAACTACAAGATATTGGCTGATAGAGTGAGATAAACAAAAGGTTTAGGAAACTACAAGATATTGGCTGATACAGTGAGGTAAACAAAAGGTTTAGGAAACTACAAGATATTGGCTGATAGAATGAGGTAAACAGGTCTGGCCCGAAAGGGCTATGACAACCAGCACATTGCCAAAGGGTCTTCTGGATGGAGCAGTCGACTGGGAGTGTACAGCAGACCTCCCAGAGTGGAGAAATTACCCAGACGTCATCAGCAAGACAGGCATGAGACCAGACATCGCTCTCCACTCTGACTTCTCGAAACAAGTGATTCTGATAGAACTCACTGTGCCATACGAAAGCAGAATGGAAGAAGCACATATCTACAAGACCGAAAAATACGCCGGTCTTGCCAGCACCCTGAAGAAAGCAGGTCTGCGGGTCAAAATCTTCGCCATAGAGGTCGGGGCAAGAGGGTTTGTGGGCACCTCCGCTTATGATCTCATGAAACAACTCGCCATTTCTGGGAAGAAGAGGACTAGAGCCCTTAAAGCGATGGCAGAGGCAGCAGAAAGGAGCTCAAGCTGGATCTGGGCAAGGAGGAACCAAAAAAGTGAACTTCATAAGGATTAAATTCCCTACAGATGATGTGTGCCCCGTTAGCACATTGGTAAAACCGCGTACCGCAGTTCTGAAGCGCAGAATCGCCCAGGTTCGATCCCCGGCGTGGGAAAAAAAAAAAAAAAAAAAAGACAACAGCAGAAGGGCATCCAGGAGTCATGACCTGGATGTGGCCCGGCCCCCCGAGAGTGTAAGGAATTCATTGCCGAAACACTTGTCTAAAGGGGGTTACTTCTCTGAAGACCTTCTGTTGTCTAGCTCTCCCTAGAGTTTCTTTCTACCTGCAC
Source organism: Monoplex corrugatus (assembly GCA_030674185.1). Lineage (NCBI taxonomy): Eukaryota > Metazoa > Mollusca > Gastropoda > Littorinimorpha > Ranellidae > Monoplex > Monoplex corrugatus. Next base: position 13,894,986 of record JAPXFY010000024.1, read on the forward strand.
ATGGTCAGTCCATTGACTTCCGGGAATAGTTCGGAGGACATTCGGGAAAGACCGAAGGACACTGGGAAAGACTAGATCTGCGGGCTTTGTGGGTTGGCTTCCCACCTCGCCTTTGATAACATGCCACGAGTTTTCCAAATGAAAGATGCTCCCAGGATTCACCGAAAGGGGGAGAGAATGATGAATCCATCGGCACTGACTCCATCACGACTGGAAACGCACAACGGACCATGATCAATGACCAGTTGGAATTTCCGTGTGCGTGTGGAAGGAGATTCACCACCAAACGCGGCATGAAGATCCACAGGACAAAAATGGGCTGTTTGAAGACACATACGAACCAGCAGCAGCGCACTGCGATAGCAGGTGAGACGTTGGATGACCAAGGCCAGGAATTAAACCATAGTGCCAAGGACATCCACGCTGACGGTTCTGATGCGGATTTTGCACAAGCTCTTAACGCCAAACGTGGAAAACTCAATTTGCCGCCTGCCGGTGCAAAAGAACAATGGGAGAAATTAGATGAGGAACTTGTCCTTAAGCTGAATGCGCTAATAGGGAACAGTACGCTGGAACACAAACTTGACACATATGGAGACATCATATACTCTATCTGCAGGGACACTTATGGAGTGAAGCAACCAAAGACAAAAACGCCTCCCCAGAAATCCAGAAGACAGCAGCAGATGGAGAGCATCCGGAGGGAGAAAAGGAAGCTTAAAAAGCGAATGAAAACTGCCTCAGAATTCGAGAAGCAAGGGCTCCTGGAACTCTGGAAAGATCTGAAGGCCAAACACAATGCTCTCAGCAAAGTGGAATCAGCAAGGCGAAGAAAGAGCAAAAAGAAGAAGACTCAAGATCGTTTCTTCAAAGATCCCTTTGACTTTGCAAGAAAGCTGTTTGAACAACCCAAATCAGGGACTCTCACAGTGGGCAAGGAAACCCTAGAGCAGCATCTCAGGGAAACATATTCCGATTCTCAGCGCGAGGCACCACTTGAAATCCAAAATCTGGTTTGGCCTGCAGCGCCAGAAGGAAAATTCAATAACAAACCACCAACACTGGATGAAGTGAAGAACGTAGTAAAGAAAGCCAGAGCCAAGTCAGCACCTGGACCAAACGGAATACCATACCTGCTCTACAAGAAATGCCCAAAAGTGCTCGAGTGGCTCCACAAGATGATTCGATCAGCATGGAGGAACCAGAAGATCAGCGACCAATGGATGAGAGCTGAAGGAGTGTACATCTCGAAGGAGCAGAACTCCAGCAGCATCAATCAGTTCAGGCCAATATCACTTCTGAACGTCGAGGGGAAAATCTTCTTCTCTGTTATGGCAGCAAGATTGACAAAATACCTGACTGAAAACAAGTATCTGGATATGTCAGTCCAAAAGGGAGGCATACCAGGAATGCCTGGATGCTTGGAACATGCCACGTTGATTTGGGATGCCATCCAAAAAGCAAGAACAGAGAAGAGAGACATTGACGTAGTTTGGCTTGATCTGGCGAATGCATATGGATCAGTTCCACACGATATGATCCAGCTGGCTCTTGAAATGTATCACATCCCAGAAAACATCCG
>JAPXFY010000024.1:13911567-13914067 GCA_030674185.1 Monoplex corrugatus
TCTGTCTGATTGTCTGTTTGTCTGTCTGTTTGTTTGTTTGTCTGTCTGTCTGTTTTCTGTCTGTTTTCTGTTTGTCTGTCTGTTTGTTTGTTTGTCTGTCTGTCTGTTTGTTGTTGTTTGTCTGTCTGTTTGTCTGACTGTTTGTTTGTCTCTTTCTGTCTGTTTGTCTGTCTGTTTGTTTGTTTGTCTGTCTGTTTGTCTGTCTGTTTGCCTGTCTGTTTATCTGTCTGTTTGTCTGTCTGTTTGTCTATCTGTTTGTGTGTCTGTTTGTCTGTCTGTCTGCCTGTTTGCTCTCTTTCTTTCCTCTCTCCCTCCCCATTGTCTTTGTCAAAGTGTTTGTCTCTTTGAGTCTGTTTTCTGTCTGTTGGTCTGTCTGTTTGTCTGTCTGTCTGTTTGTCTGTCTGTTTGTCTGATCTCTTTCTCTCCTCTCTCCTGCCCCCCCCCCCTTCTTTTTGTCAAAGTGTCTCTTTGAGTCTGTTTTCTGTCTGTTTGTCTGTTTGACATCTTTCTCCCCCCCCCCCCCCCTCACTATTCTCTTTCTCAAAGTGTCTTGCCTCTCTGAGTCTGTTTTCTGTCTGTTTGTTTGACATCTTTCCTCCCCCCCCCCCCTCTCTATTCTCTTTCTCAAAGTGTCTGTCTCTCTGAGTCTGTTTTCTGTCTGTTTGTCTGTTTGACATCTTTCTCCCCCACCTCATCCCTCTCTATTCTCTTTCTCAAAGTGTCTGTCCCTCTGAGTCTGTTTTCTGTCTGTTTGTCTGTTTGATATCTTTCTCTCCTTCCCCCTCTCTATTCTCTTTCTCAAAGTGTCTGTCTCTCTGAGTCTGTTTTCTGTCTGTTTGTCTGTTTGACATCTTTCTCCCCCCCCCCCTCTCTCTCTCTATTCTCTTTCTCAAAATGTCTGTCTCTCTGAGTCTGTTTTCTGTCTGTTTGTCTGACATCTTTCCCCCACCCCACTCCTTCTCTATTCTCTCTCTCAAAGTGTCTGTCTCTCTGAGTCTGTTTTCTGTCTGTTTGTCTGTTTGACATCTTTCTCTCCTTCCCCCTCTCTATTCTCTTTCTCAAAGTGTCTGTCTCTCTGAGTCTGTTTTCTGTCTGTTTGTCTGTTTGACATCTTCTCTCCCCCCCCCCCCCCCTCTCTATTCTCTTTGTCAAAGTGTCTGTCCCTCTGAGTCTGTTTTCTGTCTGTTTGTCTGTTTGACATCTTTCTCCCCCCCCCTCTCTATTCTCTTTGTCAAAGTGTCTGTCCCTCTGAGTCTGTTTTCTGTCTGTTTGTCTGTTTGACATCTTTCTCCCCCCCGCCCCCTCTCTATTCTCTTTGTCAAAGTGTCTGTCTCTCTGAGTTGTTTTCTGTCTGTTTGACATCTTTCTCCCCACCTCACCCCTCTCTATTCTCTTTCTCAAAGTGTCTGTCTCTCTGAGTCTGTTTTCTGTCTGTTTGTCTGTTTGATATCTTTCCCCCCCCCCCCCCTCTCTCTATTCTCTTTGTCAAAATGTCTTGGCCCTTTGAGTCTGTTTTCTGTCTGTTTGTCTGTTTGACATCTCCCCCCCCCCCCCTCTCTATTTTCTTTGTCAAAGTGTCTTGTTCTTTGAATCTGTTTGTTTGCCTGTTTGTCTGTTTGACTTCTTTCTCTCTTCCCTCCCTCCCTCCCCCACTCTCTTTGTCAGTGTCCTGGTTCTTTGAGTCTGTTTTCTGTTTGTTTGTCTGTCTGTTTGTCTGTCTGTTTGTCTGTCTATTTGTCTGTGTGTTTTCTGTTTGTTTGTCTGTCTATTTGTCTGTGTGTTTTCTGTCTCTCTGTTGTTTGTCTGTTTGTCTGTCTGTCTGTTTTGTCTCTTTGTCTGTTTGCTCTCTTTCTTTCCTCTCTCCCTCCCCTATGTCTTTGTCAAAGTGTTTTGTCTCTTTGAGTCTGTTTTCTGTCTGTTTGTCTGTCTGTTTGTCTGTTTGTCTGTTTGTCTGTCTGTTTGTCTGTCTGTTTGTCTGTTTGATCTCTTTCTCTTCTCTCTCCTACCCCTTCCCCCATTCTTTTTTTTTCAAAATGTCTGTCTCTTTGAGTCTGTTCCCTGTCTGTTTGATCTGCCTCTTTGTCTGTTTGAGCTGTCTCTTTGAATCCGTATTCTATTTGTTTGATCTCTTTCTCTCTTCCCTCCTTCCCTCCCTACCCATCGCCATTACTCATGTCCTCCTCTCCCCTTTCCTACTCCTTTTGACAGGTGCAGTGGTCAAGTCGATAAAAGTTCTATTTCCAAACGAAAGGCTCTTGGTTCAGTTCACATAGACAATTCTACCTGGTGGCTGAAGGCTGCATACAGTTCTGATCTCTCAGACCAACATGAATAAAGGTCTGCCAATGCCTACCCCCCCCCCCTCCACACACACACACACACGCTGTAGGTTTATGTATGCAGGATATCAGACATGCACGTAAAAAGATCGTGAAAGTGATGTCAGCTGCGGGTTTAACGAGACATAAAAATACCTAGCATGCGACCGCATGGCAAGGTA
>JAPXFY010000024.1:13921567-13924067 GCA_030674185.1 Monoplex corrugatus
CTGGTTCCTGTTTGCTTGAACGCAGGCAGTCACACTTGTTTCAGATTATGTTTCTTTAATGTTAGGTTACCTTGGGTATGTTTTAATCTAGTCTTTGGCGTGCGCTTTCTACGTGCACTCAACCATACCAGTGGGATTTCACGTATATGGTCGTTTTCCTCCACTGCCATTAAACCAGCCATACTCCATTTTGGGGAATGCTGTTTACGTATTAAAATGATGGCTGAAAGTAACCAGGTTTTTTTGCCAAGCCGTAAGGGACAAATCCCCAGTGACCCAGCAGTGTACTTCTGTATCTGAATGATACAAAGGAGAGTACATGTACAGAGCGCCACCGACACATTTCATACCTTAACCCTTTGACTTCTGCACCCTATCCACTAGCTGCAAAAACTTAACCCTTTGACTCCCTCACCCTATCCCCCAGCTTCCAGAGAGTGTGTTTGTGTGTGTTTGTGTGTGTTGTGTGTGTGTTTGTGTGTGTTTGTGTGTGTTTGTGTGTGCTTGTATGTGTGTGTGAGTGTGTATATGTGTGTATGTGTGTGTGTGCGTGTGTGCGAGTGGGTGCAGGAGAAAGAATGGTTAAACTCAATGGAAAAGTCCTTGAAAATATAGAGGACTTTACATATTTAGGAAATAAAGAGTCAGCAGATGGCAACATCACCAAGGTATCCAGAATTAGAATAGAAAAGGCTGCTGTAGCATTCAATTCTTCATACAACATCTGGAAAAACCAAAACATCACTAGAAGAACATAGCTAAACCTTTTCAAACTCGTCCTCACGGTCCTAACGTACGGATATAACAATTGGTGCTGTACAAAGGCCTTGGAAACTAACACAGAATGCCTTTTGATAACAAGTGCCTCAGGAACATCTTAGACATTGGATGAGATGAGTTTAAAACCAGCCAAGAAGCAAGAGAAATTGTTCAACAGCCATAGATATCAAACGTTATCAGGAAGGAAAGATGGAAATATTATGCCACATATTGATAATGGACAATAAAAAGAATACCATATTATGCCATGTATTGAGAATGGACAATAAAAAATACCATATTATGCCATGTATTGAGAATGGACAATAAAAAAAATACCATATTATGCCATGCATTGAGAATGGACATAAAAAAAATACCATATTATGCCATGCATTGAGAATGGACAGTAAAAAAAATACCATATTATGCCATGTATTGAGAATGGACAATAAAAAAAATACCATATTATGCCATGTATTGAGAATGGACAATAAAAAAAATACCATATCATGCCATGTATTGAGAATAGACAATAAAAAGAATACCATATTATGCCATGTATTGAGAATGGACAATAAAAAAGAATACCATATTATGCCATGTATTTAGAATGGACAACACAAAATACCATATTATGCCATGTATTGAGGATGGACAATAAAAAAATACCATATTATGCCATGTATTGAGAATGGACAATAAAAAAACCACCATATTATACCATGTATTGAGAATAGACAATAAAAAGAATACCATATTATGCCATGTATTGAGAATGGACAATAAAAATACCATATCATGCCATGTATTGAGAATGGACAATAAAAAATACCATATCATGCCATGTATTGAGAATGGACAATAAAAAATACCATATTATGCCATGTATTGAGAATGGACAATAAAAAATACCATATTATGCCATGTATTGAGAATGGACAATAAAAATACCATATCATGCCATGTATTGAGAATGGACAATAAAAAATACCATATCATGCCATGTATTGAGAATGGACAATAAAAAATACCATATTATGCCATGTATTGAGAATGGACAATAAAAAAAACCCACCATATTATACCATGTATTGAGAATAGACAATAAAAAGAATACCATATTATGCCATGTATTGAGAATGGACAATAAAAATACCATATCATGCCATGTATTGAGAATGGACAATAAAAATACCATATCATGCCATGTATTGAGAATGGACAATAAAAAATACCATATTATGCCATGTATTGAGAATGGAAAATAAAAACAAATATCAAAGGCAGCGCTGTTTTTGGAGACCAAAAGGGACAAAGAAGAAGAGGAAGACCAGAAACAGCCCTCAAAAGAACATTTTAGTTTGAAGGAAAGGCTGTAAACATCAACGACCTGAAATAGCTGAACAGACAGCAGTCGATAGAGAAAGATGGAAAGCCCTGATGGTGGTGGTGGTCTTCGATTTAATGTCTACTCACTAAAGTGATTTTAGACACACACACACACACAAAAAGGGGGGGGGGGGGAGATAGAGGAGGAGTAAAGAGGATATTTGAAAATTGTCAATTTTGGTCTTGAGAAAAGATGATCCAGAAAACAAATGTTTCGAGGGGGGGAAGGTAAAACTAACAAATAACGTTACCATAATTAACGATTTAAACAAAAAACCTAACAAACAAAATTAATAAATACCTTGAATAAATGAGTAAAAATAAAACTAAGAATCGACTAACCATAACG
>JAPXFY010000024.1:13929067-13944067 GCA_030674185.1 Monoplex corrugatus
GTGTGTGTGTGTGTTGTTGTGTTGTGTTGTGTGTGTGTGTGTGTGTGTGTGTGTGTGTTGTGTTGTGTTGTGTGTGTGTGTGTGTGTGTGTGTGTTGTGTTGTGTTGTGTGTGTGTGTGTGTGTGTGTGTGTGTGTTTTGTGTGTGTGTGTGTGTGTGTGTGTGTGTGTGTTGTGTGTTGTGTGTATATGTGTGTCTGAGTGTTTGTGTGTGTGTTGTGTGTTGTGTGTTTGTGTGTGTGTGTGCGTGTGTGTGTGTGTGTGTGTGTGTGTGTGTGTGTGTGTGTGTGTGTATGTGAACAAAGTTGTTTAATTCCCTTTCAGGGAAGCTTAGGTTTTATAAACTTCCCTTCAGTAGTTTTAATGCTAGATATTTTTGTTCATTATTACCCTCCGCAACCAAGAAATCCTTGGCGAATAGTTGTCACCGAGCATAACACAGGCTTGGTAGTGAAAGGGTTAAGTTTTAGGTTTCCCGTCTTTGTTGACAATGGTAGAATCTAGTGGAGAGATGAAGGAGTGAAATGGTTAAATGTTTGGTTTGCGTCATTGTTGACAATGGTAGAATCTAGTAGAGAGATGAAGGAGTGAAATGGTTAAGTTTTTGGTTTGCCGTCATTGTTGATAATTGTAGAAGTTCGTGGGGAGATGAGGAAATGAAATGGTTAAGTTTTTGGTTTGTCGTCATTCTTGATAATGGTAGAATCTAGTGAAGGGAAGAGGAAGTTAAATGGTTAAGTTTTTGGTTTGCCGTCATTGTTGATAATGATAGATGAAAAAAAATGAAATGTTAAGTTTTTGGTTTGCCGAATCTAGTGGAGAGACGAGACAGTGAATGTTTTTGCTATGCTGTCATTGCCGATGATGCGGGAAGCTGGTGCACAGGGCGAAAGAGTGAAGGGGTTAAAAGTTTACTTTGCTATCATAGCTGATAGCGCAGGAACTTGTAGATAGGGTGAAGGAATGAAGGGGTTAAGATTTTGGGATCGAGGCTAATAACGAAGGACCCCCCCCCCCCCCCCCCATCCCATGGGGATGCTGGTGTTTTTTTGTTTTCACTGTAAATAGAACCTGTATCTTTGAGAGCGCGTCCGCGCCACCTAATTTTTTTTGTTTTTGACCGAGACTTTAAAAAGGCAAGGGGCTAATTGGCCGTCAGGGTGAGAGATCTGGGAAATCAACCTAGCTCTCCAACATTTCATACCAAGGCAACCAGGCGAAAGCCCTGTTCTTCACGATCTTCAATTGCCCTGGGATCTTTAGTGTGCACAGGCCAAAAGACACACGGATTCGACTCGTTTTTCGTCCCCTTCGGAAGAACCAGATGTTCAGTTAGATTTTTGGTCAAACTGAGGAGGAAAGTGAACCCCTCAAGGGGAAACGAACCCTGGAACCTCGAGTCTTTCATCAATGGGTTTTTAATCATGTTTATGCCAGCGTACCTTCCCCAGTTCTACTGTTGTACTTTTGTGAGGCGTGGACAGTCAACACGCAAAGTCAGAACAGAATTGAGGCAACTGAAATGTGGTTTCTAAGAAAAATGTTAAGAGTTCCATGCACAGTAAAGAAAACAAACGAGACAGTCTTGAAGGAGGCGGACACAAGAATATTATTAATAAAGAAGATTATGAAAAGACAAGCAACATTACAGGACACTTTTAGAGGAAAAGGGAATTGGAGCACCTGGTCACAACAGGAAAGCTGGAGGGAAAGAGAACACCACGTAGACCCAGGGAGAAAATATTGGACCAACTCGCATGGTGCGGAAGACAGAGGGTTGGAGATGTACTTGCAGCGACAAGGGGTAGATCCGCATGGAGAGCCATGACGCCCAATGCCATGCGGCAGAACACGTGATGATGATGATGATGATCACCTTCCCCAGGAAGCTATTTATCCCAGATGCTTAAATCTTGATCAAATAGGATACACACTGTAAAACTCTTCAGTTACGTTTGCAGAAAAGATTTAAACACTGATTCATGCGTAACTGATAAACCGATTCGACTAAATTTGAGACGTATGTTTGAAGATTCCAGAAAGCTTCTTTTCTTCTTGTTCTCTGTGCAATCGAAAAATAAAAGAAATTAGTTCGAAAAGTCAATACTGGTAATAAATGAGGTCTTTTTAGTTTGAAATTGTCTCATTTCTATATTAATTAGGTGTTTTTGCTGTTGTTTTTTTAAATTGTAAGTGTTTATATTAATTAGGTGTTTTTATTTTGAAATTATAAATTGTTACAGTAAATACAGCACGAAAAGCGTAAAAGGAAGGTAAAAGAGAGATCATGCATGGTGCTTGACTGTATTGTTTTCTTCTTCCTTGCGGACAGCAACTTCTGAAGTTGTATATTCCTGTCACGACCTGTGGAAGTACTAGAACCCACTGCCAGTCCCTTCTTCAGCAGACTGTGTCCAACGTGAATGGTTCTCCAGAGTGCAAGCCATTTGGTCGTAAAATATTAAATAGAGATTCAATAGTGGGCCGGGCAGGCGTGAGCTGAGTTTCTTTGTGTTCTGTTGCACTACTTTGCGTTGTATTGTGGTGTTTAGTGTTGCATCGTGTGGCGTAGTAATATATTGTAATGTATTGCATTGTTGTGTTGTATTGTATTGCGTTGCTTTGTATTGTGCTGTTTTGTTTTGTTTTGTTTTGTTTTTCTATCGTACTGTATCAGTATTATTTTCTATCTTGGATTCTTTTTAAAGAAAGAGCATATATATATGTTGTCTGCAAAGTGATGCTTAACACTATATCGCAGAATTCAAACTTTGAAACACACAAACGGATCAGTACTTTTTACAAAGGAATTACATATATTAATGATATGGAATCACTTCATAAACAACATCAACGTAACTATACACAGCTTAGTTAAATAGAGTACACATATTTCAATGTTGCAGATATGTAAGAGATCATATTATGCGTCTGTTTCTATCAATGGTAATATCCACAGCCATTTTTCTCTAATAGTGTTCAAGCTCCAGATATACATGTACTATGCATTTTATTTTTCTGCGTGGTATTTTGTGGTAAGATATTTTATACAGGAAGTTATAGTGGAAACGTTTTCTTTTCTTCTACTTTTTCTTGTTGTTCTTCTTCTTCTTGTTCTCGTTGTTGTTCTTGTCTTGTTGTTGCTGTTGTTGTTTTCTTCTTCTTGCCTTCCTTTTTTTTTCTTTTTCTTTTTCTTCATCTTCTCCTTTTCTTCTTGTTCTTGTTCTTGTTTTTCTTGTTCTTGTTCTTGTTTTTGTTTTTGTTCTTGTTCTTCTTTTTCTTCTTCTTCTTCTTTTCGTTTTCGCGAATTTGCTTTAGGGAAGTGTACACCTTCCCTAGAAAGACGATTAAATCAAATATTGAAGCTGTACAGACGTTTCCATCAGGATCAAACAAAATGATGTTCTGAACTAGTCTGATACTTGCACATGCGATACATTTTGACTGAACAACTTCCCAACCCTTTTTCAGAATCTTTTGACATATAAACACTTCCAGTATGAGTGATCAGTGCAGTAATTTATTTCCAAACGGATGTCAGAATAAAAATGAATCACCAGTACCATTTCTATTAAGATAACATTTGTCTCCAAGAATTCTGTATACAATACGTATTTGCAACCTTTTTGTTTTAATCTCTCGAATTTATCAAATTTCATGAATGCATTTTTCCATGAAATGTGTTTTGATCCGAGTTTTTCTTTTCTAACTATTTGCAAGGTAGAACAAGATTTTGGACCTGCATCATCTTTGTTGAATTACTGATATGGAGTAAATTACTTCCAGTGTCAAAGAATACCCTGTATGCTTTCTTGTGGTGTATCCAGTAGAGTTTGCTGCATGCAATCCTTTATAAACATTTTACATCCATGTAAAAAAGAGAAATTCAGATCAACATTGTATTTTGTAATAAATTCTTTACGAGCCATAAAACCAAACCGTTTTTTCTTATCCCTTCCCTCCTCCATTCCAACAAAGAGTAAAATTGTTAATAGTGTATGTTTATTGGTATTTCAGAGAACGGTATCGCTAACGTTTGTCAAAATATTTGTAATATTCTCCGTCTCTGTCTCTGTCTGTCTCTCTGTCTATCTGCATGGCTGTCTGTCTGTCTGTCTGTCTGCCTGCTGTCTGTCTATCGGTCTGTCTGTCTGTCTAGCTGTCTGTCTGTTTGTCTCTCTTTCTTCACAGTAGTGAGTTTTACCGGTTTATTCACTCGCCGGGTTGACCTGATATGAAACACCGGAGATATAAATAGTTTTCCCACGGCCTTCCCTAGAGAGCCAGTTAACCTTCTTGCCTTTTTCCCTTGAGAGCCAGTTAGCCTTCTTGCCTTTTTCCTTGAAAGCCAGTTAGCCTTCTTGCCTTTTTCCCTTGAAAGCCAGTTAGCCTTCTTGCCTTTTTCCTTGAAAGCCAGTTAGCCTTCTTGCCTTTTTCCCTTGAAAGCCAGTTAGCCTTCTTGCCTTTTTCCCTTGAAAGCCAGTTAGCCTTCTTACCTTTTTCCTTGAGAGCCAGTTAGCCTTCTTACCTTTTTCCTTGAAAGCCAGTTAGCCTTCTTACCTTTTTCCTTGAGAGCCAGTTAGCCTTCTTACCTTTTCCCCTGAGAGCCAGTTAGCCTTCTTACCTTTTTCCCTTGAGAGCCAGTTAGCCTTCTTTCTTTTTTCTTTGAGAGCCAGTTAGCCTTCTGCCTTTTTCCCTAGAGAGACAGTTAGCCTTCTTGCCTTTTTCCTAGAGAGCCAGTTAGCCTTCTTACCTTTTTCCTAGAGAGACAGTTAGCCTTCTTACCTTTTTCCCTAGAGAGCCAGTTAGCCTTCTTACATTTTTCCCTGAGAGCCAGTTAGCCTTCTTACCTTTTTTCCCTGAGAGCCAGTTAGCCTTCTTACATTTTTCCCTTGAGAGCCAGTTAGCCTTCTTACTTTTTCCCCTTGAGAGCCAGTTAGCCTTCTTACCTTTTTCCCTTGAGAGCCAGTTAGCCTTCTTACCTTTTTCCCTTGAGAGCCAGTTAGCCTTATTACGTTTTTCCCTTGAGAGCCAGTTAGCCTTCTTACCTTTTTCCTTTGAGAGCCAGTTAGCCTTCTTACTTTTTTCCTTTGAGAGCCAGTTAACCTTCTTACCTTTTTCCTTTCAAGCCAGTTAGCCTTTTTACTTTTTTACTTTGAAAGCCAGTTAGCCTTCTTACCTTTTTTCCCTTGAGAGCCAGTTAGCCTTCTTACCTTTTTCCTTTGAAAGCCAGTTAGCCTTCTTACCTTTTTCCTTTGAAAGCCAGTTAGCCTTCTTACCTTTTTTCCCTTGAGAGCCAGTTAGCCTTCTTCCTTTAGCCCTTGAGAGCCAGTTAGCATTCTTACCTTTTTCCCTTGAGAGCCAGTTAGCCTTCTTACCTTTTTCCTTGAGAGCCAGTTAGCCTTCTTACCTTTTTCCCTTGAGAACCAGTTAGCCTTCTTACCTTTTTCCCTAGAGAGCCAGTTAGCCTTCTTACCTTTTTCCTTTGAGAGCCAGTTAGCCTTCTTACCTTTTTCCCTTGAGAGCCAGTTAGCCTTCTTACCTTTTTCCCTAGAGAGCCAGTTAGCCTTCTTACCTTTTTCCCTAGAGAGCCAGTTAGCCTTCTTACCTTTTTCCCTAGAGAGCCAGTTAGCCTTCTTACCTTTTTCCCTTGAGAGCCAGTTAGCCTTCTTACATTTTTCCCTAGAGAGCCAGTTAGCCTTCTTACCTTTTTCCCTTGAGAGCCAGTTAGCCTTCTTACCTTTTTCCCTTGAGAGCCAGTTAGCCTTCTTACCTTTTTCCCTAGAGAGCCAGTTAGCCTTCTTACCTTTTTCCCTTGAGAGCCAGTTAGCCTTCTTACCTTTTTCCCTTGAGAGCCAGTTAGCCTTCTTACCTTTTTCCCTTGAGAGCCAGTTAGCCTTCTTACCTTTTTCCCTTGAGAGCCAGTTAGCCTTCTTACCTTTTTCCCTAGAGAGCCAGTTAGCCTTCTTACCTTTTTCCCTAGAGAGACAGTTAGCCTTCTTACCTTTTTCCCTTGAGAGCCAGTTAGCCTTCTTACATTTTTCCCTTGAGAGCCAGTTAGCCTTCTTACATTTTTCCACTTGAGAGCCAGTTAGCCTTCTTACCTTTTTCCCTTGAGAGCCAGTTAGCCTTCTTAATTTTTTCCCCTGAGAGCCAGTTAGCCTTCTTACGTTTTTCCCTTGAGAGCCAGTTAGCCTTCTTACCTTTTTCCTTTGAGAGCCAGTTAGCCTTCTTACCTTTTTCCTTTGAGAGCCAGTTAACCTTCTTACCTTTTTCCTTTGAAAGCCAGTTAGCCTTCTTCCTTTTTTCCTTTGAAAGCCAGTTAGCCTTCTTACCTTTTTTCCCTTGAGAGCCAGTTAGCCTTCTTACCTTTTTCCTTTGAAAGCCAGTTAGCCTTCTTACCTTTTTCCTTTGAAAGCCAGTTAGCCTTCTTACCTTTTTTCCCTTGAGAGCCAGTTAGCCTTCTTACCTTTAGCCCTTGAGAGACAGTTAGCCTTCTTACCTTTTTCCCTTGAGAGCCAGTTAGCCTTCTTACCTTTTTCCCTTGAGAGCCAGTTAGCCTTCTTACCTTTTTCCCTTGAGAGCCAGTTAGCCTTCTTACCTTTTTCCCTTGAAAGCCAGTTAGCCTTCTTGCCAGCCAGTTAGCCTTCTTACCTTTTTCCTTTGAAAGCCAGTTAGCCTTATTACCTGTTTCCCTTGAAAGCCAGTTAGCCTTCTTGCCAGCCAGTTAGCCTTCTTACCTTTTTCCTTTGAAAGCCAGTTAGCTTTCTTATCTGTTTCCCTTGAGAGCCAGTTAGCCTTCTTACCTGTTTCCCTTGAGAGCCAGTTAGCCTTCTTACCTTTTTCCTTTGAAAGCCAGTTAGCCTTCTTGCCAGCCAGTTAGCCTTCTTACCTTTTTCCTTTGAAAGCCAGTTAGCCTTCTTACCTTTTTCCCTTGAAAGCCAGTTAGCCTTCTTGCCAGCCATTTAGCCTTCTTACCTTTATCCTTTGAAAGCCAGTTAGCCTTCTTACCTGTTTCCCTTGAGAGCCAGTTAGCCTTCTTACCTTTTTCCCTTGAGAGCCAGTTAGCCTTCTTACCTTTTTCCCTTGAGAGCCAGTTAGCCTTCTTACCTTTTTCCCTTGAGAGCCTGTTAGCCTTCTTACCTTTTTCCCTTGAGAGCCAGTTAGCCTTCTTACCTTTTTCCTTTGAGAGCCAGTTAGCCTTCTTACCTTTTTCCCTTGAGGGCTAGTTAGCCTTCTTACCTTTTTCCCTTGAGAGCCAGTTAGCCTTCTTACCTTTTTCCCTTGAGAGCCAGTTAGCCTTCTTACATTTTTCCCTTGAGAGCCAGTTAGCCTTCTTACCCTTTTCCCTTGAGAGACAGTTAACCTTCTTACCTTTTTCCCTTGAGAGCCAGTTAACCTTCTTACCTTTTTCCCTAGAGAGCCAGTTAGCCTTCTTACCTTTTTCCCTTGAGAGCCAGTTAGCCTTCTTACCTTTTTCCCTTGAGAGCCAGTTAGCCTTCTTACCTTTTTCCCTTGAGAGCCAGTTAGCCTTCTTACCTTTTTCCCTTGAGAGCCAGTTAGCCTTCTTACCTTTTTCCCTAGAGAGCCAGTTAGCCTTCTTACCTTTTTCCCTAGAGAGACAGTTAGCCTTCTTACCTTTTTCCCTTGAGAGCCAGTTAGCCTTCTTACATTTTTCCCTTGAGAGCCAGTTAGCCTTCTTACATTTTTCCACTTGAGAGCCAGTTAGCCTTCTTACCTTTTTCCCTTGAGAGCCAGTTAGCCTTCTTAATTTTTTTCCCCTGAGAGCCAGTTAGCCTTCTTACGTTTTTCCCTTGAGAGCCAGTTAGCCTTCTTACCTTTTTCCTTTGAGAGCCAGTTAGCCTTCTTACCTTTTTCCTTTGAGAGCCAGTTAACCTTCTTACCTTTTTCCTTTGAAAGCCAGTTAGCCTTCTTCCTTTTTTCCTTTGAAAGCCAGTTAGCCTTCTTACCTTTTTTCCCTTGAGAGCCAGTTAGCCTTCTTACCTTTTTCCTTTGAAAGCCAGTTAGCCTTCTTACCTTTTTCCTTTGAAAGCCAGTTAGCCTTCTTACCTTTTTTCCCTTGAGAGCCAGTTAGCCTTCTTACCTTTAGCCCTTGAGAGACAGTTAGCCTTCTTACCTTTTTCCCTTGAGAGCCAGTTAGCCTTCTTACCTTTTTCCTTGAGAGCCAGTTAGCCTTCTTACCTTTTTCCCTTGAGAGCCAGTTAGCCTTCTTACCTTTTTCCTTGAAAGCCAGTTAGCCTTCTTGCCAGCCAGTTAGCCTTCTTACCTTTTTCCTTTGAAAGCCAGTTAGCCTTATTACCTGTTTCCCTTGAAAGCCAGTTAGCCTTCTTGCCAGCCAGTTAGCCTTCTTACCTTTTTCCTTTGAAAGCCAGTTAGCTTTCTTATCTGTTTCCCTTGAGAGCCAGTTAGCCTTCTTACCTGTTTCCCTTGAGAGCCAGTTAGCCTTCTTACCTTTTTCCTTTGAAAGCCAGTTAGCCTTCTTGCCAGCCAGTTAGCCTTCTTACCTTTTTCCTTTGAAAGCCAGTTAGCCTTCTTACCTTTTTCCCTTGAAAGCCAGTTAGCCTTCTTGCCAGCCATTTAGCCTTCTTACCTTTATCCTTTGAAAGCCAGTTAGCCTTCTTACCTGTTTCCCTTGAGAGCCAGTTAGCCTTCTTACCTTTTTCCCTTGAGAGCCAGTTAGCCTTCTTACCTTTTTCCCTTGAGAGCCAGTTAGCCTTCTTACCTTTTTCCCTTGAGAGCCTGTTAGCCTTCTTACCTTTTTCCCTTGAGAGCCAGTTAGCCTTCTTACCTTTTTCCTTTGAGAGCCAGTTAGCCTTCTTACCTTTTTCCCTTGAGGGCTAGTTAGCCTTCTTACCTTTTTCCCTTGAGAGCCAGTTAGCCTTCTTACCTTTTTCCCTTGAGAGCCAGTTAGCCTTCTTACATTTTTCCCTTGAGAGCCAGTTAGCCTTCTTACCCTTTTTCCCTTGAGAGACAGTTAACCTTCTTACCTTTTTCCCTTGAGAGCCAGTTAACCTTTCTTACCTTTTTCCCTTGAGAGCCAGTTAGCCTTCTTACCTTTTTCCCTAGAGAGCCAGTTAACCTTCTTACCTTTTTCCCTTGAGAGCCAGTTAACCTTTCTTACCTTTTTCCCTTGAGAGCCAGTTAGCCTTCTTACCTTTTTCCCTTGAGAGCCAGTTAGCCTTCTTACCTTTTTCCCTAGAGAGCCAGTTAGCCTTCTTACCTTTTTCCCTAGAGAGCCAGTTAGCCTTTTTACCATTTTCCCTTGAGAGCCAGTTAGCCTTCTTACCTTTTTCCCTAGAGAGCCAGTTAGCCTTCTTACCTTTTTCCCTTGAGAGCCAGTTAGCCTTCTTACATTTTTCCCTAGAGAGCCAGTTAGCCTTCTTACCTTTTTCCCTAGAGAGCCAGTTAGCCTTCTTACCTTTTTCCCTTGAGAGCCAATTAGCCTTCTTACCTTTTTCCCTAGAGAGCCAGTTAGCCTTCTTACCTTTTTCCCTAGAGAGCCAGTTAGCCTTCTTACCTTTTTCCCTTGAGAGTCAGTTAGCCTTCTTACCTTTTTCCCTAGAGAGCCAGTTAGCCTTCTTACCTTTTTCCCTTGAGAGCCAGTTAGCCTTCTTACCTTTTTCCCTAGAGAGCCAGTTAGCCTTCTTACCTTTTCCCCTTGAGAGCCAGTTAGCCTTCTTACCTTTTTCCCTAGAGAGCCAGTTAGCCTTCTTACCTTTTTCCCTAGAGAGCCAGTTAGCCTTCTTACCTTTTTCCCTTGAGAGCCAGTTAGCCTTCTTACCTTTTTTCCTAGAGAGCCAGTTAGCCTTCTTACCTTTTTCCCTTGAGAGCCAGTTAGCCTTCTTACCTTTTTCCCTTGAGAGCCAGTTAGCCTTCTTACCTTTTTCCCTTGAGAGCCAGTTAGCCTTCTTACCTTTTTCCCTTGAGAGCCAGTTAGCCTTCTTACCTTTTTCCCTTGAGAGCCAGTTAACCTTCTTACCTTTTTCCCTTGAAAGCCAGTTAGCCTTCTTACCTTTTTCCTAGAGAGCCAGTTAGCCTTCTTACCTTTATGAAGTCTTGTTAAAAACTTAAATGGAGCTGCACCGTGGCGACGCGCTCTCAAAGAGGAGAGCAGCCGGAGTTTCAGATGGTAAATTCATTGTCACGAAAAGAAATGAATGGGAATATTTGAACATGACAGTAACTTAAAACTGGTTTGTTTTAAAATTAACAGCTCTGTCAAAAGAACGAATAATCCCGCGTGAAGAAGAGAGCGGCTGAAAACATAAACGACGACGGAGAAAATGGTGAATGTTGGATGATGTGAAAGAGTGGGCATATGGCAGTATACCAAAACTGCTCAGACATAGATTATAGACCTGTCATTTTCGTGTTTCATCCCTTCTTTAGAGGATGAGGACAGAGAGGGTTGGAGATGTACTTTGCAGCGACAGGGGATAGATTCGTGTGGAGGGGCCATGGTCGCCAACGCCATGCGGCAAGCACATGATAATGATGACGATGATGATGATGATGATGATGATGATGATGATGATGATGATGATGATGATGATGATGATGATGATGATGATGATGATGATGATGATGATGATGATGACGACGACGACGATGACGATGATCCCTTCAGACTCTCCCTGCCCTCCCCACTTCTACATTTCTCCGACGCAGTCTGCAGGAGCCGTGGAAGTCATGTAGAAGTTGATAATGCCATTGGTGGCTCCCACAATTCAGAATAAAAGATGGTCAGCTTGGTGATCAGTCTTGACAAAACCTGCGAAAAAAGAGATGAAACCTAGTCGAACAATTTCAACATACGAACACAAACATGACAGCAGCAAACGTGAAGAACTTGGAGACACTTTCAAATACCAAGGGACAATAATCCGAATGACAAAAGATCCCTAACACATGTTCCGGGCAGCAAAGAACAGCAGAAGCTCTGACAAAACCGACAAAAATATCTCCATCATCAATAATTCCACTCATCCCGAGACACCAAGACAATCTTTAAGGACACACGTGTCTCTGTCATGTCCAAAATAACGTTCACACAAGCGCATCAGGGTAATCCAAAACGACAAAAATATTTCCGTCGCAGACAAGACAATAACATTCATCGGAGCACAGAAGGCTAAACTGAAAAGGACGAGAATATCTCCCTTGTGTCCAAGATGTCACTGATGACAGCACCCATCCTGTCAGTTTTCCTGTCTGCACGTGAAACTGGTCAGTGACTGAGATATTGATCGAGAGAAGAAGAACACACTCTGTAAGAGGATAAGGCGATACAGGCCTCATGTTACTTTAGGGACTGATACGAATGGGCAAGGACAACATTGCCAATATGCAGATATGTAATGATGGTTGGTTCGCCGTTTAGGAGTTTTGTGTTTATTTGGGCCGTATCATTTTGTTTTGCTAAGTCTTGTGGACAGGAGATATCTAAAGGATTCAATGGCTTGTACTTTGTTGAATATCTGTGTGTTACCCCTGTCTTTTTGTGCTCTGGTTCCATTGCGCCTTTGTCTCATTTTGCCCCTGTCTCACTATGCTCTCGTCCCATTGTGTCTGTCTCATTTTGCCCTGTCTCATTATGCTCTTATCTCATTGTGCCTGTCTCATCATGCCCCTGACTCACTATGTTTTCGTCCCACTGTGCCTTTGTCTCATTTTGACCCTGTCTCACCACACTCTCGTCCCATTGTGCCTGTCTCATTTTGCCCTGTCTCACCACACTCTCGTCCCATTGTGCCTGTCTCATTTTGCCCTGTCTCACCACACTCTCGTCCCATTGTGCCTTTGTTTCATTTTGACTCTGTCTCACTATGCTCTCGTCTCATTGTGCCTTTGCCTCATTTTGACCCTGTCTCACTATGCTCTCATTCCATTGTGTCTTTGTCTCATTTTGACCCTGTCTCACTATGCTCTCATTCCATTGTGTCTTTGTCTCATTTTGACCCTGTCTCACTATGCTCTCATTCCATTGTGCCTTTATCTCATTTTGACTCTGTCTCACTATGCTCTCATTCCATTGTGTCTTTGTCTCATTTTGACCCTGTCTCACTATGCTCTCATTCCATTGTGTCTTTGTCTCATTTTGACCCTGTCTCACTATGCTCTCATTCCATTGTGTCTTTGTCTCATTTTGACTCTGTCTCACTATGCTCTCATTCCATTGTGTCTTTGTCTCATTTTGACCCTGTCTCACTATGCTCTCATTCCATTGTGTCTTTGTCTCATTTTGACCCTGTCTCACTATGCTCTCATTCCATTGTGCCTTTGTCTCATTTTGACTCTGTCTCACTATGCTCTCGTCTCATTATGCCTTTGCCTCATTTTGACCCTGTCTCACTATGCTCTCATTCCATTGTGTCTTTGTCTCATTTTGACTCTGTCTCACTATGCTCTCATTCCATTGTGTCTTTGTCTCATTTTGACCCTGTCTCACTATGCTCTCATTCCATTGTGTCTTTGTCTCATTTTGACCCTGTCTCACTATGCTCTCATTCCATTGTGCCTTTGTCTCATTTTGACTCTGTCTCACTATGCTCTCGTCTCATTATGCCTTTGCCTCATTTTGACCCTGTCTCACTATGCTCTCATTCCATTGTGTCTTTGTCTCAATTTGACCCTGTGTCACCACACTCTCGTCCCATTTTGCCTTTGTCTCATTTTGACTCTGTCTCACTATTTTCTCATCCCATTATGCCTTTGTCTCATTTTGACCCTGTCTCACTATGCTCTCGTCCCAATGTGCCTATGTCTCAATCTGCCCCTGTCTCACATATGCTCTCTTGTCAATATGTTTTCGTCTCATTCTGTCTCTATATCGTCCCATTGTGCCTTTGTCTCATTTTGCCCTTGTCTCACTACAGTGTATGCTCTCGTCTTTTTGTGTCTCAGTTCCACTGTGGTATTTTCGTTATGTCTATATTAGTCTCATCTCCTTCTGCTCTGACCTCTCC
Source organism: Monoplex corrugatus (assembly GCA_030674185.1). NCBI lineage: Eukaryota > Metazoa > Mollusca > Gastropoda > Littorinimorpha > Ranellidae > Monoplex > Monoplex corrugatus. The sequence goes on from JAPXFY010000024.1 coordinate 13,942,052, forward strand.
ACCCTACTTACCGTACTGACTGGTAGGCTTGGTGGTGTGAGAAAAGCCATTTATGTGTGATGCATCGACCTTTTTGCAAGCTTTGCTTCAGTGTATGTCTGTTCGCCAGTACGGGTTCGTTTCGGTGTTTGTGTTCGTCTGTACGCTTTCACGCTCTCACACACACAAAGACACACACACGCACACACACACACACACACACAACACACACACACACACACACACACAAACACACCACACACACACAAACACACACACACACACACACACACACACACACACACACACACAACACACACACACACACAAAACCACACACACAACACACACACACACACACACAACACACACACACACACACACACACACAACACACACACAACGAACACACAACACACACCACACACACAACACACAACACACACACACACACACACAACACAACACACCACACACACACACACACCACACACACACACACACAACACACACACACACACACACACACACACACACACCACAACACCACACACACACACACACACACACACACACACACACACACACACCACACACACACACACACACACACACTACACACACACACACACACACACACACACACACACACACATCTTTTTTTCTCCTTTTCTCTCCCATCTCCTCTTCTCCTATTGTTTCTTCATCATCGTTCTCCTTGCATTCTTCTCTTTTTCTCTTCTGCTCTTTCTCAAGAGACAGTGCAAGTTTTCTGTTTGATAAAATTCATCTTATGTTACTGGAATATACTTATGTATTTACCAAAGAAATAAGAGGGAAGCAGTGTTCTTTGTGTGCCTGTCTGTCTGCTTCCCTCTTAATTCTTTGGTATTACCTGTATGCCTTGGAGGCAAACCTTTATATGTTTTGTCTTGTCTGTGTGTTGTGTGTGTGTGTGTGTTTGGTCAGTTCAAGAATAAAAGACTATGTCAATCTTGAACATAAGACCAATATATTGTATGAATTTCTCTCCTCTCTCATAGTTGTGTGTAGGGTAGTTGCAGAGTGTAAAGGTAGGCTTGGACGCTCTTTTTTTTTTGAGGAGTGTTCTGAGCTTACACTTTTTTGTGCTTTGTATCTGCTTCTATGCTAGCTGAATGGGTAGCGCAAACTATGTTAGATTTGAAAAGTTTCACAACATGGGAGATAATTCCTACGTGACTCTCAAGAGTTATGTCCTTTGGTTAATACTTATGTATTTGTTTTCTATTTTATTTACAGTCGTAAGCAGCTGCGTACTTATGGGTTAATTAACAGCAGCAAGTTAGAAAAATGGCGTTTAGCCAACAACTTTTTTTCCCGTTTGAAACTGAAGCTTCATTGGTGTTTGTCATGGTCATTGTCATTGTCATTATTATTATCTGTCTTTCTGTTTCTCTGTGTTTGTCTCTGTCTGTCTGTCTGTCTGTATGTATGTCTTCATGTTTATCTCTCTCTCTCTCTCTCTCTCTCTCTCTCTCTCTCTCTCTCTCACACACACACACACACACACACACACAACGAACATTTCTTTCTGTCTCCCTGCCTCTGTCTCCGTATCTATCTCTGTCTCTGTCTCTTCTTTATCTCTCTGCTTCTCTCTGTCTCTCTCTCTCTCTCTTTCTCTGTTTTTGTCTCTGTTTCAATCTCCCTTTGTGTCTGTCTCTCCCTATCCGTATCTCTCTGACGCTCTATCTCTGTCTCTGTCTGTCTATTTGTCTGTTTGTCTATCTCTCTCTCTCTACCCCTCTCTCCCCCACCCCGTCTCTCTCTTTCTCTCTCTCTCTCTCACTCTCTCTCTCTCCCTCCATTTATCTGTCTGTCTGTCTCTCTCTCTTACTGACCTCTTCATTTATAATTCAAGCGCTTGGTCAAGAAATGAAATAAACACCTCAGGTAAACGCATTTTAGCGCCTACAAAATGACTTGAAAATGACTCTGTCCGCAAAAATGGACAGTCTTCAAAATGAGCGGGTCTTAAAAGCCACCAGCTGGGAA
>JAPXFY010000024.1:13951567-13954067 GCA_030674185.1 Monoplex corrugatus
GTGCTGTACGCTCACTATAATAATGTATCCTGGCGTCAACTATGTTAGGAGATTGAGTATGCTTGTTCTTTATGTGAGGCGGAGACGTTCTGTAGCTTACTCTGGTTATTTATACTTTGTATCTGTTTCTATGCTAGCAGGAGCGTTCTGAGCTTACTGTTTTTATACTTTGTATCTGTTTCTATGCTAGCTGAGGAGTGAGCCGGTTTCTTTTATGCTTACTGTTTTTATTTATACTTTGTATCTGTTCTATTGCTAGGGGCTCTAGTACTGAGGAGCTGTGTCTGAGCTTACTGTTTTTATTTACTTTGTATTGCTTCTGTTTATACTTGATGCTATGCTGAATGGGTAGCGCAAACTGTGTTAGATTTGAGAAGTACAACATGGGAGATAATTCTCAAGAGTTATGTCCTTTGATTAATGTTTTCTTTGTGACTTTTCTGTGACCTTCCAGTATATGTTTATGTACTTATATTTCACATTTTCTTTCTCTGTCTGTCCCATTTTCTATACAATTTTGACAGCCATGCTTTTGTGTACTATTTTAACAACAATTGTGTGTGTTTTCTTTTTTGTTTTTTGTTTTGTTTCTGTTTTAGTAATTCCTCTTTTCTTTGCTGCCGTCCTTCATTCTTGGCTGTTTTTGGTCTGATAGAACTTAGTTGTGAACTGCCATTTCCAAGGCCACCTTTTTGGTTGGAAATGTACATTTAGTTACATCGTGGCATGTCCGCTCAGGACTTTTTTTTTCCTCCAAAATTCAAGAGTGAAGGTTTTAGGACAGCCTTTTTACAGACTTTTTTATTTGAAGATTCATGCAGACGCAAGATTCAATTGTTTTAGCTCTTCTGTCTGGCACTTCTTTTTTCTGTTTTCTTTCTTTCTTTCTTTCTTTCTTTCTTTTTCTTTTTTTTCTTTCTTTCTTTCTTACTTTCTTTCTTTCTTTTCTTTCTTTCTTCTGTTTCTTCTTTCTTTCTTTCTTTCTTCTTTCTTTTCTTTCTTTTTTCTTCTTTCTTTTCTTTCTTTTTACTTTCTTCTTCTTCTTCTTTCTTTGTTTCTTTTCTTTCTTCTTTCTTTCTTTCTTTGTTTTGCTTACTTTCTTTCTTTCTTTGTTTCTTACTTTCTTTCTTTGTTTGTTCTTACTTTCTTTCTTTCTTTGTTCTCTTTCTTTCTTTTTTGTTTCTTACTTTCTTTCTTTCTTTGTTTCTTACTTTCTTTCTTGTTTTTTTTACTTTCTTTCTTTCTTTGTTTCTTTCTTACTTTCTTTCTTTCTTCTTCTTTCTTACTTTCTTTTTTCTTTCTGTCTTTCTTACTTTCTTTCTTTCTTTCTTTCTTTTCTTTCTTCTTACTTTCTTTCTTTCTTTCTTTCTTCCTTTCTTCTTCTTTCTTTCTTTCTTTCTTTACTTTCTTCTTTCTTTCTTTTCTTTCTTTCTTTCTTTCTTTCCATTTTCTTTCTTTCTTTCTATTTTCTTTCTTTCTTTCTTATTTTTTTTATTTATTTATTTTGTTTTACTGTTTTCTTCCCCTTTTATTCCTTCTTTCTTCTTCCCATGTCTTCTGCATATTTGTTTTCATCCTTCATGTTTCTTAATCTATTGTTTCGTGTGCTTTTTGCTCTATTCTATTGTTTTGATTTCTTTTCTGTGTTGTTTTCTTTTCTTCCTTTTTTTTCTTTTTCTGTCTTCTCTCTGAACTGCTATACTGAGAAAATGTTTTATGCCAGAGTGTGTGTGTGTATGTGTGTGTGTGTGTGTGTGTGTGTGTGTATGTGTGTGTCTTGTGTTGTGTGTGTGTGTGTGTATATGTGTGTGTGTGTGTGTGTGTGTATGTATGTGTGTATGTGCGTGTGTATGTGTGTGTGTTTCGCGTGTACATGTGTATGTGTGGATGTGTATGTGTTTGTATGTACACGTGTGTGAGTGTGTGTGTGTGTGTGTACGTGTGCGTGTGAATGTGTGTGCACGTTTGTGTATGTGTGTGTGTGTGTGTGTGTGTGTGTGTGTGTGTGTGAACGTGTATGCGTATTGTTTCTGTATATGTGCATGTGTGTGTTTGTATGCATGTGTGTGCGTTCGTGTGTGTGTGTGTGTTGTTTCATCGAAAGTGGGGAAGAGATCGTAGCCTATAAACCACTAATCTGAGACCAGCTATCACTGCTGAATTAAAACAGGCAATCAGCAGACCAGCATGTGCACAGAAAATACAACAAAATGGTACAAATATTTCCCACATGCTCAGTAATAATAAGGATAATAATGATAATAATGATAATAAGAATAATAATAAAGTACATTTTAGGACGCTTGTTCCCTTGGAGAGCTCCAAGCGCCATTTCGCAAACGTACACACACACACACACACACACACACACACACACACACACACACACACACACACACACACACACACACACACACACACGCACACAAACAATCACACACACATTCACACGCAAACATATATACACACACACACACACACACACACATATACACAAACA
>JAPXFY010000024.1:13961567-13966567 GCA_030674185.1 Monoplex corrugatus
ACACACACACACACACACACACACACACACACACACACACCTGGTGTTAGCCCTGATATGACTCTAATAGTTGGCTGGGCTATAAGCAATATGAACTCTTACTCTTTCTCTGTACTGTCCATATCTTGTCTTTAATGGGCCTCTGTCAAATACTTTTTTTTCCCTAATTTACAGACACAACGGTTGGCTGTTTATCACCCTCCATTGTCTTTTCAACAGTGTGTACAGTTTTAGTCTGCCCCAAGAAAGCTTCACATCAGGCGGAAAATCCTTCGCACAGCCTACTATGATCACGTCCACTCTGCTGCCAACGTCAAAATCTGTGTGACTGCATTAAGACTGTAGTAACAAGAGGATAGGAATATACCATGAAAGTCAATTTTAAATTTCAAATTTCAAAACACTTTATTATTCATGGATAGTGGTGTTAGGTCCCTCTGAACCTTTCTTACACCTAGTCCTTGCTACTACATATATAATATAAATATTAAAGAAGGGGGTTATATGTATCATCATTATCATTAGGTGCCTTGCCACATGGCGTTGGCGATCATGACCTTCCATCTGTTTCTATCTCTTGTTGCCTCAAGCACCTCTTCCACCCTCTTTGTCTTCAGCCACCCTGCAAGTCCGTCTTATATCTTCTCCATGGGTCTACCTGGTGCTCTCTTTCCCTCCAGCTTTCCCATTGTGACCAGGTGCTCCAATTCCCCTTTCCTCACAAAATGGCATATAAATGTTGCCTGTCTTTTCCTAATCTTCCTTATGAATAATTTTCTTATGTCTGACTCCATCAAGACTGTCTCGTTTGTTTTCTTTGCTGTTCATGGTACTCTCAACGTTCTTCTTAGAAACCACATCTCGGCTGCCTCAGTCTTGTTCTGTCTGGCTTTGTTTGTTGACTGTCCACGCCTCACAACCGTATAACAGTATGGTTCTATATAACATTCTAGAACTCTCTTCCTGATGTTAACTGGTTGTATGTATAGTAAAATAAATGTGATCGTCATGGCCTACAAGTTCGCTAAAGAGGGAGCACTTCTGAGTCCTTCGTCTCTTATCTTAAGGTGGTCGATGGCACGATGATCTTATGTTTGTTTACAGAGGAGTGTTTGATATTCCCAGAACCATCAGATCTTCAGACAGGCTGCTTATTAGAAACTTATCTACATGGTAAGTAGCTCTGTCCGCGTGGACATTCCTTCCTAATTTCCGTTGGCATTTACATATACAGAACCATACGCCCCCAGCAGAATGGTCGTGGTTCATTTGTTATTCATTTGTCTGCTGGGTTTATGGTTTCCACTGCTTGTCCTGTCCATCCGCCTTTCACGCTCAAGTCTCTTGTCCTTTGTTCTGTAACTGCCTCGTGTAACGGGTTGTGATGAATAATCAATCCTCTAAACAAGACTTGCAGTGTTCAGCATGAAGTCTGCGTCTCTTTAGCATTGACGGCAAAGTCACATTGGTATGGCGTGGTCTCTGAGAGTGTGTGTGGTTCAGGTTGCTCGTCTCGTTTCACAATCTATATTCAGTTGAAATGTCCGGTTGCTGACAGAGTTACTGGTCTTGACTCATTGGAGTACAGCTGAAGAGTGCCATTGACTCTGATGGTCAGGACTAAGTTAGAGTGGTCAGTGCGTGCATTTTACTTATTCGTTCTCTTTTCGACGGACCTGCGCAGTTGTCAAGTGGGTATAATGTGGGACAAGTGCGTAAAACGGAAGCTCTGAGTTCGATTCTGTTTGGGTGTTCTGTTTCTGTTTGATTCTGGTGGGTAAAGGCTGGATACGCTTCTAATGTGCCAGATCAACAGTTGTACAGCCTTGATATAGTTCCTGAACCCTTCTTCTTATGTGCATACACACACTGAACATCATGTATGTACTATATGATGTTCTCATACTGGACGGAGCAGAAGGGACGTTTTAGTCTTTTTCTCCTAATTTTTGTATCTGGTGTTTGTTTGTTTGTGATCTTACGCTTGACAAAGGCCAGTTGGCCGAAAATTTACGCCTGTCTTGTCTGGTCGTATAAAATACGCGTTTCTTATTTTGTCTTCGTTTTTTCTTTTTTTTCTGGTTTATCGTCATATATGCACGATAATCATCCTGTAAGTCATGTCAGCTTATTGGAAGGCTAATGGAAGTATGAAATACCCAACCAGGCCAACCAAAGATGGAGTATGGGGAACTGTATAGCAACACTGTGACTTCACAGTATGGGCAAAACAATGTGTCTATTCGTTTTCAAGAAAATCGTGAACGCTAAACAAAATGAATATCAGGACATAACTAATCAAAGAAAAAAGGAACCAGGAACACACAAACAAACAAACACACACACACACACACACACACACAGACACACACACACACACACACACACACACACACACACACACACACACACACACACACAACAAGACAGAGACAAAGACAGAGACAGAGACAGAGAGACAGAGAGACAGAGGGACAGAGGGACAGAGAGACAGAGCGAGACAGAGACAGAATCAAATACAGAGACAGAGAGAAAAAGAGCGAACGAAAACGCGAAAAATGCAAAGAACAAAACAAAACAAAACAAAACAACAGGAAAAACACAGACACACACACACACACACACATACACACACACGCACAGCACACACACACACACACACACACACAACACAACACACACCACACACAAAACCGGAAATTCTCAGCCAACTGGCTTTTGTTAAGCATATAGAAAAGACAACAAAGAACAGCAATGCACAAAACTTTGGTGAAAAACAGCATCAAGACTTGCCTGATGTTTCACTGAGCAGAAAAAAGTGACGGATATCATAGCAAAACATGCAAATATATTTTTTACAAAATCCGAAACAAGTGTGACTGCCCACGTTCAAGCAAACAGGAACCAGAAAAAAAACACGAAAGAATAATACGAACGCGTATTTTAATACAACAAGACAAGACAAGCGCAAATTTTCGGCCAACTGGCCTTTGTCAAGCGTAAGATTACAAACAAACAAACACTTGATACAAAAATTTTGAGAAAAAGACTGAAATTTTCCTGCTGGTGTCTCCAATGTAAGAAAAGGATTCCTCTTCTCACATCGGAGATTTTTCCCGATCCTCTGGGTAAACTCACACACCAGTGCCTAAACCCCCTTTGGGTGCATACCTGTGCACAGAACATCAAAACACACACGTTAGATGCCTTATAAGACATGTCAATATTCAGTGGGCTTGTGGAAACTTGAAAAACAACCACTTGCATGTTGTATGTTAAGTTCTATGTCTCAGCCTTCGACGAACTAAAGAATAAAAAGATTCCCTGCGATGACATGTCGTTGGCAACTAAGGGGAACATAAGCAATTTATCAAAAGATCTTAAACACACGGGCTGAAAATAAACAAACATTTCAAGTTTACAGTCAGACATACACATTATGACAATACACATCCCGAAAACGAAATATGACTGCCCTAATGACGGTCGGCAAAACAAGCGTTTATACACTTAAAAAGCCCGCCTGTATAACTGAGTGCAGTCCGAACTGCAAACAGACGACGAAAAGAAAGACATATGTAATAATAACGTAACCAGCCACCAAATTGCCCCGTGGGGATGCTGGGAGCTCTTTTAGTATAAATAGTATCCCACCTTCTGGAAATTCTGTGCTAGAAATGTCCTCTTTCTGTCACTCTCTTTGTTTCTTTCCTTCCTCCTTCGCTTCTGTCTTTCTTCCTATCATTATCTGCCTTGCTGGTCGTTCACCTGTATGTGTTCAATTAAGTCTTACGTACTTATTTCTGAGGCTGAGGATCGATGATTGGGGTACACGTTATTAAGTGCATTTTTGGCTCTAGGGGAGGGGTGAGAATGCAAGCAATTTTAGGTAATTTGGCCCATTTTTATGTATCTTTTGGCGTCCTTAGGTATGCTTTAATTTGTATTGAGGTGTGCTTTTTTAAATCCCTTATGCAATAAATTGGATGAAATGGTCAACGCTAGGGGCATATCCTTAGATTATTGCGCGATTGCGTTGATATGTGTATTTATTTTCTTTTCTTATTCTTTTCCTGTTGAAAATTTGTATATTCTTAAGGCAGTTATAACCCTGATATGGCTCTACACAGTTGGCTGGGCTTTAAACAACAATAACAACAAAATAAAAAAGACACAAAAGAAGTGATCTTGGAACAGATAAAAAAGATAATCAATATTCACTTCTGTGACCAAGCGGTTGGTAGACTATTTGAACGTAATGAATGCTCCAGTCCATGAAAGCAGCGATAGTCAGCAGTATACACTTGTATGACTGAGTGATTGGCAGAAGTATGAATATAAGTGATACTGAAATCGACGAGAGAAGAGATTATCAAAATACACGTTAGTATGACCAATGACTATATACAAATATAAGTGTTGGCATAAGCTTATTTCTCACTTCATGAATTAATGTACTCTGTTCTCGAGAGGGGAACATTTGTCATTATATGAGACCATAAAGTTATCAATACCATTGTACAGTGCGTGAAATTGCCTTGCAAGTGACATGTCAGTCACATCTTAGAAAACGAAACAACTAGGAGTTGTGTTCCTTTAAATGTCACATATGTTTAATCCTTGGATTGAGAAAATGGAGGGACAGTTTGAGGACATTTTCTTTCAGGTTTTCTTTCGGGTTTTCTCCCCAGTTTGACCAGAAAATCGAACTGAATGTCTAGTCCTTCGGAAGGGGACGAAAAACGAGTTCGAACCTTGTGCCTTCTGGCTGCGCACGCTAAATATCCCAAGGCATTGAAAATCGTGAAGAGAAGGGCATTGCCCGGCTGCCTTGGTTTAAAAACATTAGGGAAATAGGTTGATTTCCCAGGTCCTACCCCTTGAAGACCAATTAGCCTTCTTGGCTTTCTGAAGTCTTGGTTAAAAAAAAAAGTGAATATGAATATGTATTTGAAGCGAGGGATAGGGATGGGCGCCGCTCTCGTGGTGCTGGCCCCGGG
>JAPXFY010000024.1:13976567-13986567 GCA_030674185.1 Monoplex corrugatus
TTGTCGAAGTGTAGTATGCGTTTTGAAACAGTTATAGCCATAACATGGCTCTATGGGATCGGCTGGGCTTTAAACAACGATAACTGTTAACAACTATATCGTGACAAAGCTCTATTCTGAGCGTTCTTTCATATCATCCAGGCCTGAAAGATACATACACCTGATGTGCTGGTCAGGAAGTGAAAAATAACACCTTCTATGGGGTATCTATAAAATGAATGATATTTGATTATGTGGTCCTAGTCTTCCCAAGGAGCCAACAGCACGCTTAACTCTGGATAGGAGATGGATCATCATCATCATCATCATCTTCTTCTTCTTCTTCTTCTTCATCATCATCATCATCATCATCATCATCATCATCATCATCATCATCATCATCATCATCATCATCATCATCATCATCATCATCATCATCATCATCATCAGCATGTGCCATGCCGCATGGCGTTGGCGATCATGGACCTCCATACGAATCTATCCCTTGTCGTTGCAAGTACATCTCCAATCCTCTCTGTCCTCAGCCACCCTGCAAGTCCGTCCAGTATTTACTCCCTGGGTCTACCTGGTGTTCTCTATCCCTCAACTTTCCTGTTGTGATCAGGTGCTCAAATTTCTCTTTCCACATAAAATGGCCTATAAATGTTGCACGTATTTTCCTAATCTTCTTTATCAATGATCTTCTTGTGTCTGCCTCCTTCAAGACAGTCTCATTTGTTTTCTTTGCCGTCCATGGAACTCTCAACAGTCGTCTGAGAAACTACATTCCGGTTGCCTCAGTTTTGTCTTGACCTTGCGTGTTGACTGTCCATGCTTCACAACCGTACAGAAGTATCAGTTCTATATAGCACTCTAGAACTCTATTCCTGTTGGAGCTTGTGGGAGCTGAACAAACAAATTCCATAGTGATTTTGATAGGACTGATGGGATTGGAACGTAGAACCGTCCAGTCATTACCTCGTTGAAATAATCAATACCCCACGCACGGCGACTGACCTCTCTCTAAATTTATTTTTCCCATGCCTACAGTTTTATTACGCTATGAATTGTAAAGTACAGAGAGAAAAACGAGTGAGACTCTGGTTGAGAATAAAAAAGAAAAAAAGAAAGCAAGAAAGTTTTGATTAGGTTTGGTGTAACGACCTGTGAACTATCCAGTGGATCGTATCTAGTCCATCACAGCGAACTATCCAGTGGATCGTATCTAGTCCACCACAGCGAACTATCCAGTGGATCGTATCTAGTCCATCACAGCGAACTATCCAATGGATCGTATCTAGTCCAATAACACATCACAGCGAACTATCCAGTGGATCGTATCTAGTCCAATAACACATCACAGCGAACTATCCAGTGGATCGTATCTAGTCCAATAACACATTACAGCGAAGTATCCACTGGATCGTATCTAGTCCAATAACACATCACAGCGAATATCCAGTGATCTTCTAGTTGGAATTCTGTTATCTAGTCCAATAACACGTCACAGCGAACTATCCATGGATCGTATCTAGTCCAATACACATCACAGCGAACTATCCACTGGATCGTATCTAGTCAATCACAGCGAACATCCAGTGGATCGTATCTAGTCCAATACACATACACGACTATCCAGTGGATCGTATTTAGTCCAATAACACATCACAGCGAACTATCCAATGGATCATATCTAGTCCAATAACACATCACAGCGAACTATCCAACGGATCGTATCTAGTCCAATAACACATCACAGCGAACTATCCAATGTATCGTATCTAGTCCAATAACATATCACAGCGAACTATCCAGTGGATCGTATCTAGTCCAATAACACATGACAGCGAACTATCCAGTGGATCGTATCTAGTCCAATAACACATGACAGCGAACTATCCAATGGATCGTATCTAGTCCAATACACATCACAGCGAACTATTCAATGGATCGTATCTAGTCCAATAACACATCACAGCGAACTATCCAATGGATCATATCTAGTCCATTAACACATCACAGGGAACTATCCAGTGGATCGTATCTAGTCCAATAACACATCACAGCGAACTATCCAGTGGATCGTATCTAGTCCAATAACACATCATAGCGAACTATCCAGTGGATCGTATCTAGTCCAATAACACATCATAGCGAACTATCCAGTGGATCGTATCTAGTCCAATAACACATCACAGGGAACTATCCAATGTATCGTATCTAGTCCAATAACACATCACAGGGAACTATCCAGTGGATCGTATCTAGTCCCATAACACATCACAGCGAACTATTCAGTCCAATAACACATCACAGCGAACTATCCAATGGATCGTATATAGTCCAATAACACATCACAGCGAACTATCCAACGGATCGTATGTAGTCCAGTAACACATCACTGCGAACTATCCAATGGATCGTATCTAGTCCAGTAAAACATCACAGCGAACTATCCAATGGATCGTATCTAGTCTAGTAACACATCACAGGGGAAAAAAGGGTGGGGTGGGGGTGGGGGTGGGGGCTTTCTCTTATCGGGGTGTGTGAATATTCAGGACCCAGCCATACCATGTCCCCTGGTTGTCATTGTGGACTCTGAGGGCCTGCGCTGTGATGGGCTGAGTTCCAATCTAGGATGTATGAACAGTCAGACTTTGTGAATATTGATAGCGTCCCTGTTGCCCACCACACTGTGTGGTGTGATCAAAATAATGGCTGGACAAACGTAAACACACAAAACGACAAACAAACAAGCAAATCAGGCGAGCGTACGTGCGTGCGCATGTATATACACAGACATACACACACGCGCGCGCGAGCGCGCGAGCGCCCGCACGCACACACACACACACACACACATACACACACGCACGCACACACACACAAATACACGAGCGCGCGCGCGGGTATACACATACACACACACACACACACACACACTTACACACACACACAACACACCCACACACACACACACACACACACACACACACACACACACACACACACACACACACAACACCGTGTGTTTCACACTCAGGCAACATACACAAGGCTCCGCAATCTCTTTCCCCATCTGTTTCATTCGTTTCTTTTCTTGCTTTTATTTTTGTTTTGAAATATAGTTTTGCTTCATTTGCGCTCTTTTCTTTCTCTCTCTCTCTCTCTCTCTCTCTCTCTCTCTCTCTCTCTCTCTCTCTCTCTCTCTCTCACTCTCTTTCTCTCTCTCTCTCTCGTTTTTATTTTTTTTAGATCTCATTATTTATGCCCCTTTAATGGTCACATAAACAGACAATTTTACAATGGTATGACGGCAGTGAGGATGATACTCGTGACGTAACGGTGTTGCATCTTAAACTGAGACTGCGTGACAGGATTGTACTCTAGTGTTACTATAAAAATATATCCTGGCGTCAGCCAAGCCCGAGAGATTCAGACACCTGCGGTGTTGGTCAAAACATAAACAACAGTCTCAATGACACGCATCCGTGAAACGAACAAGATTCGACTTTTCTGATCCCAGGCTTCCCCAAAGATCCCAAAGCACGCTCAACTCTGGGTAGAAGACGGTTGGGTCTGAAAAAAATCCTACAATGATTTTGAGAGTTTTGATGAGATGCGAACCCACAACCTTCTAGTTGGTGGTAGTCCGTTGCGCTAAGGAATACATCACGACAACTGATCACACACTTGAATTTACGCTCCGCTATTAATCGAGCCCACGGGCGGCATTTTTACCTGCAGACTGATTGGAGGCAAATCCTCTTCGATTTTGCTGTCAGCAAGTACTTTCAATATATAAGCATACATGCGCCAGACATTTGTTAATTGCTCCATCCCTTCTGTCAGGCTGACCTTTGCACGGTCAACATGATTTGAGAAAACTTATTTGCCCAAATCTATGAGAAAACAACACTTATCATTAATACCAGAGAAATAAGAGGGAAGCAGCGAGAATTTGTATAATATTAATGAAGGGACACAACTCTTGAAATTATCTCCCATGTTGTATAGAACCTCTCAAATCTAACACAGTTTGCGCTTCCCATCAGCTAGCATAGAAGTAGATAAAAAGTACAGAAACAGCAAGCTCAGAACACTCCTCTGTACTTTGTATCTACTTCTATGCTAACTGATGGGTAGCGCAAACTGTGTTAGATTTGAGAGGTTCTATACAACATGGGAGATAATTTTCAAGAGTTGTGTCCCTTCATTAATACTTATCATTGCTATAAACCATTGTAAAGTCAGAACAAGATTGAGGCAACTGAATGTTGACAGTTCCATGGACAGCAAAGAAAACAAAAGAGACAGTCTTGATAAAGGCAGAAACAAGAAGAACATTAATAAAGAAGATTAAGAAAAAGACAGACAAATGATTCAACAATATCTGGAAAGACAGAGGTATACCAAATGGACTGGAAATTAGACTTCTAAAAGTTTTGATCTGGCTAGTCATGGTTTATGGCTGCGAAGCCTGGACTCTGAGAAAAACTGATTGCAGAAGAATTGAGGCAGCAGAGATGTGGTTTTATCAGAGACTACTACGTGTCAAATGGACAGACAGAAGAACCAGTGAATGTATCCTGGAAGAACCTGATACCACCAGAAAACTATTGGCAGACATCAACAAGAGAAGACTAAAATACATCGGCTATGTGTCACGCAACAAGAACACGGACTTCATGGCAACCATCTTTCCAGGAAAAATCAGTGGCAAAAAGTAAGAAAGGCAGACCTCCAATCTCATACGCCGAGAACATAACCAACATCAGTGGTCTAGATATTCAAGAAGTTGTCCACAAAGGCCAAGGCAGAGCGGCCTGAAGGGAGATGGTGGTTTCCAGATGTGCAGCGGCCAACACCAAACCCGGTGACGCCGACAGGTGAGACAGGTGAGAGTGGTATCTATATCAGTCTGTAATTGGGGCAAACGTGGCTACATTGTAATGACTTGTGTATCTGTGATCTCATCTTGAAAAAACAACAACAAAACAATACAAAATAATACAAAATAAAACGAAACAAAACACAAAAGGACTGAATGAAAAGAGTCATTCACATGGGTCATATTAAACATAGAACACACGTTTAAGAGACCAAGAGATCACGGAAGTGGAACTGGTGAATGGGCTGATCTAATCGTAGTAATGAGACTTTTATATTATTGTGTCCGTACTTGCTTATGTACCTTGTTGAACAGTACCAGTATATGAACAGCTATCTCTACAGTCTATCGAATGCCACTCCCCAGTCCCCCCCTCCCCAGAAAAACAACAACAACAACAACAACAACAAAAACATGATAATCTGTTTAACAATTTGTGTTCAATATCTTGTGGAACTAGTCCATATATTCTGTGAAACTACTTGATATGTTCTGTGTCAGTATGACCAAGAAATTAACTGCAATTTCTGCAAATATCTACAACCTAATGCTCCTAAATAGGATAAGGCCGGAGGTAGATCTAGTTCTGAGGAAAAACCAAAACAGATCGACATCTGGACAAATACTCACCATCAGACGCATATTGGAAGGCATAAAAACAAAAACCTTCCAGCTGTTCTCCTATTTATCGCCTTTCCACAAAGACTGCGTTTTGCGGGACACTGCTGACGTAGCAAAGAAGAACTGGTAGGAGGTGTTCTACTATGGAGACCCAGTCACGGCAAACAAAGACCAGGACGTCCAAAGAAGACCTTCATCGACCAACTGATCGATGATACGAGCTGTCAGTATGATAAACTACCTGCTGCAATGTCTGACAGAGAGGGATGGAGGAAATGTGTCATGGATAGCCGAGCAAGCTCCACATTGAACTGAACTGGATGACCAAGAAATCTTAAGAATACAGAAATCACCAAACTCATGTTCTGTGTATGCAAGCTAGCACTGATATAACAAAGTCATGCAAAACGTAAAATGAACAACAACAAAAAAAAAGAAAAGAAAAGAAAAAAACGTTTAAGAGGAAGGTTAGATGGAATGTAAGGGAGTAACAACCACTGCAAGCTTATTGTTTGTGATGTGAACAACAAACTCATCAAGTGGGAATTTCCTATCCCTTTGTATGTATCTTACTTCAAGATGATCAATAACATGATGGGCCTGTGTTCATTTGCAGAGGTTATGTTTCATATTCATAGGTACTTCAGATCTTCAGAAGGGCTGACGCTAGAAATTGCAAAGCAGCAAAACTCTGTCGGTACAGACATTCCTTCTCTTTGATGTTAGCAACTGCAGGAGCCAATGTCCACAACGGGATGGACAGGGTTTATTCATTATTCCTTTGTCTGCTTGATTTATGGGTTTTACCGCCTGTCCCGTCCACCCACAGTCCACATTCAAATCTCTTGTCCTTTGTGCTGTAATTGCCTCGTGTAACGGGTTGTGATGAATAATCAATCCTCTAAACAAGACTTGCTGTGTTCAGCATGAAGTCTGTGTCTCTTTAGCATTGACGGCAAAGTCACATTGGTATGGCGTGGTCTCTGAGGGTTATGTAGTTCCCATAACTCTTCTCGTTGTTTCATAATCTATCTTTATTTGAGACGTCTGGTTGATGAAAGAGTTACTGGCCCTGACTCATATTGATCAAACAAAGGATTACAGTTTGGCGCAGCTAGGGAAAATTATTGGGTTTGATGGTGTGGCCAAATCAGAATTCGTAAATGCTGTAGATGTTTTTGTGTTGTTGTTTTTCTGCTTTAGTCTTCTTTCTTTTGACGCCTTTGAATTCAATGGATTTTGACTGATTAAGAAAATCTTTGTTGTCATTACTCTATGAATCATCAGACAAAAACATCACTGTCTGCCATCTCAAGCAACTTTTAGTAACATTTCTGGTTCACAAGTAACAAGAAATCCAAACAAAATGTTCTCTGAATTACAAAATTTAGAATCAACGAAAGAACAGTTGATCAGCTCGTGTGATGATTGGAGTTTGTTCAGAGTATGTTTAATCCTTTGACTCCTGCACCCTGTCCACCAGCAATCCTGTATTGCCAACCATGCTGGCAAAGCAAACAGCAAACCCCCTCTGATTCCCTTATTTGTTCACCACCTTCCTGCAACAAGTTGATGGATAGGGTGATGGAGTCAAAGGTTAAGTTTTTGCGGTTGGTGGATAGAGTGTGGGAGTCAAAGGGTTAAGTTTTTGCAGTTGGTGGATAGGTGTGAGAGTCAAAGGGTTAAGTTTTGGCTGTTATGGATAGGGTGTGGGAGTCAAAAGGTTAAGTTTTTGCAGTTGGTGGATTGGGTGTGGGAGTCAAAGGGTTAAGTTTTTGTAGTTGGTGGATAGGGTGAGGGAGTCAAAGGGTTACATTTTTGCGGTTGAATGGATAGGGTGCGGGTGTCAAAGGGTTAAGAAGAACAATTCCAAGTACACTCCACCCAAATCTGCCAGCAACTATCTGGCAGACTCCCTGAGCCTGCGAAAAAACGCAATGTGCTGGCAAGGTCTTGAAATAGGGAAGGTGGAGAAGGGATCTGTGGAACTCAAAGCTGGCACCACCAGAAGAATGGAAAAATTAAGACGGTCAACGAACTGGCCATTTTGATGTTGTGTGCTGGAACTGAACACGAGGTATCAGATCTTAAGTACATGGTTCTGTAAAAAACAAAAGAAAAAAAGAGAAGAAAAAAAACAGCCCAGGGAAGCGTGTGATCAAACGGTTGGCATGAGTTAAACGTTGACATAGGATATTTTTTTTGTCCTTTTCCACCAAAATGTATGCAGCGTACTACATGTATGTAGGTGACTACATGTCTGCACGCGTTGATGTATGAGTTTTTTTCCTGGGATGAGGCAGGGGCTCAGTGGGATGGAATGAGGGCAATATATTCTTTTAACATTGAACAAGCAACCCAGGGAATAATAAAGTCTTGAAAAACTAAACCTTTGTGATAGCAATGGCGTCAATGTTTGAAACTTTTTGAAGGTGTGCCATGGCAAGTGATTGTCAGTTTCAATTTACATGTTGCTTCCCACGTCTGACTCCTTTTTTTATATAACAAAAGTGGCATTGATGTGTCTTGACTCAGCTAGTGCGTGTCTATACCGTAAGTGTCAGTAGAAGGACGTCTCAGCTGTTCATGGGTAGAAATTCAGTATGTGCGTGTGTGTGTGTGTGTGTGTGTGTGTGTGTGTGTGTGTGTGTGTGAGAGAGAGAGAGAGAGAGAGAGAGAGTGGTGTGTGTGTGTGTGTGTGTGTGTGTGTGTGGTGTGTGTGTGTGTGTATGTGGGAAGAGAGAGAGGGGGAGACGGAGAGAGAGAGAGAGAAAGTGTATGTGAGAGAGAGAGAGACAGAGAGAGAGTGTGTGTATCAGTGTGTTGTGTGTGTGTGTGTGTGTGTGTGTGTGTGTGTGTGTGTGTGTGTGTGTGTGTGTGTGTGTGTGTGTGTGTGAAAGAGAGAGAGATGAAGTGTGTGTGTGTGTGTTGTGTGTGTGTATGTGTGTGTGTTTTGTGTGCTTGTGTGTGTGTTGTGTGAGAGAGAGAGTAAGAGAGAGAGAGTGTGTGTGTGTGTTTGTGTGTGGTGTATGTGTGGGGAGAGAGAGAGGGGGGACACAGACAGAGAGAGAGAGAGAGAAAGGGTATGTGTGTGAGAGAGAGGCACACACACACACAGAGTGTGTGTATCTGTGTGTGTTGTGTGTGTGTGTGTATGTGGTGTGTGTGTGTGTGTGTGTGTGTGTGTGTGTGTGGTGTGTGTGTGTGTGTGTGAAGAGAGAGAGATAAAGTGTGTGTGTGTGTGTGTATATATATATGTGTTGTATTTGTGTATGTGTGTGTTTGTGTGTGTTTGTGTGTGCTTGTGCGTGTGTGTGTGTGAGTGTGTGTGTGTGTGTGTGTGTGGTGTGTGTGTGTGTGTGAGAGAGAGAGAGAGAAAGAGAGAGGGAGAGAGAGAGAGAAACTTCATACCTCAAAACAGGTATTGCTGTTGGCTAGTAGCATTAGGTTCAACTAGACCTGACTTTCATGTCACCTATCATCTGTCAGCATCATCAGGTTCGATTGTAGCCGCTGCGATTGACGTCACAATAACTCTCCTCCATTGACTCCAGTCCTGACCTTTATGTGCTGCTTTGTAGACCTTCAAACTGCTGATGTTGCTGATGCTGTCCACATTGAAGGTGGTGGTCTATCCGGTTTTCTTTTGACCTCAACTTTTCCTTGCAAACTTTTGTCAATAGGGTTACGTTGACGTATTGGATTGCATCGCCAATGTTGTTTTTTGTTGTTGTTTTTTGCTAGCAGTTAACGTTGGACGTGAGTTCACTCATAAGGCCGTTTGTTCTTTTATTGGACCATTTTACTCTAAGAAGCCGCCTCTATAGAACCACATCTCTGATGCTTTGATCATGTTTTCATGTATGTTTCTACATGTCCAGGCTTCACAGCCATGTAGCATTACTGGCCAGATCAGACGTGTACGGATTTGACTTTGAGGACAGTTCAAAACAAGTGTGACTGCCTGCGTTCAAGCGAGCAGGAACCAGAAAGAAACACGAAAAAAGAGTAAGAAAGGGTATTTAATAGACCCAGACAAGTCTTTTGTTGGTCCATTTGACTCTAAGAAGCCGCCTGTAGAACCACATCTCTGAAGAAATAAGAGGGAAGCAGGGATGATTCTTATAATATTAATCAAAGGACATAACTTTTCAGAATTATCTCCCATGTTGTAGGCCTACTTCTCAAACCTAACACAGTTTGCGCTACCCATTCAGGAGTGTTCTGAGCTTACTGTTTTTGTACTTTGAGAGGAGTGTTCTGAGCTTACTGTTTTTGTACTTTGTATCTGCTTCTATGCTAGCTAAATGGGTAGCGCAAACTGTGTTAGATTTGAGAAGTAGCCTACAACATGGGAGATAATTCTCAAGAGTTATGTCACATCTCTGCTGCTTTGGTCATGTTTTCATGTTTTCATCAGTCTTGTCTGGTTGTATTAATACGCGTTCTTGTTCTTTTTTGTGTTTTTTTTTCGTTCCGGTTTGAGGGCTGTTCTATTCTTCTGTCTTT
>JAPXFY010000024.1:14011567-14014067 GCA_030674185.1 Monoplex corrugatus
CCTCCACAGGGAGTGGGGATGGGAGTAGGGTAAGGCTGGAGTGAGGAGGGGGGAGGGGGAGGGGGAACAAAGTGATTTTGCTCTTGTATCCACTGTGTGTTGATTGTAGTAATCGGTCATTTTAAGTTGAATGACCAATCTTCGCCTCCCATAAAACCTGGTAATGATCAATCACGACTTGTTTCCATCCTTCTCCCCATCCCCCTCCCCCTCCCAAGGTCGCCCCTCCTTCATACCGTGACTGTCAATCCGGGCACTTTCCCCCAGCACGTGGGATGTACAATGACTTCTGATTGACCAGTTCAACGAGACGTTAAGTCGTATTATTCCCCTGCTCCTAGTACGCTCGTTTGGCGTGTCTTCCCATTTTCCTTGACTGCGGCAGTTTTGTGTGTGTGGTGTGGGGGGGGGGGGGGGCTTGCTTTACTGTTGTGTTCAATGGAGAAATGAGAGGGATAAAATACGGTGGCCGTCGAAGCGACTGAACGAGCTAGTCTGACCATTCTAATAATCTCCCATTTGGTCCTTTTTATCCCTGGACGAGGCGGCAGGAAGTTTTAGCTTCTTTATTATATGTTGTGTCTGTGTGACCGTGCTCGGCTTGACAAAGCCGGTTGCGAAAATTTGCGCTTGTCTGTAGTTTGAATAGCCTACATCTTTCCCTTTTGTGTTTCTGAAAATATTGGACTTTGAGAAGCTTTCTAAACTAAAAAGTGCGTAGAGGACAACGATAGACTGTCAAACCAGTGAAAATAAGTTTATGATTATCAGAAAATCCTGAGAAAAAACAGTTTCTGCTGACTTCTAAGACTAGCTAAAACAAGTGTGATTGCTCGCGTTCAAACAAACAGGAACCAGAAAAAAAAAACACGAACAAAAGAATAAGAACGGTGTTTAATACAAGACAAGACAGTGCGTTTCTTAGTCTTTTTTCGTGGGTTTTTTTTTTTTTTTTTTTTTATTTTTTGTGGGGATTTTTTCAACATGTGGTCTTGACTATGACCTCTTATTATTCAAACTCACGCAACTCCTCAACAGTCGACGACAAGAATTAATTTTCTTCTGGACAGTAATGACAGACTTGGTAGTAACGAGAGAGGGTTTGTTTACTGGTCAACGACCTGCGACAACAAAAAAAAATGTGTCCGGGTCAATACAGGGGGGCACAACTAGATACCGAGACACCGGTGGATGGGTGATGATGTCCGATATTTGCTTGCCCAGCGATCTGAAACGGCACGTGGTAGTCGTAAACCGGCTTGCAATTTGGATTTTCTTCAAGAAAGATTCACCGCACTCGGGACAAATTCCGCATGCGCTCTACCCACATCTGCGAGGAATTAACTGGCAGGCTCCTTGAACCAGCTCAAAAGCCCATGGTGTGACAAAGTCTTGAAATGCAAAGGGGGGAGGAGAAGGGACCTATGACATACTGAGCTGGCACCATCAGAATGATGGAAACTTTAATTTAAGATGGGCAGCGAACAGGCCAGTTTTGAATGTGGGAATGGAATGAAAGATCTGACTCTAAAATGAAAGATCCTGAGTAAGTACTAGATGTAAATAAAATATATAATGAAATGGAGATAGATAGATAGATAGATAGATAGATAGATAGATAGATAGATTAGATAGTAGTAGGTAGATAGATAGATAGATAGATAGATAAAGATAGATAGATAATAATGAATATAATAGAATGAATAAAGATGTATAAGTATAATAATTAAAATAAACATATAATAAATAAATAAGATAATAATTACAATAAATGATAACATAAATGAATTTTGAATAAATGAATCATCTCATCATCATCAGGTGCCTTGCCGCATGGCGTTGGCGATTATGAACTTCCATCTGTCTTTATCTCTTGTTGCCTCAAGCGTCTCTTCCACCCTCCTTGTCTTCAGCCACTCTGCAAATCGTCTAGTATTTTCTCCCTGGGTCTACCCGGTGCTCTCTTTCCCTCCAGCTTTCCCTTGTGACCAGGTGCTCCAATTCCCCTTTCCTCTTAAAATGGCCTATAAATGTTCCACTACTCTGCAAATGAATAAATGAATGAATAGATAGATATATAAAATGAATGAAACAAATGAATAAATAAATAAATGAATAATAGATATTAAGTAAATTATAAACGAATAAATAAATGAATAAATACATAAATGAATAGATTATATAAATAAATAATAATAAATAAATAGATAAATAAATAAAATAATAATATAAATAGACATACATAATAGATAACATAATAGATAATAAATAAATAAATAAATAAATAAATAAATAGACGAATAAACAAATAAACAAACAAACAAATGAATAAACAAATGATTAATAAATAAATACATTCAGTTCGTGCTCTGTGTGTACGGTCGCTGACACAACCGCTTGTACAAACTGAAAAACTGTACATAGTGCACATTGAACGAATGTGTGTCTACAAGTATGGAGTTATTTGTATCTTTTAATCCTGCACTGATTCCCCCTCCCT
>JAPXFY010000024.1:14019067-14031567 GCA_030674185.1 Monoplex corrugatus
AGTACGAGTAGAACGCAGTCATTACAATAAAATAAAACAAAATTTTAATCAGAATGACTACCTGCGTTCACACAAATAGGAACCAGAATTACACAGAAATGAATCATTATTGTTAATGTTATTTGTTAAAGCCCAGACAATTGCACAGAGCCGTATCAGGGCTAGAGTAGTTTCAAAACATATACAATACTTCAACAGGACAAAACAGAAAACAAAAAAAGGAAAAGGAAATTAAATAGACATATGAATGCATTCGTACACATAATCTAAGGAGATGCCCCTGGCGTTGACCACTCCGTCCAATTTATCATACAGGGGATTAAAAAAACACACATGAACACAAATTTGAACATAACTGAAAACTCTAAATAAAACATATAAAACAGGTCTTAACTACATAATATCACATCTGCATATCTCATTTCCCTAAAAAGCCAAAAATGCATTTAATACATGTATCCAATTATCAATCCTAAAAGAAAGTACGTAAGACTTTATGGAACACACAGGCGAATTGAAAGCAAGGCAGAAAATTCCAGGAAGAATTGACAGAGGAAATTTCTAGCAGTTTTAGTCCGTTTTTATTATCCATTGTTTGGTGTCTGTGATCTGTATGTGACCGTGCGTTCGCGCTTGACAAAGGTAGTTGGCCGAAAATTTGCGCTTGTTTTTTGTTTTGTTGGACACGCGCTTATATTGGTTTCTTGTTCTTCTGGTTCCTAGCACAGAAGTTCAGAAGGTGGGGAAACTATTTATTCTGAAAGAGCCCGGCATCCAACGGGTGGAGAAATAAAATCAGAACGCGTACTTGACATGACAAGACAAGACGAGACGAGACGAGACGAGACGAGACGAGACAAGAAACGAGACGAGACAAGAGACGAGACGAGACGAGACGAGACAAGAGACGAGACGAGACAAGAGACGAGACGATACAAGACAAGAGACGAGACGATACAAGACACAAGACAAGACACAAGACACAAGACACAAGACAAGACAAGACGAACACAAGACAAGACATGACAAGACAAGATACAAGACAAGACAAGACAAGACAGGTGCAAATTGTGGGCCAACTGACGTTTGTCGTGTGTACAGTAAACAAAAGACAAAAGAATAAATGCACAAAAACTAAACAGAGAAACCCATACTCAAAGCGGATTGTAAGAAGCGTTCTTTGACTTGGGATTATTTACGTTATACAGAAGGAATCTTTCGTTGTTGTTATTATTGTTGTGTTTTTTTTTTTCTGTCTGATTTCAGCAAAACATTGTCGTATATTTCGTTTCTTTTACAGGTCTGTAGACAACAATAACGGTCGGATTACCAAGCGGTCATCAGGAAATGAGTATGAAACACTTTTGTCCATGTGCTTGTATGTCTGCTTACACACTTTTGTCGCTTGATTGTCTACCTACGTGTCTGTCTGTGTGTCTGTGTATCTGTGTGTCTGTCTGTCTGTCTGTGTGTCTGTCCTGTCTGTCTATCTATCTGTCTGTCTGTCTGTCTATTCGTCTGTCTGTCTATTTGCCTGTCTGTGTGTCTGTCTGTCTATTTGTCTGTCTGTTGTCTGTGTGTCTGCTGTCTATCTGTCTATCTATTTGTCTGTCTGTCTATTTGTTTGTGTGTCTGTCTGTCTGTGTGTCTGTCTGTCTATTTGTCTGTCTGTGTGTGTGTGTCTGTGTGTCTGTCTATCTATCTGTCTGTCTGTCTGTCTATTTGTCTGTCTGTCTGTCTGTCTATATATTTGTCTGTCTGTCTGTCTGTCTATTTGTCTGTCTGTCTGTCTATATATTTGTCTGTCTGTCTGTTTTCCTGATTGCCTGTCTCAGCATATTCGATTGTCTGCCTGCTTAACGTCTGTTTCACTGGTTATTTGTCTGTCTGAATACTGGTCTGTGCATGTTTTGATTGTCTGTTCGCCTGTTTGTTTGCCAGTGTGTTCACGCGCGAGTGAATTCACATGTGAATACAGCATGCATTAATAAGTTGACACCCCTAGAATGATGGAAGCATTACGATGGTAAGACGGACACATAAAAGAATAAGCTGACACTTCCAGAATGATGGAAACATTAAGATGGTAAGACGGACATACAAAACATTAAGTTGACACCCCTAGAATGTTGGAAACATTAAGATGGTAAGACGGACATACAAAACATTCAGTTGACACCCCTAGAATGATGGAAACATCAAGATGAGCAACAAACAGACCATCACGAACCTAGATGAACTCGAGATAACGATGAATGCACTTGTATAATCACTCCACTCCGTTGTTCATTTTAAATCTAACAAGTTCTCTTTTTTTTTCTTTAACAACGCACAGCGATGACGACGGAATCAACTGCCGGCTGAGCCTGAACGACGACCTCTGCCAGGCTCTGGAGATCTCAAAATACATGCAACAGCACTCGGGTCTGACGGACCAGACCATGCCAGGCAAACGCTCCATTGTTGATTCCAGCACGAAGTATCGAAGGTAAGATTACACACGTGTCCACAAAAAACCCATGTGGAAAGAGAACCGTGTAGCGACTACACGACCAACATGTCTCATTTTCAATGTGCATGTACTCTTCATCATCATCATTCACATCAGCTGCCCTGCCGAATGGCGTTGGCGATCATGGACTTCCATCTGTCTCTATCTCTTGTTGCCCCTAGCATCTTCTCCACCCTTCTCGTCTTCAGCCACTCTGCAAGTCCCGTCTAGCATTTTCTCCCTGGGTCTACCTGGTGCTCTCTTTCCCTCTAGCTTTCCCGTTATGACCAAGGTGCTCCAAATCCCCCTTCCTCATAAAATGGCCTATAAATGTTGACCTATCTTTTCCTAATCTTCCTTATGAATGATCTACTTGTGTCTGCCTCCATCAAGACTGTCTCGTTTGTTTTCTTTGCTGTCCATGGAACTCTCCACATTCTTCTTAGAAACCATATCTCGGCTGCCTCAATCTTGTTCTGGCTTTGCCTGTTGACTGTCCACGCCTCACATCCGTACAACAGTATTGGTTCTATATAACATTCAAGAACTCTCTTCCTGGTGTTAATTGATAGGCATTTGTTGGTAAGAATGCTTGTCATCTTCTTGAATGCTGTTTTGGCTTGGCAGATTCTGCTGGCTATTTCTGATGTGCATCTGCCGTCTGATTAAATGATCGTTCCCAGGCATTTAAACTTATCAAGCTGTGTCAAGGTTGTGCCATTTGCTGTTATTTTGCATTAAGGGATTTCATGTTTTTACTGATCACCATGACTTCAGTCTTCCTGCTGTTTAGTTCCAGCCCCTTACCTTTGCTTTCTACTTCTAGTATATTCACAAGGTTTTGTAGGTCCCTTTCACTTTCTGCAATTAGCACGGTGTCATCTGAGTATCGAATGTTGTTTATCATTTTCCCTCCAACCTTTAATACAAGGTCTTCTTCTAGGTTTCTCATGTTTTCTTTTGCAGTTTCAAATTTGTTCAAGTTATAAGTGGCTCATCAGCCCAGTTGTTACAGTGCCATGCTTATCCGTTTGACTCCCTCACCCTATCCACCAGCTTCCTGCATTGTCAACCATGACAACAAAACAGATACTTAAACCTTTTGACTCCCTCACCCTATCCACCAGCTTCCTCCATTGTCAATCATGACAACAAAACAGATACTTAAACCTTTTGACTCCCTCACCCTATCCACCAGCTTCCTGCATTGTCAATCATGACAACAAAACAAATACTTAAACCTTTTGACTCCCTCACCCTATCCACCAGCTTCCTGCATTGTCAATCATGACAACAAAACAGATACTTAAACCTTTGACTCCCTCACCCTATCCACCAGCTTCCTGCATTGTCAATCATGACAACAAAACAGATACTTAAACCTTTTGACTCCCTCACCTATCCACCAGCTTCCTGCATTGTCAACCATGACAACAAAACAGATACTAAACCTTTTGACTCCCTCATCCTATCCACCAGCCTCCTCCATTGTCAACCATGACAACAAAACAAATACTTAAACCTTTTGACTCCCTCACCCTATCCACCAGCTTCCTGCATGATCAATCTCATGAACATATACAGATCTTAAACCTTTTGACATCCCTCTCCCTCAAATTCACCATGCTTCCCTTCACTTTGTAAGCCAGTGCACAAATCGAATATTTACAATTTTGCCCTCAACCATACAACCTCTAGTTCCATGTTCTTTGCTCAAATTGTCAATATAAAGTGATACCCCTTAAGTGCCTTTTGTGACTCCCTCACCCTGTCCACAGCATCCTCATTGTCAACCATGACACAAAAAGAATACTTAAACCTTTTGAATCCCTCACCCTATCCATCAGCATCCTCCATTGTCATCAACACAAGCAAAAGAAATACTTAAACCTTTTGAATCCCTCACCCTATCCATCAGCATCCTCATTGTCAACCCCGACAGCAAAACAAATACTTAAACCTTTTGACTCCTCACCCTATCCACCAGCTTCCTGCAGGAAGTTGAGGGAATCAAAGGGCTGAATGTTTGAAGTTGGTAGAAAAGATGCGGGAGTCAAAGGGTTAAAATAAAAAGAATGGGTGGAGCTGCACTGCGGCGACGCGCTCTGAAAGGGGAGAAGAGCTTGGTATATCTACATGTGACAAAACAAATGAATATTTTGAATAACGCAGGGTTTGTGGGGTCAGCGCCCGGGCGGGTCACGCTCTGCTGTCAGAGCTCTATGCTCATAATGCACCACAGCTCTGTTGGCTAGTTGTTTTCTGTTGTTGTTTTGTTTGTTTGTTTTTTTCGATAGAGCGGTAAACTCAAGATCTGACATCTCGAGTTCAATCCCAGCCCGCAACATTAAATACTGGTCTGTTGGCTGGCTGCCCATCTTAACGTTTCTTTCATTCTGATAGTGCCATATGTCCCTTCTCCCCCCTCCCTCCTCTCCCGATTTCACAATTTCACAGCCTTGCCAGCACATAGGGTCTTGTGCAGGTTCAGAAAGTCTGCTGTATATCATCATCAAATGCCTTGCCACATGGCGCTGGCGACCATGGCCTTCCATCTGTTTCTATCCCTTGTTGCTGCAAGCACCTCTTCCAACCTCTCTGTCTTCAGCCACTCTGCAAGTCCGTCCAATATTTTCTCCCTGGGTCTACCCGGTGCTCTTCTGCTATATAATGATTGGAATAATTTGGTAAAGTGCATATGAAATTGTCCGATCGTGATGGACCCGTCTTCGACAAATCCCAGACTCCAAACTGAAGGACTTATCGCCCTTGGTGAATTCCATATGCTCTCCACCCTGACTTGGTTAGCTGTAAAATCCGTGTGTAGTGGCAAGATCTTGAAATGGGGAAGGGGTTGGATGGTTAAAGACGCATGATAAACTAAGCTTACACTACGAGAATGACTGAAACATTGAGATGGGCAGACTACACGCCAGTTTTTATGTTGCCCGGGCTGGGGATTGAACTGAAGATATCAGATCTTGAGTCTATGACTTTATCCAAAGAACTATTTAGTATAATTTATTCAATATTTAGAATTAAAAAAAAAGATTTATGGCTGCGAAGCCTGGAATCTGAGAAAAACCTGATTGCAGAAGAATTGAGGTAGCAGAGATGTGATTTTATCGGAGACTACTACGTATCAAATGGACAGACAGAAGAACTAACGAAAGTGTCCTGGAAGAACTTGATACCACCAGAAAACTACTAGCAGACATCAATACGAGAAGACTAAAATACACTGGCCATGTGTCACAAAGCAAAAACACGGACCTCATGGCAACCATCTTTCAAGGAAAAACAGTGGTAAAAAGGAAGAAAGGCAGACCTCAAATCAATGAGCCTTTCGAGAACACAGCCAACATCAGTGGCCTAAACACTCAAGAAATTGTCCACAAAAATCAAGAGAACATGGTGGCATCCAGGTGGGCAGTGGCCAACACCGAACTCGGTGACGCCGACAGGTGAGACAAGTGAGTGTAAAAGATACAGCCTAGGTAAAACATAGGCGAGGTAGAGCCTCAAGACCTGGCCAGCTGATGGGTTTGTGTGCAAGCTTAAATTAAGGCATGTGCCATGATCACCATACACATGGCACCTGTGACGTTAGTGCATATGGTATTCGTTCCGAGTGCGGAGAGGTCGTCTTCATCATCCTCAGGTGCCCTGCCGCATGGCGTTGGCGACCATGGACTTCCAACCATCTCTATCTCTCGCTGCCCCCAGCATCTCCCCCACCCCCTTCATCCCCAGCCATTCTGCAAATCCGTCCAGCATTCTCTCCCTGGGTCTACCTGGAGGTCGTCTTGAGAAACTGAAATTGATACAAAAGAACTAATCAACCTGCCTCGTCTTGTTAGGTCAGTGGGTAAGAGCGCCCTGCCCTGCTATAAAACATTGGAGAGATAGGATGATTTCCCAGTTCCCTCCCTTTGAATACCAATTAATCTTCAAGCTTTCTGAAGTCTTAGTAAAGGAAAAAATATATAAGAAAAGGGGGGATGGGGGATGGGGGATGGGGGATGGGTGGAGCTGTATGGCACCAAAGCGCTCTCAAAGGGAAGAACAGCCTGAGTTTGACATGATAAATCTACTGTCTCAAAGAAATGAATATGAATATGAATATGAATATGAACATGAACATGAATATGAAAATGGATATGAATATGAACATGAATATTAACTTAATATGAATGCGAATATGAACATGAATAAGAGTATGATTATATATATGAATATACACACGACTATAAATATGGATATGAATATGAACATGAACATGAATATGAATATGAACATGAATATGAAAATGAGTATTAACTTAATATTAATGCGAATATGAACATGAAGATGAGTTTGAGTATAAATATGAATATCAATATGAATATAAATATGAATATACATAAGACTATGAATATGAATATGAATATACATGACTATGAACATGAATATGAATATGAATATGAATATGAATATGAATATGAATATGAATATGAATATGAATAACGTAAAGGTCTTAGGCACTGTCCTAAATACTGACCACAGGTATGATTTTGTTGCTTGTTTCGTGTTGATTTTTCCATTTCTTCTGGGATTGTTGTTTTTCTCTGCAGTTTGCCGGCCTCAAGGTTTCATCCGAATTTTGCGATCATTGAATTAATTATGTAGAGGCCTTCAAGGTTAACCCTTTGACTCCTGCTCCCTATCCACCAACTGCAAAAACTCAACCCTTTGGTTCCGTCACCCTATCCACCAGCTTCCTTCAGGAAGTTGGTGGATACTGTGAGGGAATCAAAGGGTTAAGTTTTTTGCTTTTCTAGCATGGTTAGCAAAGCAGGATGCTGGTGGACAGGGTGCGGGAGTCAAAGGGTTAAAATATTTATCGGTTGCAAAGGCAAGGTCAAGGAAGTATACTGGAGCTACGTGGATTGCTCTTCCAGTCAAAGTACTGAGTTATTTCTCCTAAGACGTTATGTGAAATTTTATAATAATCTATCCTTTGAAGATAAGGTGTTTATTGTCCTGTCTTTTGTCTTGTCTTGTCTGGCCTAGCCTTGTCATGTCTTGTCTTGTCTGGCCTGGCCTTGTCATGTCTTTCTTGTCCTGTCTTTCTTGTCTTGCATTTCTTGTCTTGTCTTGTCTTGTCTTGTCTCGTATTGCATTGTGTTGTACTGTTTTGTATTCTCATAATGTGAAATTTGAGCTGTTGTTTGTCGAAGAGCGCGATGCAATATACAGTGCTCCCTAATTCCCAGTTTTGTTTTTCGTTTTGCTTTGTTTTCTGTGTGCGTTTGGACGATAACGCCATTAGAACGTTTTCTTCTTGTTCTTCTTGTTCTTCTTCTTTCTTTCTTTCTTTCTTTCTTCTTCTTCTTCTTCTTCTTCTTCTTCTTCTTCTTCTTCTTCTTCTTCTTCTTCTTCTTCTTCTTCTTCTTCTTCTTCTTCTTCTTCTTCTTCTTCTTCTTCTTCTTTCTTTCTTTCTTCTTTCCTCTTCTTCTTCTTCTTCTTCTTCTTCTTCTTCTTCTTCTTCTTCTTCTTCTTCTTCGCATTCTTCGCATTCTTCGCATTCTTCTTCTTCTTCTTCTTCTTCTTCTTCTTCTTCGCATTCTTCTTCTTCTTCGCATTCTTCGCATTCTTCGCATTCTTCGCATTCTTCGCATTCTTCTTCTTCTTCTTCTTCGCATTCTTCGCATTCTTCTTCTTCGCATTCTTCTTCTTCTTCTTCTTCGCATTCTTCTTCTTCTTCTTCTTCTTCTTCGCATTCTTCTTCTTCTTCTTCTTCGCATTCTTCTTCTTCTTCTTCTTCTTCTTCTTCTTCTTCTTCTTCTTCTTCTTCTTCTTCTTCTTCTTCTTCTTCTTCTTCTTTCTTCTTCTTCTTCTTCTTCTTCTTCTTCTTCTTCTTCTTCGCATTCTCTTCTTCTTCTCTTCTTCGCATTCTTCTTCTTCTTCTTCGCATTCTTCTTCTTCTTCTTCGCATTCTTCTTCTTCTTCTTCGCATTCTTCTTCTTCTTCTTCGCATTCTTCTTCTTCTTCTTCGCATTCTTCTTCGCATTCTTCTTCTTCTTCGCATTCTTCTTCTTCTTCGCATTCTTCTTCTTCTTCTTCGCATTCTTCGCTTCTTCTTCGCATTCTTCGCATTCTTCTTCGCATTCTTCGCATTCTTCTTCGCATTCTTCGCATTCTTCTTCGCATTCTTCGCATTCTTCTTCGCATTCTTCGCATTCTTCTTCGCATTCTTCGCATTCTTCTTCGCATTCTTCGCATCTTCTTCATTCTTCGCATTCTTCTTCGCATTCTTCTTCGCATTCTTCGCATTCTTCTTCGCATTCTTCGCATTCTTCTTCGCATTCTTCGCATTCTTCTTCGCATTCTTCGCATTCTTCTTCGCATTCTCGCATTCTTTCTTCTTCGCATTCTTCTTCGCATTCTTCTTCGCATTCTTCGCATTCTTCTTCGCATTCTTCGCATTCTTCTTCGCATTCCTTCGCATCTTCTTCTTCCATTCTTCGCATTCTTCTTCGCATTTCTTCTTCCTTCTTCTTCGCATTCTTCTTCTTCGCATTCTTCTTCTTCTTCGCATTCTCTTCTTCGCATTCTTTCTTCTTCGCATTCTTCTTCTTCGCATTCTTCTTCTTCGCATTCTTCTTCTTCGCATTCTTCTTCTTCGCATTCTTCTTCTTCTTCTTCTTCTTCGCATTCTTCGCATTCTTCGCATTCTTCTTCTTCTTCTTCGCATTCTTCTTCTTCTTCGCATTCTTCCTTCTTCTTCTTCTTCTTCTTCTTCTTCTTCTCTTCTTCTTCTTCTTCGCATTCTTCTTCTTCTTCTTCTTCGCATTCTTCTTCTTCTTCTTCTTCTTCTTCTCTTCTTCTTCTTCTTCTTCTCCTTCTTCTTCTAATTCTTCTTCTTCTTCGCATTCTTCTTCGCATTCTTCTTCTTCTTCTTCTTCGCATTCTTCTTCTTCTTGAATTTTTGCTTCTTTTCTTCTTCTTCTCCTTCTTCATCTACTTTTCATTTTTTTCTTTCTATCATCATCATCATCATGACCAACAGCATCCGTAGAAGTAGTAGTAGTAGTAGCAGTAGTAGTAGTTGTTGTTAGTGGTTACAGCAGCAGCAGCGCAGCAGCAGTAGTGGTAGTAGCAACAGCAGTAGTATCATGCTGCTGCTGCTGCTGCTATTCCTGCTGCTGCAGATGATGATGATTGATATTATTATGTTTACAATATTATTATTATTACTATTATTATTATTGTTAATATTATTGTTTTTCATGTATCTATTGTTGTTGTTGTTTGTGTTTTTATTGTTATTACTACTGTTGTTGTTGCTATTGTTACTGTTATTGTTATCATTATTACCGTTGACTTGTATTATTATGTCACTATCGCCATCGTTATTACATGTATTATCATTGTTATTATCATCATTATCACTTATGCCCCCAGAATCGTATCTGATCTGAAGAAGAAAAGACAACTGATGCAGGCTCTCAGGAATGTCTTCACGAATGCAGGACACGTTCTGGAAAGAGAAAAGTGAGTTCTAGAGATGTGGCAGGAGATTTAAGGGGGCAGACCTACCCAGATTTGGGTACCAAGATTGTGATGTTCAGTGTTTCAGTTCTAATTAACCAACCACCATGATATTTGGCAAGAAGATACCTCAGACAGTATTGTTTGGATTGAATATCTTTGTTGGGATCTGTGAGTTATGAAAAGTTGACAAAAATTAATTAATTAAAAAATGTTCTCGCGAAAATGAAAAAAATATAGTACATACTGTGACATTTATAAGTACACATATATTCATGTTAGGAATTTGATATTTAGTGAGCAAACACATCTGTATAGTATGTATGGCGTTAGTAAAATCTTAGCTCTACTATCATAGTTTTCTGTACAATCATCACACCAGCGCTTAGATTTGATTTTATCAAGATTTTGCGCTATATAAATATTGTAATTATTATTATTATTATTATAATTTTTAGAATAATTTTAATAAAAAATTATAATACAACTTTTGAAAAAAATGTTTCTTTCAAGCAGAACTGCAAGATTTTACTACCGGCTATAGGTACCTGTCCCTGCTATATGTGTGCCAAATATTAAGGAAATCGGATGAAAACTTTTGAACATATTATGTCCGATGTATACAATCTCGCCAAAAATCGCAATTAATTAATTAATTGATTAATTTTTGTCAACGTTTTATAACTCACAGACCCCAACAAAGATATTCAATCCAAAGAATACTGTCTGAGGTATCTTCTTGCCAAATGTCATGGTGATTGGTTAGTTAGAACTGAAACACTGAACATCACAATCTTGGTCTGCCCCCTTAAAAGACAGAAAACTACGCTAAGCTTTACAAGCAACGAATATCCCTATTTTTTTAAATTATAAATCGAATCGTAATTATTTGTGTGTGTGTACGTGTGTGTGTTATGTGTGTGTGTGTGTGTGTGTGTGTGTGTGTGTGTGTGTGTGTGTGTGTGTGTGTGTGTGTGTGTGTGTTTTGTGTGTGTGGTGTGTGTGTGTGTGTGTTGTGTGTGTGTGTGTGTTGTGTGTGTGTGTGTGTGTTTGTGTGTGTGTGTGTGTGTGTGTGTGTGTGTGTGTGTGTGTGTGTGTGACACGTGTGTCTGACACGTGTGTGTGTGTGTGTGTGTGTGTGTGTGTGTGTGCGTGCGTGGTGTGTGTGTGTGTGTGTGTGTGTGTGTTTGTGTGTGTGTTGTGTGTGTGTGTGTGTGTGTTGTGTTGTGTGTGTGTGTGTGTGTTGTGTGTTGTGTGTGTTGTGTGTGTGTGTTGGTGTGTGTGTGTGTGTGTGTGGGTGTGTGTTGTGTGTGTGTGTGGTGTGTGTGTGTGTGGTGTGTGTGTGTGTGTGTGTACTGTGTGTGTATGTGTGTGTGGTGTGTGTGTGTGTGTGTGTGTGTGTGTTGGTGTGTGTGGTGTGTGGTATGTGTGTGTGTATGTGTGTGTGCGTGTTGGTGGTTATGTGTGTGTATGTTGTAGTGTGTGGTGTATTATGCAAATAGAAATGGAAAAGTGCATAAACCAAACACACAGGGGGAAATCGAGCGAGAAAGAGAGAGAGGGCGGGGGGGGGGGGGCGGGGGGCGGGGAGGATTCAGAACATAAATCTCAGAAAGTTTACTGTATATCGGATTGGCTGCGGATGGGATTTTGTCAAAGAAAGAAAGAAACAAACAAATAAATGAATAAGTAAATGAATAAATACATACATAAATACA
This sequence comes from Monoplex corrugatus, assembly GCA_030674185.1. Taxonomy (NCBI): domain Eukaryota; kingdom Metazoa; phylum Mollusca; class Gastropoda; order Littorinimorpha; family Ranellidae; genus Monoplex; species Monoplex corrugatus. The sequence continues at coordinate 14,030,810 of JAPXFY010000024.1, forward strand.
TAAATGAATAAATAAGAAAGAAAGAAAGAAAGACAGACAGACAGACAGAAAGAAAGAAAGACAGACAGACAGAAAGAAAGAAAGAAATGAAGAAAGAAAGAATGAAAGAAAGAAAACAAAAGAAAGAAATTTACAACCGATTTGTATGAGACAGAGAGAGACAGGGACAGATAGAGAGACTGAGACAGAGACAGACAGGCAGAGATAGATAGACAGAGATAGACAGACAGACAGACAGACAGACAGACAGACAGGCAGACAGACAGGCAGACAAACAAAGACAGACAGACAGACAGACAGACAGAGACAGACAGACAGAGATAGACAAACAGACATACAGACAGGCTGACAGACAGACATAGAGAGACAGAAAGTTTGTATCACCGACTAGCTAATTGGCGGATGGATGGACTGATAGATTGACTGACTGATCAAGTGACTGAAGACGATTCACAGAGACTGACAGGCGTGGTAATCAAATGGGTAAGACGGAAGGGCCTTGGGTTCCCTCCTGCTTGGGTCCTTCAAACATTATGAGGGGGAGAACAGTGGCAAAATGGTTCAGACGTTTGCCTGCCAATAACTAAACTCCAGGTTCCAAGGTTCGCTCCATGCAGAGGTCTTGACTTTTCTCCTCAGTTTAACCAGAAAATCGAACTGAACGTCTAGTCCTTGGGAAGGGTGACCAAAAACGAGTCGGACCCGTGTGCCTTCTGGCTGTGCAAGCTAAAAATCCCACGGCAGCTAACAATCGTGAA
>JAPXFY010000024.1:14039067-14054067 GCA_030674185.1 Monoplex corrugatus
CTGGGCAGCCCCCAGCCAGTAAGGTGCTGCCCCGCCACGGTCCGTTAGCCTCACTGGGTGCGTGGGGTTTAGGGTGAAAACCGACAAGCGGATCGACAACTGTGCACCAGGCAACAGAAAAACGAAAACTCCCGCCCTGAAATTGGGCACATGGAACGTAAGGACAATGACACCAGGCTTTTCTGACGATCTGCAAGAAGTAAATGATGCTCGCAAGACAGCCGTCATCGACAGAGAACTGAGCAGACTGCAGATGGACATCGTCGCCCTTCAAGAAACCAGGCTCCCAGAAACAGGATCTGTGAGGGAGAGAGACTTCACCCTGTTCTGGCAGGGCAAACCATCAGACGAGGTCAGAGAACACGGCGTGGGATTCGCAGTTAGAAACAGATTATTGGGATCCATAACCCCACCAGCAGAAGGAACAGAGCGAATCCTGTCTCTCCGACTCCAAACTACCTCAGGACCAGTCAGTCTAATCAGTGCCTACGCACCAACTTTGGCATCCACAGCAGAAGCAAAAGACAAGTTTTATGACGACCTCAGTGCTGCTATAAGGAGAATTCCTGACAGAGAACTACTGTTCATCGCCGGCGATTTCAACGCCAGAGTGGGTGTCGATTACAATTCCTGGCCCACCTGCTTGGGTCAGTTCGGCACTGGGAAAATGAACGAGAATGGCCAGCGCCTGCTAGAGCTCTGTTGTCATTATGGGTTGTGCGTCAGTAACACCTTCTTCAACACGAAGCCTCAGCATCGAGTCTCCTGGAGACACCCGCGATCCAAACACTGGCACCAGCTCGACCTGATCCTCACCAGACGTGTCAACCTTTCTAGCATCAAGATCACTCGCAGCTACCAGAGCGCCGATTGTGACACTGACCACTCTTTGGTGTGCAGCAATGTGAAGCTCCGCGCGAAGAGACTGCACCGTACGAGAAAGGAGGGCCGACCTCGCATTGACACCAGCAAAACACGCGATCAAAGAAAAGTGGAGGAGTTTGCGCGTGTGTTGGAGGATTCTCTCCCTGGCCCACCCACTGCAAACGCCCAAGACCGATGGGAACACTTCAGAGATGCTGTCTACAATGCCGCCATGTCTACATTTGGCAAAAAGACCAGCAAGTCAGCTGATTGGTTCGAAGCCCACTCAGAAGAAATGACACCAGTCATCGAGGCCAAGAGAAACGCCTTGACAGCATACAAAAGCAATCCCAGTGAGCAGAACCTCCAGGTTCTCCGCGCTGCTCGCAGCAAAGTCCAGCAGTGTGCCAGACAATGCGCCAATGGCTATTGGCTTCAGCTTTGCTCCCAGATTCAGATTGCGGCTGACACAGGCAACATCAAGGCGATGTATGAAGGCATCAAGCAGGCATTGGGCCCAACGCAAAAGAAAACTGCCCCTTTGAAATCAGCTACAGGGGAGGTGATTCAAGACAGAGAACAACAGATGGAGCGCTGGGTAGAACACTACACTGAGCTATATGCAAGGGAAACTGTAGTCTCAGAAGACGCCCTGAATGCCATAGAGTGCCTACCAGAGCTGGAAGAGCTTGACAGAGAACCAACCATAGATGAGCTCAGCGAAGCCCTGGACTCTCTTGCCTCTGGCAAGGCACCAGGGAAAGACGGTATTCCCGCCGAAGTACTGAAGTGCTGCAAAGAGACACTCATCACCGAGTTGCATGAAATCCTCTGCCTCTGTTGGAGTGAAGGCGAAGTACCACAAGACATGAGGGATGCTAACGTCGTCACACTGTACAAAAACAAAGGTGACAGAAGCGATTGCAATAATTATCGCGGCATATCCCTCCTCAGTATCGTTGGGAAAGTCTTCGCACGAGTAGTACTGAAGAGGCTCCAGGTACTCGCAGAGCAAGTCTACCCTGAATCGCAGTGCGGGTTCCGTGCCAACAGATCCACTATAGACATGATCTTCTCCCTCAAACAACTTCAGGAGAAATGCAGGGAGCAAAGGCAGCCACTCTTCGTTGCCTTCATAGACCTCACAAAGGCCTTCGATCTGGTCAGTAGGGATGGCCTCTTCAAAATCCTTCCCCAAATTGGATGTCCACCCAAACTTCTCAGCATCATCAGATCCTTCCACGAAGACATGAAAGGCACCGTCGTCTTTGACGGCTCAACATCAGCTGCCTTCAACATACGGAGCGGAGTGAAACAGGGTTGCGTCCTGGCTCCCACCCTGTTTGGAATCTTTTTTGCTGTGATGCTGAAACACGCATTCGGTCCTGCAGCTGAAGGCATATACCTCCGAACCAGGACAGACGGTAAGCTCTTCAACCTCTCCAGACTAAGAGCCAAGACCAAAGTCCAGCTGAGGTGCCTGCGTGACTTCATCTTTGCAGACGACGCGGCAGTAACCGCCCACTCAGCTGAGGACCTACAGCAGCTCATGACTCGCTTCAGCGATGCCTGCCAAAACTTTGGGCTTACCATAAGCTTGAAGAAAACACAGGTCATGGGACAGGATGTTGACTCTCCCCCAGCCATCAGCATCAATGACCATGAACTGGATGTCGTCCATGACTTTGTTTATCTGGGCTCAACAATCTCAGACACCCTCTCACTTGACATAGAGCTCAACAGGCGCATCGGCAAGGCAGCTACCACCATGACCAGACTGACGAAGAAAGCATGGAACAACAGCAAGCTGACTGAGCACACAAAAATCCAGATCTACAGAGCCTGCGTCGTGAGCACCCTCCTGTATGGCAGCGAGTCCTGGACTTTGTGTGCCCGACAAGAGCAAAAGCTCAATGCTTTTCACATGCGTAGCCTCCGACGCATTCTAAACATCACCTGGCAGGACAAGGTCCCGAACAACACTGTCCTGGAAAGAGCTGGGTGCACCAGCATGTACACGCTGCTGAAACAGAGACGCATGCGCTGGCTTGGCCATGCCGTGCGCATGGACGACGGACGGATCCCCAAAGACCTCCTCTACGGAGAACTGGTGCAGGGAAAACGTCCCACAGGCAGACCACAGCTGCGATTCAAAGACGTGTGCAAGAGGGACCTAAAAGCCTTGAATATCGACAAAGACAACTGGGAAGCAACAGCCCTCGAACGGTCAGCCTGGAGACAGACTGTGCAGAAAGGTCTCTCCAAGTTCGAAGAGACACTCGCTCAGCGGCACGAGGAAAAGAGAACGAGAAGAAAGGCTGCAGCCCAGGCAGACAGACCAGCGTCAGACTTCATCTGTGCCCTCTGCCACAGGGACTGTCATTCCCGCGTCGGACTGGCCAGCCACACCCGGCGCTGCACCAGAATAGGCACCCAGAGCGCAACTCCATAGTCTTCCGAGACTGAAGGACGCCTATGAGACATACATAATCACTCATACATATATACACACACAGATATGTACTGATGTATACGCACATATACGCAATGTAAATAGTATATCACCTGTGTATGCATATACGTACACCAACGTCAACGTGTATACACAGACACATGCACACATGTGTATCTATATGCGCACCCCCCTTCACATTAAAAAAACAACAACAGTTATTTATCTTTACAATTGTGTAATACAGTATTGTCTGGAATTCTAGTGTAGTATCTACATAACTATTTAGTTTTCTATTCCTTTTAATAATTTTTTTTCTCCTATTCATAGAGTGGAAAACGTATCTGGACACGCTGTGACTTTGGTGGCTAAGAGAGAGAGAGAGAGAGAGAGAGAGAGAGAGAGAGGAGAGGGAGGGAGGGAGGGAGGGAATTGTTTGTGCTTGTGTGTCTGTGTTATGTATGTACGTGTGTACGGACGTCCACGATCATGTTTTGTGTTGAATGTTTACTTAAAGTTCTGTCCAGAGAGCCAGGGAGACAGAGAGAGAGAGAGAGAGAGAGAGAGAGAGAGAGAGAGATGTGTGTGTGTGTGTGTGTGTGTGTGTGTGTGTGTGTGTGTGTGTGTGTGTGTGTGTGTGTGTGTGTGTGTGTGTGTGTGTGTGTGTGTGTGTCTTTGTTGCATGTGTGTGCAAGCGCGCCCGCATGCAGCTATATTTAGTGTTGAATGCTTCCTTATGTTGGCGTTGTTTCTTCTTTTTGTTGGCGTTGTTTCTTCTTTTTGTCTTCTTTTTGTTGGCGTTGTTTGTTCTTTTTGTTGGTGTTGTTTCTTCTTTTTGTTGGTGTTGTTTCTTCTTTTTGTTGGTGTTGTTTCTTCTTTTTGTTGGTGTTGTTTCTTCTTTTTGTTGGGGTTGTTTCTTTTGTTGGTATTGTTTCTTCTTTTGTTGGTATTGTTTCTTCTTTTGTTGTGTTTGTTTCTTTCTTTTTGTTGGTGTTGTTTCTTTCTTTTTGTTGGTTGTGTTTTGTTGTTTTGTTTTCATCTTTTTGTTTTTGTTCTTCTTGTGTTGTTGTGTTCTTTTCTTGTTGTTGGTGTTATTTCTTCTTTTTGTTGTTGTTGTTTCTTTCTTTTTGTTGTTGTTAGTTTCTTCTTTTTGTTGGTGTTTTTCTTCTTTTTTGTTGTTGTTGTTTCTTCTTTTTGTTGTCGTGTTTTTTTTTTTTGTTGGTGTTGTTTCTTCTTTTTGTTGGTGTTGTTTCTTCTTTTTGTTGTTGGTTGTTTCTTCTTTTGTGTTGGTGTTGTTTCTTCTTTTTGTTGTTGTTGTTTTTTTTTTGTTGGTGTTTTCTTTTTTTGTTGTGTTGTTTCTTCTTTTGTTGGTGTTGTTTTCTTTTGTTGTTGTTTTTCTTCTTTTGTTGTTGTTTTTCGTTTTTTCTTTCTTTTGTTGGTGTTGTTTCTTGTCTTTCTTTGTTGGTTGTTGTTTCTTTCTTTTTGTTGGTGTTGTTTTTCTTTTTTTGTTGTTTGTTTGTTTTTTTCTTTTTTGTTGGTGTTGTTTCTTCTTTTTGTTGGTGTTGTTTCTTTCTTTTTGTTGGTGTTGTTCTTCTTTTGTTGTTTCTTTTTTTGTTGGTGTTGTTTCTTCTTTTTGTTGGTGTTGTTTCTTTTTTTGTTGGTGTTGTTTCTTCTTTTTGTTGGTGTTGTTTCTTCTTTTTGTTGTTGTTGTTCTTTTTTGTTGTTGTTTCTTCTTTTTGTTGGTGTTTGTTTCTTTTTTTTTTTTGTTTTGTGGTTTGTTTTTCTTCTTTTTGTTGGTGTTGTTTTCTTTCTTCTTTTTGTTGTGTTGTTTCTTCTTTTTGTTGGTGTTGTTTCTTTCTTTTTGTTGTTGTTGTGTTTCTTTCTTTTTGTTGTCGTTGTTTCTTCTTTTTGTTGGTGTTGTTTCTTCTTTTTGTTGGTGTTGTTTCTTCTTTTTTGTTGGTGTTGTTTCTTCTTTTTGTTGGTGTTGTTTCTTCTTTTTGTTGGTGTTGTTTCTTCTTTTTGTTGTGTGTTTCTTCTTTTGTTGGTGTTTTTCTTCTTTTGTTGTGTTGTTTTCTTTCTTTTTGTTGGTGTTGTTTTTTCTTTTTGTTGGTGTTGTTTTTCTTTTTGTTGTGTTCTTTTTTTTTTTTTTTGTTGGTGTTGTTTCTTTCTTTTTGTTGTCGTTGTTTCTTCTTCTTTTTGTTGGTGTTGTTTCTTTCTTTTTGTTGTCGTTGTTTCTTCTTTTTGTTGGTTTGTTTCTTTCTTTTTGTTGTCGTTGTTTCTTCTTTTTGTTGGTGTTGTTTTCTTCTTTTTGTTGTCGTTGTTTCTTCTTTTTGTTGGTCGTTGTTTCTTTCTTTTTGTTGTGTGTTGTTTCTTCTTTTTGTTGGCGTTGTTTCTTTCTTTTTGTTGGCGTTGTTTCTTCTTTTGTTGTTGGTGTTGTTTCTTCTTTTGTTGTTGGTGTTGTTTCTTCTTTTTGTTGTTGGTGTTGTTTCTTCTTTTTGTTGTGTGTTGTTTCTTCTTTTTGTTGTGGTTGTTTCTTCTTTTTGTTGTTGGTGTTGTTTCTTCTTTTTGTTGTTGGTGTTGTTTCTTCTTTTTGTTGTCGTTGTTTCTTTTTTGTTGTTGGTGTTGTTTCTTCTTTTTGTTGGTGTTGTTTCTTTTTTGTTGTTGGTGTTGTTTCTTTTTGTTGTTGGTGTTGTTTCTTCTTTTTGTTGGTGTTGTTTCTTTCTTTTTGTTGGTGTTGTTTCTTCTTTTTGTTGGTGTTGTTTCTTCTTTTTGTTGGTGTTGTTTCTTCTTTTTGTTGGTGTTGTTTCTTCTTTTTGTTGGTGTTATTTCTTCTTTTTGTTGGCGTTGTTTCTTTTTTGTTGTTGGTGTTGTTTCTTCTTTTTGTTGGCGTTGTTTCTTCTTTTTATTGGTGTTGTTTCTTCTTTTTGTTGTTGGTGTTGTTTCTTTTTTGTTGTTGGTGTTGTTTCTTCTTTTTGTTGTTGGTGTTGTTTCTTCTTTTTGTTGTTGGTGTTGTTTCTTCTTTTTGTTGTTGGTGTTGTTTCTTCTTTTTGTTGGTGGTGTTGTTTCTTCTTTTTGTTGTTGGTGTTGTTTCTTCTTTTTGTTGTCGTTGTTTCTTTTTTGTTGTTGGTGTTGTTTCTTCTTTTTGTTGGTGTTGTTTCTTTTTTGTTGTTGTGTGTTGTTTCTTTTTTTTGTTGGTGTTGTTTCTTCTTTTTGTTGGTGTTGTTTCTTCTTTTTGTTGGTGTTGTTTCTTCTTTTTGTTGGTGTTATTTCTTCTTTTTGTTGGTGTTATTTCTTCTTTTTGTTGGTGTTATTTCTTCTTTTTGTTGGTGTTATTTCTTCTTTTTGGTACCAAAGCACAGGTACTGTTCTGTACCCTTGACAACAAAGCAGTGAGCGAAAAATGTCCATCAGTTATGTTCAGAGGAATCAATATTGAGCAAACAAACTACTCACGCTATCTTGGCATCAGTTTTTATAGAATGTTAACCTTCAGAAAACATGTAGAAACCACTAAACTCAAATATAAAAAGGCCTTTCAATCCTGAAAGCAATGGCAGATAAAGGCATTGAACGTTATCTCTTTCAACTATACCAAGCTGTGTCATCGATTATGGACTGGGCCTCACTACGTTGTTACAGACAAACCTGCTAAAACTAGAAAGAATGCAAAATGAAGCGATGAGTTGTGATCCTCAGACCCACAAAAGACATACCCACGGTGACTATGCGATACCTGCTCGATCTTCCTTCAATACAGTCAAGACACAAAACAGAACAAGTAAAGGCATATTTCAGGGCATTGGAGAACCCAGAAAACCCACTCCATCAGATAATTGGAACAGCAAAAGGCAACAGACTCCAACATGGAAAGTCATAAATGGGACATGCAGAAGAATCTATTCAGCATGGGTGTCAACTGAAGAACTCAAAGGGACAAAGGAATGGGAAAACATCCCAACCATTTCAACAATCTGTACAAAACTATCACACCCAAAACTATAGGGAGACACTGTCACGAATGGCCAGAAGGGAAAACAAATGCAGAAATTGAGCTACTCGTGGAGCATCTAAGCTGCAACCCCAAAGATATAATTATATCCATAGATGGCTCAGTCATCAATAACAAATCTGGATGAGGCTTCACTGTCAAACAGAATGGAAACACCATCAGACATGAAGAAAACGCTACATATGATATCACAACCTCCAGTCTGACGATGGAAATTGAGGCAGTCACACATGCACTACAATGGCTGATGACATGAAAGAAAGCCATGCTTTCATCCTGATTGACTCAATGAATCTACTTCAAAAAGTGCAAAATGGAGTAGGGACACCAGAATGGCACAAAGCAATAAACAGTATCAACCTAAAAAGTCTCACGTGGATCTACTGCCCTGGACACGCTGGTGTTAAGGGAAATGAACGGGCCAATAAACTTGCAGGAAATGCCACTACAACAAAAATTCTCCATCTGAGAAAGTCTGAGTTCTTTAGACGCTTCAAATCATATCTTCGTGAACAAAATGTGAGTCATCATACCATCGAACGCCTTACCCATAAAGGAATAGATAGAGGAAGTGGCCGGAAATCCACTATGAAAGGAAAAACGAAAGCTATCATTAATCAGATCAACATTGGTATCATCTCAAAAGTAACACTGCACAGACTCTTACAGCGTGGAATGGAAAGTATTTGGGCTTTTCCTGGAACAGAGACAAAGGAAAAGTGAAGAAAAGAAACAGACAGATGAAGAACAAGCAAGTTGGCCAAACCGTCTGTGTGTGTGTTTGTGGGCTGTTTGTTGATTGTTATCCAGATATGTCTGTAAGTCGGTCATGATATGTATATATGGGTGTCTCCTCTTTATTGGTGTTGTTGTTGTTGTTGTTGTTGCTGCTGTTGTTGTAGCTGTTGTTGTCGGCCACCATGCTGTGTCGATATGGGTGAGTATACATGAATGTACGTGTATATGTCTGTGTGCGGGCATGTGGATATAATTATGCATGTATTTACTGTTATTTGTTATTTTCATCTCTTACCTGTTTGTTTATCTACATACTCCTTTATTCTGTAGTTATTTGTTCACCTACTTACTTCTTATTCACTTACTCACTCATTCACTTGCTTACTTGCTTACTTGCTCACTTCTTGCTTACTTACTTGCTTGCTTACCTACTTACTCACTTACTTACTTTCTTATGTACTTACTTACCTACCTACTTACCTATCGATGATTAAGGAAATATTGGCTTCACCTAGTTGACAGATGGCTGAGCAATTGGGCATTGACAAAAAGGGCGGGGGGTGGGGGTGGGCTGGTTCGGTCATGTGAGACGAGTTTATACAAAATAGCTAGCTGTGCTGTGAGTCAGACCTCTAATTATTTATTTATTTACTGTATATATACGTTACTTTTCTGAAGGTAAGATACAACATACACATGTCATTTACATGTAACCAAGATTATTCCAGTGGTACGCTGGTAAAATACCAATACAAAATATAGACTAGGTAAAACACAGTCTACGTAGGGCCTTAGGAACTGGCCAGCTCATGGGTTTATGTGCAGGCTTAAGGCTTGTACCATGATCACCATGCACGTGGCACCTGTGACGTTACTGCATATGGAATTCATTCCGAGCGCGGAGACGTCATCTTGAGAAACTGAAACTGAAACAGCGTAGAGTCTCATGGGTCCTGATCCCCTGCTCCTTCCCTCCATATCAACATCTTACTAGCGCATAGGGCATGGGCAGACTTCAGGAATCTGTCCAAAAATTGCTGGCAAACTTGGTGCAGCACTTATGGTATTGTCCGAGTGCCATTAACCTCTTTTGAATGAAAACTCAAAATTCCATATTCTCTCTTTGTCTCTGTTTTTTTTTTTCTGTCTCTGTGTCTCAGCCTATGTGTGTGTCAGTACCCCCCCCCCCCTTCCTTCCTCTCTCTCTCTCTCTGTGTCTCTCTCCCTCTCGATCTCCCTCTTGCTCTCTCTCTCTCTCTCTCTCTTAAATACACACACACACACATATACACGTGTACACACTCACCCACACATACATACACACACATACGCACACACATATACACGCGTACACACACACACGCGCGCACACACATACACACTATTAATAGGGACATTTTTATAGTTCTGTGTCTGCGTTAAACACATACTTAAGGCACCCAACAGTGCCAAACCACAGTATGACTTACCGCTTTCAGCGCAGTTTCCAACCTTGCCCTTCACCAATGCGCAGCCAAAGCTCCAGCGGCGGTCCTCGTAGTAGTCGTTGTGCTCGCTCTTGATGTGGTACAGGAACTGTCCAATGAAATTCATGGGCTTGTCAAATTCATTGTCCCAAGTTGAAGTCACTCCATTCAGTGCTGCACTCAGCGCCACCATCACAGCCACCGTGTATTTGAAGAGGAAGGCCTGTAGAATTGATATTTAATATATTATTGATGTTGTTGTTGTCATTGTGTTGCTGTTGTTGTTGCTGTTGTTTGTTGTTGTTGCTGTTGTTGTTGTTCTTGCTGCTGTTGTTGTTAATGTTGTTGATGTTGTTGTTGCTGTTGTTGTCTTCGCCATCATCATCGTCCTCATAATGATCATCGTCAACATTAAAAACAACAATAAGAAAGGAGTCTGGGTTTCAGAGAGAGAGAGAGAGAAAAGAGAGAAAGAGAAAGAGAGAGAGAAAGAGAAAGAGAGAGAGAAAGAGAGAGAAAGAGAAAGAGAGAGAGAAAGAGAGAGAGAGAGAAAGAGAGAGAGAGAGAGAGAAAGAGAAGAGAGAGAGAGAAAGAGAAAGAGAGAGAGAGAGAAAGAGAAAGAGAGAGAAGAGAGAGAGAGAAAGAGAGAGAAAGAGAGAGAGAAAGAGAAAGAGAGAGAGAGAGAAAGAGAAAGAGACAGAGAGAGAGAGAAACTGAAACTGAAACTGAAACTGTTTATTGTCATTACCCGAAAAGGTCTTTTGACAAGGGGGATAACAATTTTCCAGTAGTGCGACACATAATCCACTCTTTGTATGTGCGCAAATTCTTCACACATAATCCAAAAAAAATATCGAACATCCATTCCTTGAACAGTCGAACATATTCAAATCATATATAATGAACAATCATCCATTTTACCACTACTACATAATGCAAAGAAAACAACAACAAAAAATATCAGAACAGTGTTCCCACATTCAGGCCAATAATTTGTCTAGGTTTAGACAAACCAAAATCTTTTTCACACACCCACACCCACTCACACGCATCCATATACGCTCACACGCGGGCGCGCGCTCGTGCGCACACACACACACATCAAAACTGTAATATGATGAAACATCTGGGCTAGACCACCCAAACCTTACATTTAGTGATAATAATATAATCTTCACATAACTGCCCCAAAATACTCTGTTAACAAGGGACATCACTATGCCTTTTATTTATTTGTTTTTTGGTTTGTTTGTTTTTTTTGTTTTTGTTAACATGTATAGTAGACCCTTAAGTGTCTATATACCCTTTCAATATCCACTTCTAACATATTCTACAAATATACCATTATTTTCATATTATTAGCTACTCTTAAATTATCGGCAAACAAAGCAAAATAAAGCAAATGAAAACAGCTCTTTGCAAAACAGAGTCTATAATAAAGCGGCTTCTTTTGGAGTTAACGTGATATAGCCCACATCAGTCAAAAGAGATTAAATTAATCCCAGTACGATATTGTCTAGCACTATTGTCGGGCTTGTAAGTGTTTATGTCTTACTTTTTGTGCTTCCGCAATGTATAGTGCCACTGATTTGATTATGACTTCGTCATCAGATGACAAAATAGATACAACATCTTGTCTTTTGGCCATGTCGGATTCAAAAACTTTGCATTTTCCACGTATTGTGTCAAAAATTTGGCATTGGAATAAAAAGTGTTTTTCATTATCGACATTGTTTCCACATAAGGGGCAAGGATATACTGTGGACGTCCCAGGTTGAAACCAATTTTTATTTGCATTGAAACCAAGTGTTCTTAATCTAAATCTTGCGTAATTAGTTCTTTGCCATTTATCCGTAACAACACTGAGATATTTTTCGGTTTGAAAAACATCTTTAAATGAGAAGAACCAACTATATTTTTCTTTGTTTTCCATATCTGAGTGCCAATTTTGTTTAAACGAACAAATAAGCCTGTCTTTAAATTCATTAATAAACTGACACTCATTTCCTACTCCCTGGGACAACCACACGATTCCAAACCCAAGTTCTGATAAAGCCTTTTTTACCTGATAGGCCCAGTTCTGTTTTCCTATTTCCATTTGAGTAACCATCATTTCATATGCCTGTTTACATAACCGAGATTGTGGAAGCCTTAACAATTTCAACCAGTATTTAATACTCTTCACAAAGGTTCTAATGTATAAAGGATATCTTCCAGTTTCTCCATATAAAACAGTATTAGAAGAGTGAATTGGTACAGCCAAAAAACGTTTTATAGCATATGTATGCACTTTTTCCATATGTGGATTTACAGTAAGACCCCATACTTCAGCTGCATATGTAAGTAAAGGTTCTATCTGTGTATCAAACATTTTCCAATATAAATTACAATCAATAGAATTGAGCTTCCGTAAGGATTTTAAAATTTCAATAACACCTTTTTTCCCTTTATTACAAGATTCTTCCCATGCATAATTTAAACTTAATTTTGTCGAAAATATTATTCCTAAGTATTTATAAGAATTAACAACTTTAACCTCGTTAATTCCATAGAGCCATTTTTCGTGTTTTGATAAATGTCCACCCTTCCTGAAAATCATAATATTAGTTTTATCCATGTTAACTGTTAAAGCTAGTCGATCCGATTCTTCCTTTAAGACATTTAACTGGTTTTGTAAGCCTTTGACTGTACCAGAGAGAAGAACAACATCGTCTGCAAACAGCAATAGGAATATCTCAATAACCCCAGGGATAATTTGAATGCCATGCCTGCCTTTTCTTGACAGTTCCACTGCTAATTCATTAATGAAAAATGAAAACAATTGAGGACTCAATTGACACCCCTGTTTCACTCCTTTAGGGCATTCAAAATAATCTGAATATACACACTTCTCACGCACGCATGCAAACAGTGAGTTATAAACTCCTCTTAGGGCCATATATAATTTTCCATTCACACCACTTTTACGTAATATATTCCAAAGATTATTACGATTCACAGAATCGAATGCCTTCCTAAAATCCACAAATGCAACATAAAGTTTCTTATTTAAAAGTAAATGCTTCTGCACAAGGGAGTAAAGTGTGAAAATATGATCAATTGTACTGTATTTTGCTCTAAATCCAGCTTGTTCTTCAACTATTTTCTCTTCTTTTTCTGCCCACTTTGTTAATCTCTTATTCAAAATATATGTATAAACTTTACTTACTATACTTGTTAGAGCGACTCCTCTATAATTATCTGGATTATTCACATCTCCTTTTTTATGAATTGGGATTATTATGGACTTTGCCCATTCTGACGGAAAAATGCCATTATCAAAAAGCTTGTTACATAAATGGACAAGGAAATCAATTACATTAGCATTTGCATGTTTTAACATTTCGCTGATTATTTGATCTGGTCCTGCGCTCTTTCCTGCTTTCAAATGCCTGATACTCGCAGTCACTTCTTCTTTAGTTATAGGCTCATTGAAAAGGGGCTCAAAATTATTTTCTTCCTCTACTATATTACTCTCTTGTGCAGTATTTCCCCCGATATCATTGAAAACACTGCAGAAATGATTGTACCATTGTTCAATAGAGATTTCATTGTACACAAAGGCCTTTCTATTAACAGATCTTATTATTGACCAGAATGTCCTGGAGTCATTGATGGAATCTTTGAGTGTTCTTATTTTCTTATCTTCGTATTCCCTTTCTTTCGTTTTCCTTAGTTTAACATACTCTTTTCGTGATATGACATATGCTTCTCTTTTTTCTTTTTTTTCTTTTTCTGTTTTGCATCTCTGGAATCTTTTCAGTAGCCTCTTAACTTCTTGTTTCTTTCTTTCACATTCCTTATCAAACCAATCATTCTGTTTCTTTTGTCCTTGTCTCACTGTTCGTACCATACACGCAGCTGCCCCGCATAAAGCCTTAGTAAACTGCTCCGAACTGTCATTCACATTATAATCTAACAAACCGAAAGCTGTCTGTAGACAATTGTTGAACTCAGAACCATCAAGCTCTTGTACAAATAAACTTGCTAATTCTTCAGACCATACAATTTTTTCTTCCCCTTGTTGCCTTGCACTTTCTACATATGTATGATTATTTCCCCTTTTCCATATTACCTCAACAGGTAGATGCCATGAATCAACACAGTTACCTACCCGTAAATCAAAGCATGAGACCAGATTATATGGAACAAGAAAATAGTCAATCACACTACACCCTTTGGAGACACAAAAGTGTATTCACCCTCTGTATCTCCATCACAAAAACCATTCAAAATAACCATATCCAACATGAAACATAAGTTCAACAATGTTTTGCCAAAACTATTCACAGTTTCATCTTTAGAACAACGTACATCACATTCATTATACATCCTGTCATACTCAATGTCTTCCAAATAAGTAGTCATGTCTTCAGGCGCAAACTGTTCGTGACCTGTTCTAGCATTGAGATCTCCCATAATTATAAAATGTGTTTTTTCTTTTTCAAACTGTTGTAGCATTAATTCTTCCAGCATCAAGATCCCATCTTTAATTAATGTTTCGTTATATCTAGGGCTTCCTTCTGGCGCAACATAGCATGCAATCAAAATCAGATCTTTGTCTAAATCAAATACATTTTTGTTTACTCTGATGGCAATGGTGTTATCATAATCTAACATTATTTCTTTCACACAATTTTCTAAAGTTTTTTTCACCAACAATAAAACTCCACCCGAATTCCTGCCATGGTGTGACAATTTCTTAGCTGGAGCGTAAAACTTCAAATAATCAGTGAACAAACAGCTGAAATCAAACGAAGTATCAAGAAAACATTCAGTAAGACAAACAAAATCAAATTTTGTTACATAATTTATGAAGGAAACGTTCTTCAATTTACTGTACAAATTTTCAACGTTGTAATTCAAAAAGGACCACTGGTTTGGATGGCCATGCCTGTCCTATGGCTTTCTGGAAGTACCGGAACGCAAGCTCCTGTTGCCAAGGTTACCGCCTGCTCCTCTGCCGCGGGCCGTGCTTGTTGACGTCCGTCGCGGTTGGCTGCCCATGCTCACCCTCTCACCCGTCTGTCGGTCTGCCGCAGGACTGCCGCGTGATGCACGTGCGTCCGTGTCTGTAAGACGCCCGGTGTCATGCCCCTGGGAACTCCTGTTGGCGTCACGCTGAAGCTCGGCCCGGTTTGCACGTGAGATGACAGGCGGGGAAGAGGAGGAGGAAGGGGAACCACCACTCGCGACTCTGCCCCGTTAGAGGTGACAACTCCTCTCGTCATCTCCCCATCTTGAGGGGGGTCCCCACCAGCGACTTCATCCCGCCGATTGGTGAAGGTGGGCGTAAGATCGCTGTTCTGGTGGTCTTGGTCCAATCACCAAATTGTCCCTTTTGGAAGTATGCTCTTTTTGCCTTCACTACTGCCTTGCAACGATTTGTGCCTGTGTTCTTGTTAGTCGTTTGCGACCCTGATACCTTTCAC
>JAPXFY010000024.1:14059067-14069067 GCA_030674185.1 Monoplex corrugatus
AAATACAGATATCATCAGCGTACTGTTCCAAAACAACACGATTTCAGAGTACATTAGGAAGATCCTGTTTAAGGATATTAGATAAAATAGGTGCTATCACTGAACCTTGAGGAATTCCCATGTCAAGACGTCGTGAAGTAGAATAACTTGTTCCCACTCTTGCCTGAATTGTTCTATTCGCTAATTAGGACTTAATATAATCATACACATTGCCAGATAGACAATAGATTTCAGCTTGTACAATGAACGTGTATGCAAAACGTGATCATAAACTTTTTTCACATCAAAAAAAAGTTGTTAACATATTTTTTTCTGCGGACAAAGTGTTGTTTTATCTGAGTTGTAAGTTTAACCTGGTGCTCAACTGTGGATCTCCCTTTTCTGAAACCTGCCTGGTTTACTGGAATAACGTTATTTTTATCACAGTAATGTATACGCCTGTTTAAGACCAATCTTTCCATTAGTTTGCTCGTATGGGACGTCATGGCATTAGGTCTGTAGCTGTTTTTATTGTTTTAGGCTTTCCTGCTTTTAATATGGGTATAACAATAGACTTTTGCCATACCTGTGCTACAGTTCCACTCAACCAGCATTTCTGAAAAAATTTGTGTAAGGAATAATGCAGATTTCTGGAAGATGCTTAATCATTTCAGTTGAAACTGCATCGACTCCTACCAAACTCCTTTAGTTGTGTAGAGACAAGATAGTGTTTTATAGCTATTCTAAGGTGATTGGAGAATTAAACCAGCGATCATTCTGAGGTATTGGATCAGTGAAGATCGGATTGTTAGCTGCCATTTCTCTGTGTGTGTGTGTGTGTGTGTGTGTGTGTGTGTGTGTGTGTGTGTGTGTGTGTGTGATGTGTGTGTGTGTGAGTGTGTGTGTGTGTGTATGTGTGTGTGTGTGTGTGCGTGTGTGTTTGTGTGTGTGTAGAGTTCTACCCGTATAAAGATAGACATCAAGCAGCCCGTTCCACATTCACTTTTTGGACAAGACTACAGAATGGTAAGTGTGTTTTTTCGAGAGTACAACTGTCTTTATCTAACTGCTTGTACCATCAGAGCAGTGTGGGAAAGGGACGACGGCCAGTAGTCTGTTGGAGGACATGAAGTGGAGAAATCCCATGTCATGTCAAGATCTCTTTAACACCGTCAGATTCAATTCTTCCTTCAATTTAAATCCATATGTCTTTTTTTGTGTTATTGCTTGTAGAGCTTGTGGGGTTGCGTTCTGTCAAATGGCTAAACCATTATAAAATTCTGTGGTGATGAAGGTGATGATGAGCACTGTTTATTCCCACCATGTCTTGATCTGGACCTCTCTGATCATGTCCAATTTGATCGTCTTGACATCTTCCCACGAGCAACGCGACTCACAGGTTATTCAAAAATCATCCCCCCACATTCCAGAACATCACCCAAAATCCCTTCCTGTGACACATGGTAGAGATGCTATTGATCCCCCTCACCTACTCGAGTTTGTCTCAAGGGGTTTGGTCAGGGTCAGCCTTTACACTGGTATGTCAGGGTGGGGATGAAAATGGACACACACACACACACACACACACCGTCTAATATCACTTTAGTGAAAAGACGTTAAAATCAAGCAACGAACGAACAACACACACACACAAACACATCGGTAGGCAAGCGGGACTGTGTGACTGCTGGTATGTGCCATGATTACTGCTGTTTCTGCATTTCTCCGATACTGTTTCACTCGTTAAGCCAAATTTCTAAGTTAGTCTTTCACGACGGCCAGTGAACACCGTGGTAAGTTCCCAGCTGCCAGCTGTCGGCGTTTGTTTTCTTCCCTGCTGACGCACCATTTTTACTACTTTTCTATTTTATTTTACAGCTACTAAAGAATGCTGATTGGCAAAGTATTTGATATTACCAGAAAGCTCAAAACGTGCTCTTTGCGAGCATATTGTCACGGGAGGGAATTTTTCACAACAGAGACCCCTCAGGTAGAAACAGGCCCACATCTGTAATTCAGTCTGAGACAAGATGTTGACAATGTCTGGCAAGGCAGACAAACTAGACTTTAGTGAAAGCTTAGGATTTACCAACGCACAACCCCTCAGGTAGAAACAGGCCCATCCTGTACTTCAGTCTAAAACATGAATGGACAATGTCTGGCAAGCCAGACAACCAGCCTCTCGACTTATGGCAGAGGATTAACCAACATCTAGCAGCACAGCCAGTCACACTTATGTTAGCTGTAAACGAGAGAATCAAACAATAGAGCCAGGTGTAGATGCAACTCTGTTGGGACGTCTTCAAGTATCACCCCAATGAAAGAGTGTCATTGTCTCAGTGGCAGGTTCTGCCTGTGCTTTCCACCAACCCTCTTCATGCATTCGCAGTAAAGAACATCTCGAAAGGTCGCTTAAGACAGGTGGGGTCAGAGCCCCAGCGTGTTCTGATCCACGCTCTATAAATGAAAAGGGAAAATAACACAGAGACGAGAATACAGACACAGAGGACGGAACAGTCAGAGAGTTGATGGTTGTAGTGGGAGACAGGCCACTCAACCTGGCAGAGGTGCTGAGACTTTGCTAGAAACATGTAATGAAGGTACGTTGATATTTCATTTCAATGTAGAGATTTAGGGCTGATAGACAAAGACGTAGGATTGCTTTAGAACGTGGGCAAATGGGAATAAGAGGATGAATGATTATGCTTTGGGTTGAACAGCTTGATTAAACAAGCTATGTTGGCTTGTGATGCTATGTGTGGACTGCTTTTGAAAGTTATTGCTAATGTGTGTGCTTAGTGCGTTTCTACTCATCCCTCTCCTTCCTTCTTGTTGTGTGTGATCTATATAATTATAGAAAGGTTATTCCACAAAATCATCCCCCCACATTCCAGAACATCACCCAAAATCCCTTCCTGTGACACATGGTAGAGATGCTATTGGTCCCTCTCACCTACTCGAGATTTAAATTTTTAAACATATGTGGACAGACGTTGACAGAAATAACGAAAAAGAGACACACAACGAGAAACATGAAGCCTTAGAGAAATAGACAACGCTTAGTACGAAGAAACTCGTGTTTTATTCTTTGCTACCTCCAGTATATGAAGACTTTATTCCTAGTTCGATTATTTGCTTGTAAAGTGGTGTAAAGTAAAGCCTTTCAAAGTCAACTTTAAGTATTAGAGACTTTTAGATTACACTCACGTATCCAATACGGGCCAGATATGTAACGTACCGACTATGTATCGCATTTTTTCGCGGGATTATATCGATACGTGCCGCTTTGATAGGGACATGTCTACGTATGGAAGTCTGGTTGTACGTGCTCTTCCCCGTATTTAATTTGGGACTGCATAGGTCAAGTTTCAAGGTAAGTAATATTTTGGTTGTGTTTTGAAACCCTTTTTCTACCTTGTTATGTATGTCTTATGTCACTGAGTTTAAACAATTTATGTACGAGTCGACCAAACACACCAAGTGTCAGCAAGTGTCTCCTTGTTTCCTTTGATTTCATGCTCGTTGTTATCGTCCAGTACCTGTTTTTCACGTTTTCATCACTTCATTGACATGCTGAAAGTTACTATATGCACTTCCTCGTCAATGCATGTTTGTTTCATTCTTTGAACACAATTCATGTCTGGTGTGTCGTGGCCACATGTCTCTCAGTATTTTTTTTCACATGATCATACTAACCATACTAACAATTCAAGTGAATCGTTTTTTTTTCTCATGAGACCTACATGTTTCATTTCATTGTCATTCATTTGGTGATATAGTAATTATGTGCGAAAAAAAATGGTATGATGAAACCTCTATTGAGCTCTATTACAAGTTTGCAAGACTTCTTTACCCTCTCCCGTACCAAGGAGATACGTCACTTTACGTTTGTGTATGCACTTTCTCAGCTTGCTTCGGACATGTATATTCAAGTGCTATAGTTAATCACTTTGTGTATTCAAGTGCTATAGTTAATTACTTTGTGTATTCAAGTGCTATAGTTAATTACTTTGTGTATTCAAGTGCTATAGTTAATCACTTTGTGTATTCAAGTGCTATAGTTAATCACTTTGTGTATTCAAGTGCTATAGTTAATCACTTTGTGTATTCAAGTGCTATAGTTAATTACTTTGTGTATTCAAGTGCTATAGTTAATTACTTTGTGTATTCAAGTGCTATAGTTAATCACTTTGTGTATTCAAGTGCTATAGTTAATCACTTTGTGTATTCAAGTGCTATAGTTAATCACTTTGTGTATTCAAGTGCTATAGTTAATCACTTGTGTATCAATGTATGATAAACTCTATTGAGCTTATTACAAGTTTGTCAAGACTTTTATACCTCCCAGTCCAGAGATTTGCCACTTTAGTTATTTATGCACTTTCTCAGCTTGCTTCGGACATTGTGTATTCAAGTGCTATAGTTAATCACTTTGTGTACGTCATGTGAGACGACCTTGATAAATCGCCAACGAACTTTTGCAACAAATAGTTCAGTACTGGACTCCTTATGCTACAAATACACTGTCGGCTTCAATCTTGCTTACTCCCGGGACTATGGTAATGTGTACTAGTGCTTTGATGATATTCCAAGTGGAATTTTTCTTTGATGAATCCCATTCACCTCCTAGCAGCGATTTAACTTGTCTCCATGGTTTCCATGTGCAGTATAGCAGAGCACTGCATGTCTTGCAATCTGGTGAAGATACCTAGGTTATGAAGGTTCATTTTACGAACCACAATCCATGTTCGCTTTTCCTAAGGATTGTTATGATTGTTTACACCAGCAATTTTTTTCCACGTCGAGTTTCTATTATGCACGATACCTAACATTATAAATTGCGTTTTCAAGTTATGTTTCTCCATATCCGATTTTGTTTGAAGTTGCATTGCTCCATGTATGAACTATGTTTTCCAATTACGTTTCTCCATATGTTTTAGCTGCATTTTCCCATGTATGCATAATGGCTTCAAGTGGTACTTCTCCACATATGTATTGCATATTTAATCTGATTTTCACCATGTAAGAATTAACTTTTTCATACTGCCATTATCCATATATGAATTACATATTTAAGCTGCATTTTCCAATGTATGCATCTTGCTTTTTTTCACAATATTTCTCCAAATATGAATCATGATTTAATATGCATTTCTCCAAGTATGTATTTTGTTTTCACTCTGTAATTCTCCATATATGAATTGCGTTTTTATGCTGAATATTTCCACGTATGAATTTTCCTTTTCAATCTGCATTTATCCATATATGCTTTACGTTAATAAGCTGCAATTCCCAAGGTGTGCATTTTGTTTTCTTACAACATCTCTCCATATCTGAATCACGTTTTGAAATTGCAATTCTCCATATTTGAAGTGTTTTCAAACAGCATTTCTCCGTGTATACATTGTGTTTCTCTACCAACAATTGTCTGGGATGATTTTTTCTCTGTACGATTATTTTGCATTTTTCATGCCTTGCCTTCCTATATACGTTCCATGTCCTTATTTTAGAATATAGCATAATAATTTCGGGTATTGTGTTCAATCTCATTCATCCTTCAATTATGTTTATCCTTTGCAAGTATTCATTAGCCTACTTATTCTTGACATGGATGACAAGAGATTGTTCTTCTTTTCTTGATAAAACTCAATCATACCCAATTCCCCCAAACCCTTGAATCACGAACCACTGTGCATGCAGCACCTGGACTTCATCAACGAGACGGTCCACAGCTTCACACTAGTTCTTCATAAGTGTGCTTCACAACTGGTCTCAGTTCCAAGCTTCAGGAACTGTCGAGCCATCTCAGCACTCATTTCTGAGCCATCCCCTGCACTGGCTTACATCTTCACTGTGCCACCCACCTGCTTAGCTACAGTCAGTTTCAGAAACATCATCTGCACACAGGTTCCTCACCATTGCATGTTACAGAGGCTGACACAGACGGTATAATTAGGATGGGTTGGCTCTCGACATGGTCTTCGCCACATGAATCACCACCCTCATCTCTATGGTCACCAGGCAGTCTGCATTTCTTCGTTGTCTTCTACCTGACTGCTTGCTGACACACCAGATCATCTTTCGCCTCCATATTTCATTTGACGTCCTCCTGTATACGTCAAACGGACATGAACTTTGCTGTGCAACCAGAACGTATTCACATGTGCGCGACTCTCGTGTCGCAGTGCAGCAGAACATAGTTACCAGTGAGGCTGTTCCCGTAGTGCACCAGAACACATATACATGTGTGAGAATGACTGTTGCCATGAATATGCAGTCAAACTTCTCCCTTCCAAAGACAGTTATCTTCTCTGGAACTGAACTGCCCATATCGACTTCTACAGTGCCTCAGGAAGCATGCAAAAGTGTGTTCAGATTCATGCATCTTGGCATTAATTGAAAATGGTAAAATTACCCATTCCCAACCTTCCTATCGCCTGTCATTTGTGTACATGAACAACTCCTGAGATAGCTAATACATATATGTAATTCTATTTATGTTCACCTTCCCCCAAAATATAAAAAATAGGACATTTTTAAGGGGGAGGGGGCATATTATCACAGAAACGACTCATGTAGAAACAGGCCCATACCTGTACTTCATCCTGAGACAAGATGTTGACAATGTCTGGCAAGGCAGACGAACTAGCCTGTAGTAAAACCTTAAGATTAACCAATTTACAACCCCTCAAGTAGAAACAGGCTCTTACCAGTACTTCAGTGTGAAAATGAAGTGGACAGGTCTGGCAAGCCAGACAAACTAGCCTCTCAATGGATGGCTTGGCATTAAACAACATCAAGGCAGCACACAGCCGTCTCAACACTTATGTTATGCTGTAAACGAGACAAGTAAACAATAGAGCCAGCTGTACAAGCAGCTCTTTTGGGATGTTTTCGAGGATCGCCCCAGTGGAAGAGAGCGGTCCATTGTTTCAGTGGACAGGTTCTGGCCTGTGCTTGTCCACGTCAACCCCTCCTTCATGCATTCTCAAGTAGAAGAACCTTCTCGAAGGTCGTCTTAAGATAGGTGGAGTCAGAGCCCCAGCGTGTTCTGATCCACGCTCTATAAATGAAAAGGGAAAATAACACATAGAGAAGACAGACAGAGAGTTGACGGTCGTAGTGGGAGACAGGCCAGTCAACTTGGCAGAGGTGCGGAGTCTTTGCTAGATACATGTAGTGAAGGTACGTTGGTATTTTATTTTAGTGTAGACTTTTAGGGCTGATAGGCAAAGAAGTAGCATTGCTTTAGGACGTAGGCAAATAAGAATAAGAGGATGAATGATGATGCTTTGAGTTGAATATGCTTAATTAAAGAAACTAAAGTATTGCTAGTGTGCTTAGTGCGTTTCTACTTGTCTTTCTCCTTCCTTCTTGTTGTGTGTGATCTCTATACAGAATGGCAACCCCACACAATCATCCCTCACATTCCAGAACACCACCCCAAAATTTTCCTCCTGTGACATAGCTATCAAATTGCAGATGGCCAACTTCTGAAAAAAAACAGGAACCACTTTCTTCTTGACACTGCACAGATGATATTTTTGATGCTGGTGCTTAACCGCCAGCAGGTGTGGGGTGGGGGAAGTGGGGGTTGGCGGGTAAGGAAATGCAAGGGAGATCAGCATCATCATCATGTGCCCTGCCATACAGCGTTGGTGATCATGACCCTCCATGTGTACCTATCCCTTGTTGCTGCAAACACATCTTCCACCCTTCTGTCCTCAGCTACTGTGCAAGTCCGTCCAATATTTTCTCCCTGGGTCCACCTGGTGGTCTCATTCCCTCCAGCTTTCCTGTTGTGACCAGGTGCTCTAATTCCCCTTTCTTCATAAAATGGCCTATAAATGTTGCTTGTCTTTTCCTAATCTTCCTTATGAATGATCTTCTTTGTGTCTGCCTCCATCAAAACTGCCTCGTTTGTTTTGTTTGCTGTCCATGGAACTCTCAACATTCTTCTTAGAAACCACATCTTGGCTGCCTCAATCTTGTTCTGGCTTTGCGTGTTGACTTTCCACGCCTCACAACCGTATAACATTATCGGCTCTATGTAACATTCAAGAACTCTCTTCCTGATGTTAATTGATAGGCATCTGTTGATAAGAACGCTTATCATCTTCTTGAATGCTGTTTTGGCTTGGTCGCTCTGCTGGCTATTTCCGATGTGCATCTACCGTCTGGTGAGATGATTGTGAGATAACACAGGAAATAAAAACACACAAGGATGCTTCGGGTGCTTCCATACAAGCTGATGTTTATCGAAAAGAAAAAGAAAATAAATAAACAATACAGGATATTGATGTAATAGTGACGAATGGTGAACATCGCATGATCAGAGTTTCAAAAGACTTATGATGACAATTTCCTTCCTGCTTGTCTCTCTATCTGCCCAGATACAAACACAAGCTATAATACACTGTATCTTTACTCATTACCACTGACACCAAAGCACAAGCTCGGTTCGGTACGAGAGTTTTGTCCTAGGTTTTTTGTTATGTGAAAAACACCATTTTACTCTGATTCTGTTTCTGCAGTTTTTGTTTAAGTTAATAGTATCATTTTGTTCTGATTCTGTGTCGGTTGTTCGTTGGCACCAGTGTCATTAGTACATGAGTGAATCTGCGACTGAGGTTTTAACACTGGAAAGGGGAAATTTTACCTGCGCAAGAACTGTTGGTGAGAGCAGCTGTTGGTTTAGGTTGGTTTTGGTTGTTGGTTTTGGGTTGGGTTGGTTGGTTGGTTGGTTGGTTGGTTGGTTGGTTTAGGTTGTGGTTGGTTGGTTGGTTGGTTGGTTAGTGTTTGTGTGTGTGGTTGGTTGTGTTGGATTTGTGTTGTTTGTGTGTGTGTTGTGTGTGTGTTGTGTGTGTGTGTGTTGTGTGTGTGTGTGTGTGTGTGTGTGTGTGTGTGTGTGTGTGTGTGTGTGTGTGTGTGTGTGTGTGTATCATTCCTATGAATCTAAAATATGGGCCTTAAATATAGTTTTCCTTCTTCTTCTTCTTCTTCTACTTCATCTTCATCATCACCTTCATCACCTTCACTACCTTCATTATCATCAGCAGCAGCAGCATCGTCATCATCATCATCAACATCAGCATCAGCATCGCCATCTCATCATCACCATCATCACCTTCTTCTTCATCTTTATTTCTTCTTCATCTCAATTTTATCATCACCTTCATCATTATCGTCAACATCATCATCGTCATCATCATCATCACCTTCTTTTCTTCTTCTTCTTCTCTTCTCTTTCTTCTTCTTCTTCTTCTCTCTCTTCTTCTTCTCTTCTCTGTCTCTATCTCTATCTCTCTTCTTCTCTCTCTCTCCTATCTTCTCTTCTCTCTCGCTATCTGTCTCGTCTCTCTCTCTTCGCTCTATCTATCTATGTATCTATCTAGCTATCTAGCTATATCTCGCCCTCCAACTCGCTTTCTCTCTCTATCTCTCTCTCTCTATCTATCTATCTATTATCTCCAACTCGCTTTCTCTCTCTCTCTCTCTCTCTCTCTCTCTCTCTCTCTCTTCTCCCTTGTCTGTGTCAAGCTAGCTAAGGCTTGAGATAGAAGAGAGAGACAGAGAAACAGACCTATCAGCACTAACACCCCTTTCACTAACGAAATAAGGAAATCACTGGACAAAATTCATTTACACAAATTTTATTAAATCACAAACAACACAACATGACACACCATAGATACATATCATAAACACAAATATCACACCACTCGAGGTGGCACCAAGGAAAAAGACATTGTATCAACACATTTCGAATCCTCAAGGAAAACACCCCTAGAAGCCCTTGGCAACAACAACAACAAACCAACAAGATCAATATAAACTATGAGTGAATGCCTTAATAATGTTTCTTCTGCCAAGTGTAGCAACCTGCAGATAATGCTCTCAGCAGAAACAGCACGCAGCAGATCTAAGTCCACAGTGTCCTATGTGACCCTGTCACCACCGTCAGTTACTCTAACATAATCAAGCGCAGCCTTATCCACTGAAGTCTAACAGTGTTTATCCA
>JAPXFY010000024.1:14074067-14084067 GCA_030674185.1 Monoplex corrugatus
GTCAAAACAATGAATATGACAAAAATACATTCGAACTACAGTAAAGGTAAGTAATAAGGTTACTTCTAGTGTTCAACAACATTGTATAATTGTATGATTATGATTTATCGCGTATAAATGTCGTTACCATTATATTCTGAACTTATCCACCCTAAAGTGTGACCATGGTTTTATTCTAAACTTTAAATGTCCCCAAGAGGATTATATATATTCTGATATGTATTCGTTCTCAAATGTTGTTATGATTATATTTTTGAATAAAATTTGTCCTCAAGTTTTATTGTGATAATATTCTGATCCTTATTTTCCAAAATTAATTGTCATTACGATTTTTTTGTCTGCCCCTGAGGTGACAATATGAATATATTCTAAATTTTATTTGCCTTAAAGTGTCTTTACGGTTATATTCTAACCTTAGTTTGCCCTAAAATGTTATTTTGATAATATTCTGAGCTTTATTTGCCCTAGTTTTTTTTTGTTTTTGTTTTTTGTATACACTACAACGCAATACAACACATTTCAAATGCAGTATAATACAATGCAATGGAATGTAATACAAGGCAATGCAAGGCATGGCAACCAATGCAATCTAATGCAATACAATGCAATATAATGCAATACAATACAATACAAATACATCACAGTTGTAATGTTATTCTGACGTTTTCAACACAGTCAGATGGTTTGTGATCCACTATTACAATACTGTACATACTTCATTTCAATTGCCGGGACCTGTGACAAGTAGCAATTGTTTGAAATGTGTGTGATATTCAGACTCAATATGAATATTATGATGCCATATGTTGTGGTGATATGCGGGGGGGGGGGGGGGGATATTTGTTTCGTCAGTGCATGTCAATGGTGATTAAACTTTGTGTGTGTGTGTGTGTGTGTGTGTGTGTGTGTGTGTGTGTGTCTCTGTGTGTGTGTGTGTGTGTGTGTGTGTGTGTGTGTGTGTGTGTGTGTGTGTGTGTTGTGTGTCTTGTGTGTGTGAGTGTGTGTGTGTGTTGTGTGTGTGTGTGTGTGTGTGGTGTGTGTGTGTGTGTGTGTGTTTGTGTGTTTATGTGTGTGTGTGTGTGTGCTGTGTGTGTGTGTGTTTGTGTGTGTATGTGTGTGTGCGCGTGCTTGTGTGTGTGTGTGTGTTTGTGTGTGTATGTGTGTGTGCGTGCGTAGGTGCGTGTGTTTGTGTATGGTGTGTGTATGTGTATGTGTGTGTATGTGTGTTGTGTTGTGTGTATGTGTATGTGTACATGTGTGTCGTATGTGTGTGTATGTGTATGTGTGTAAATATATGTGCGTGTATGTGTGTAGTGTGTGTGTGTGTGTGTGCGTGCGTGCGTGCGTGTGTGTGCGTGCGTGCGTGCGTGTGTGTGTGTGTGTGTGTGTGTGTGTGTGTGTGTGTGTGTGTGTTCGTATGAGTATACTTGTGTTCAATGAGTCACTGAGAATTAATAATATATATATATATATTAAATATATATATATATTATACATGTATATATATATACATATATACGTGTGTTGTGTGTGTGTGTGTGTGTGTGTGTGTGTGTGTGTGTGAGAGAGAGAGAGAGAGAGAGAGAGAGAGAGAGAGAGAGAGAGAGAGCATACATGTGTGCACATACTATGATGATAGTAATAACAATTATGACGATAATAATAATAACAATTATGACGATAATAATGATGATGATGGCAATAATGATAATGATAATAATAATTATTGATACTACTACTACTACTACTGATAATGATGATGATGATGATGATGATGATGATGATGATGATGATGATGATGATGATGATGATGATGATGATGATGATGATGATGATGATGATGATAACGTACTGATCAACTGATCATTACCCATCACACACCATTACCATCGGGCTTGATGGTAGCCACTGCAGCAGACATCACAGCAACTCTCTGCCATTCATTATGGTCTTAATTTCTTTGTGGCGCTTCGTAGACCCTCAAATCGCTGATGTTGGTGATGTTGGATTTCTTTTGGCCTCAATTTTTCCTCAATTTTTCTTTGCAAAATTGTTCTCATTAATGTTGTGTTGGGGTTCCGATTTCAGTTTCAGTTTCAGTTTCTCAAGATGACGTCTCCGCGCTCGTAACGAATTCCATACGCACTAAAGTCACAGGTGCCATGTGTATGGCACAAGCCTTAAGCCTGCACATAAACCCATGAGCTGGCCAGGTCCTGAGAAAAACCGTGGCTCGCTCAAGGATTGAACCCACAACCCTTCTGTTATGAGCATGTTACTCTAACATCTGAGCTAATGGGCCACTAAAAACAATCCGCACCTCCGACGGAACGATTTGCATGTTAAGTGTATTTCGTTTTTCGTTTGTTGATTTCTGTCAGTGTTCATGTTAAGAGTCAAATTCATATTCATATATACAATGAAATAGACTAAAATTCTTGTTACAATGAACGTCCACAAAACTGATGTTCAATATTTACAGTATATATATATATATATATATATATATATATATATATATATATATATATATATATATATATATATATATATATTATTAACGCTCAGCAAATTAGAGCGAACCAATCAATTGTGAAAACTGGATGCTGTTCATGTTCATGACAATTGCCGGAGAAACGCCGAGGAGGTCAAGATCATTCGTAACATCAGCCTTCAGAGTCAGGGTTCTGCCTTGTCCACGTCGAAGGTTGACACGGTCGCTGAGGTTGGCAGACAATATGTCACCCAGGGGAGTGGGACACCTTGTCTGCATTCGAAGGCTGTGCCCGATCAGTCTCAGTCGGCGTCTTCGAAGCATCTTACTCAAGGGTGAGAACTTAGTCCGAGAGTAGAGCGCCTTGGTGGAGATTTTTTCTGGCCAGTAGATGCTGAGTAAAATCAACTAAAATTCTGGGTACAATGAATGTAACAGCCTGCATCATAAATTTAAATCATGCAATTAAAAAAAGAGACATACACATACATAACATAAAAAAGTGCTAATCTGACAGTTATGCCTGTGCATGCTCACCGTTTCTGTCAGCAATCGACGTCGGGCTGTCAGTTCGCTCAGAATGCTTTCATCTGTTGTTTTTATCTTTTCTTTTGACCCTGAGAAGTCGCCTGCAGAACCACATCTCAACTGCTACACACATCTTATCATCATCTGTTTTTCTGCGTGTCCAGGTATCATAGCCACAGCATTATTCGACAGATGAGACATTTTAGAATTTTGGTGTTTAGGGAACACAGTAATGGTAATATTACTATCATTATCATTATCATTATTATTAATGATATTAATAATCTTGATGTTTAGCCTTATGTAGTAATAGAGTAGTGAGAGTAAAAACCACAAGACACAATCCTTATAGTTATAAATACTTTAATGCATAGTACTGCAAAGTAATATATGATAGATAAAAATGACATTTCAGCAAGTATCTGTACACACACACACGCACCACCACCACCACCCCCCACACACACGCGCACGCATGCACGCACGCACGCACACACACACGCATACACACATATACGCACGCACGCACGCACACACACACATGCACACGTATACACACATACAAACACACACACACACACACCACCACACACACAAAAAACACACACGCAAACACACACACACACACACACACACACACACACAAACACACACATATACGCACACAGCCGCGCGCGCGCGACACACACACACACACACACACACACACACACACACACACACACACACACACACAAACACACGCACAACTCGTACATGAAAAAAAACTACATCTCAAAAAGAAAAACATTCTGAAACACAGTTACACGATATATTTATTATACACATGGTCCACACATACATACAAACAGTACAATGATCATAATTCTGCTCAAAGTCACTTAAGTGCTGGACACTGTCTTGATGCTGACGTTCCAGCATCTGTAGGCACAGGTAAGTGGTATATGTGGCAATTATGCAGATAGTGTGTACGGACACACCCGGTGCTGAACGCCATTCCAGTCCTCTGTTCTGTCTGTCTGTCTCTTGTCTGTCTGTCTGTCTCTGTCTGTCTATCTGTCTGTGTTTCTCTCTGTCTGTCTATCTCTTTCTCTGTCTGTCTGTCTGTTTGTCTCTCTCTCTCTCTCTCTCTCTCTCTCTCTCTCTCTCTATCTATCTTTTATCTATCTATCAATCTATCTATCTATCTATCTGGGGGAAGTCAACGGTCATTTTCACGCGAGGACATGTGGTAGAATCTCTTGTTACTGACAGATAATTTTGACATACCGAGAAAGATTTGTGCCTTAATATCTGGCAGAGAAAGAGAAGGTATAAGGTGCCATGCCATCCTTTGCAGTGGAAATCCTACTGGTAAGTGGAATATTTGAGCCAATATTCAACGCCTTCATGTTGAAAAGAGCCAAAAAGAGCATTGCTTCACGTGTCACCATTTTGAGGCTGGCTCGGCGTGTAGACGGGTGTCGCCTTTGGGTTCCTCCACACTTACTTGTTTTGGGGCAGTTTGCTCCTTCGTTGTGGGGATACTGAAAGTACCCGGACCTGTCCAGTCTGCAAGCAAGGACACGATGAGACAGACTCGATTGACAAGTTCAGGGGCAGCACGAAGAGTCAGTACTGAAAAGTCGGACCAACCCCAGAGTTCTGTGTCCGCTCCACCAGTCGCATAACCAACTCTTACTGATATCTTGGGTACCATGAACATTCAGTTTGCAGAATTAAGAAGGAACTGCACGATATACAGTAGTCTAACGAAGCTTTACGAACGGAACTGAAGGCACTGAAAGAAGAGGTGACTGAGCTGCGAAAGGAGAATGCTGACCTGAAGAAGACGAAGAAGACCTGTGTGATAAGCTGAGGGACTCCCAGATGAAGATTGATGACTTGGAGTGCGATCAAAACGCAACAACCTCATCTTCTATAGTCTTCCCAGACACGACAAGGAGAGAGTGCAGAGTGCGAGGGTGTGCTTAAGGATCTATTGACGGACAAGCTGGAGTTGACTGACGACGTGGAATTCGACCGTGTTCATCGGCTCAGCGGTAAGCCAGACGCCCCAGTGATTGCCCGATGTGCATTATGTAAACAGAAAGTGGACATTCTTAAACTTAACGTAAACTCAAGGGGATCCAATTTATTCATAGGGGAGGATTTTTCTAGTGTGTGAGAGACATCAGACTTGCATTAACACCTCACTTGAATGAAAGCCAGGCAAGCGGCAATGAAAGCAGCGATGGTCTTTGATCATCTGCTCATAGATGGTAAAAAATACTTTCTCGACGGCGACGGCAAATTGGCTCAGCTAAAATAGGAATTCGGCCGGTCCCATACCCGATATTTGAGAGAGGAAGCTTTTGACGAGGTTAAAAAGGTATGAAGATACCGGTCAGTTGCCCACTGACATTGACACTGAGCACGCACGTGTTTTTTTGTTATAAAAGACGACAGTCCTGGTGTTTGGTGCCGAGAACAGCCCGTGCTCTGCTTTTCTTCTGTTTCCGAGGATTTTTTTTTAACTCGAAAATGACTTTTCGGAGAAGACCGCTGATGTATATGTATGTGACCATGTTGATAATACTATAAACGATTCTTCAGTATTAATGTAAAGTTACTATATTTTTTACACTGGAACATTAATGGTTTAGTTTCGAAACCCTGTGGATGATAAATTTATCTCTTATATTTGCTCTTTTGATTTTGTTTGTCTAGTTGAGACATTTATTGAGGAATTCAATTCTACTATTTTTCCTGAATACACAATTATTTGCCTAACCCGCAGTAAAGTTTGCAATACAAGGGAGGCGATCGGGTGGATTGCTATGTCTAATCAAACATGAGTTTATACCATACATTGAAATTCGTTAACATTAAGTCTGGTCATTTGGGGCATTTGTAATCAACAAAAATCTACTTGGTACTGTTAAAGATGTTTTGTATGTATGTTCCTATATTCCTCCTGAAGACTGCCCATATTATGCACATTTTGATTGTGAAAATGGGATAGCGCTTATGGAAGATTGCTTAACTGATTGTACGTTAGCTTATGGTGATGTTCATATGGTATTGTGTGGTGACATGAGCAGTAGAACAAGTGACTTTTCTCATTATTGTCTACATATGCCTATGTATGTATATACAACATAACATACATACATACATACATACATCAAAATACATACAAAATCACATACATACACGACAACATACATACATCATACATACATTACTAGTACATACATACATCAGTACAACATACATAATACATACATTTCATCACATATACATACATCATACAACTAGGTACGTACACATACATACATACAATACATGCATACATACATACACATACATCATCCCTATAATACATGCATACATACATACATACATGCGCATACATACATACATAATACATACATACATACATACACACAATCCATAATACATACTGCATACATACTACATACATACATACATACATACACACAATCCATACATACATCATGCATACATACATACATACATATATACATGCATACATACATACATACATACATACATACACACTCCATACATACATACATGCATACATACATACATACATTACATACATACAACACATACATACATACATACATACATACATACATACATACATACATACATACATACACGCATCCTACATCCATACATACATATGTTTGATGTCCTCACACATTGGTGTACAATGCGTGTTATGTGGCAAAGAAAATGTATTTGATATCAATAGAAGTCATGCAGAAGACAAAACAAATCAAACTTATAAAAAAAGTTCACACAAGGTAAGTTGAATGGATGAGCATCTGTTTCTATACGAAAACCAATCATCATTTCAACAATCTGCATATCCATTAACACTTTGTAGGCGGATAATCACTCTTAGAATTTGTATGTGACATTTGTTAACTCAACCATAAACAGTACAACAATGTTCATGTCTGCTAATATTTTGTGGGAAGACCAATTATTTCTAGAATTGTTTCATGTCATGTTCGTTAAGTCAGTGATGAACATTTCAACAATATTTCTAAATGATTGTAGTTTGTAGGAAGACCAGTCATGTTTGGAAGTATTCCATATCATATTCATCACATCATCATCATCATCAGGTGCCCTGCCGCATGGCGTTGGCGATCATGGACTTCCATCTACCTCTATCTCTCGTTGCCCCCAGCATCTCCCCCATCCTCCTCGTCCCCAGCCACTCTGCAAGTCCGTCCAGCATTTTCTCCCTGGGTCTATCTGGTGCTCTCTTTCCCTCCAGCCTTCCCGTTGTGACAAGGTGCTCCAAATCCCCATTCCTCATAAAATGGCCTATAGTTGCCTGTCTTTTCCTAATCTTCCTTATGAGTGATCTACTTGTGTCTGCCTCCATCAAGACTGTCTTGTTTGTTTTCTTTGCTGTCCATGGAACCCTCAACATTCTTCTTAGAAACCACATCTCGGCTGCCTCAATCGTGTTCTGGCTTTGTTTGTTGACTGTCCACGCCTCACATCCGTACAACAGTATATTCATCATATCAGCCATAAGTATTTCAGCAGTCTACATTACCTACTGGCACTTTGTACGAAGACCAGCCATTTTCAAACGTGTGATATGTCACTTCCACTGAAGTTACGTGTTTTTCCATGTCAAAAACTACTTTTAAATACCTTTTCGATAGATTGATGCGTGGTGTAGTCTTTATTATTTGCACTTACAAATATAGCATTTTGCATGGAATATGATTGAGTCTAAAATGTGAACTGATTTGAAATTAAGTCCCGTTGCAACAGTACAATCATTTTGGTAGTATCTACAGAGGTAACATTGGAGCCAATACTATTCAAGACTACTGTTACGTTTTGGTAATGTAAACAGAGGTAACATTGGAGCCAGCACTATTCAGGACTACTATTACGTTTTGATGATATTTACAAACGTAACATTGGAGCCAACACTATTCAGGACTACTGTTACGTTTTGGTAATGTAAACAGAGGTGACATTGGAGTCAACACTATTCAGGACTTCTCTTTCTGTTGGTAATATTTACAGAGGAACCGACATTATTCAGGACTACCATCACGTTTTGGTAATATTTACAAAGGTAGCATTGGAGCCAACATTATTCATTACTACTAATACGGTTTGGTAATATTTACAGAGGTAACATTACAGGTGACATTATTCAGGACTACTATGACATTTTGGTAATATTTACAGAGGTAACATTACAGCCGACATTATTCAGGACTACTATTACGTATAGTGATGTTTACAGAGCTAACATTGGAGCCAACACTATTCAGGACTATTCCTATTTTCTTCACTTAATCAGACAAGCCAGGATCCGACGAGGTGGTGTGAAAGACCGCCGAGAGTGTAGCACAAGGCGGTTGTCCACCATGATGACGTCACCTTTCTGCCACGTCACAGCTACGGCTACGTCATTGAACACATTGTCAAGGTCGTCCATCACTTCCGGCGGCATAGGACTTCCGTCGCCAAAGGTCACCGCCTTCTCTGCGCAGTTCCGGCTGTCACGCCATCTAGCAATGACATCGGTTAGTGGACATGATTGTAGATTTTGTTTTAACACAACAGTTCATCCGTTCTGAAGGAAACAAATCATGGAAAAAAATGAAACAAACAAACAAACAAACAAACAAACAAACAAACACTCAATCAATCAAACAATCAATCAATCAAACAAACAAACAAACAAACAAAGAAACCCCACTCCTTTTCTGTTAATTTCATTTGAACTCAGAAAAGCACATAAAGCACTTAATGTTTACCTGTCAAATTTGCTTGCTTGTTTATTTTTGTTTTATCTTATTTGTTTGTTGTTGTTGTGTTGTCATTGTTGTTGTTGTTGCTGTTGTCTTTTTCTCCCAAACATGTGTCGTTTATATTGATCTCACTATTTTTCGGCATAAAACAGATATATACCTCATAAAAAAAGTCAGTCCAAGTATACTTTCTTACGTGAAAAGCACACTCTTGAAACCAAAGCACACACGTACATACTCAGAAAACAGGCAGGATTTCAAAAAAGCAGTCAGCAATGGAACTCATAACGAAACATCATAGTAACATAAACAAGCGAGTTGTGAGTCGAAATATATATTTGTGAAATTTTCTTTAGATAGATATATCGTAGATTTTGTTTTAGCATACAGTCTGTAGATGCATACATACCTACATACCTACATACCTACATATATACTACGTACGTACAAACATGCACACATACATGCATATATATATACAACAATATACATATATATATATATATATGTATGCATATATATGTATATGAGATGAGATTCGACTGTGTGGTCCCAGTCTTCCCAATGAGCCCATAGCACGCCCAACTCTGGGTAGGAGCCAGTTAGAGCCAAAAAATCCCACAACGATTTTTGTAAGGACTAATAGGGATTCGAACCTGCAACCTTCCAGTTGGTTGTCCGTTGCGCTTACCACTACACCATAGCGACTGGTGCCCTCCAGAGACTTAGTATGCAGGCTGTGCACCAACAAACTGTGTGCGCAGCGTGGACAAAGACAATTACAAAGAAGCATCCAAGATCAATCAGAACGTTTAAAAAATGAAATATTAAATAAAGAAAACACTCATCCTGCTCGCCTTTCCAGGGGCTGCGCAGCAACGTACCACGTACACAGTGTGGGCAAAGACGTTTGTATACACACGCATCCCAGATCAATCAGAATAGAAAACATGAAATTTAATAATAAATAAAGAAAACACTCATCCTGCTCGCCTTTCCAGGGACTTAGTATGCAGACTGTGCAGCAACGTACCACGTACACAGTGTGGGGCAAAGACGATTTGCATACACATGAGTCTGACATCCATCGAAACATTAAAACAAACAAACAAAAGGAAAAAAGAGAAATAGCACACACACACACAACACACACACACACACACACACA
>JAPXFY010000024.1:14094067-14099067 GCA_030674185.1 Monoplex corrugatus
TACAACTACTACTGTTACTACTACTACTACTACTACTTACTACTATGACAACTACTACTACTACTATTGCTACTACTGCTGCTACTACTACTACTGTTGCTGCTGCTGTGCTGCTGCTGCTCTACTACTACTACTACTACTACTATTACTACTACCACCACCACTACTACTACTACTACTACTACTACTACTACTACTACTACTACTACTACTACTACTACGAATACTACTACTACTACTACTATTACTACTACAACTACAACTAATAACAATGAAAATATGCTCGTTGCACATCACATAGCAGTTATTATGATATTCTTTATATAATGATGCAAGACAGCTTGTCTGTGGAAAAAAATCATTTGAATAAAAGTTTCACACACACACACCACACACACACACACACACACACACACACACACACACACACACGCACGCACGCACGCACACACACACACACGCACACACACACACACACTGCATGTGTGTGAGTGTATATACATATGTATATATACATATATACATGAACATGTGTGTGTGTGTGTGTGTGGAGGGGGAGACAGAGAGACAGAGAGAGAGACAGACAGACAAACAGAGCGACAGAGAGACAGAAAGAGAGAATATCGGTAGCAACATGACCTGACTTCGAAAGGTCAAAACATAAATGTCTGCAGTTTCGTACATATTTCTGGGGGGAAAAATGATACGCTTTGGAGTGTTTTAAAAGTAAGCAGACACTTGTTTAGTCTTAAAGAAACTACTGGGAAGGAGTCTCATATTGCTGAGAGTAAAACAGAAAAGATTTCTTTCTGAGAATTGTTCGAGAGAATCGAGAGAATGACATTGTACCAGACATTACATTACAGTTCAGAATGCTCGAAGATGACAGAGAGCGACCCTGTCAAACTCTCCACTTGCCATAGTAAAACAACCTCCGAAAAATAAGAACGATGCAGCTTCCAGTCCATCTTGCTGTGAATGGTTTCTTGCCCTGGTTGGGGTTGGAAAAGGTAAAGCACTGCCCTCATGATACTGGCCCTGAGAAATTTAGAGGTCTCTACCACCTCACTCTCCTACGATCTTATGGTTTTGACACGGCTTCAAGGTTGGAGGGAAAATGATGAACAACATTCGGTACGCAGATGACACCGTGCTAATTGCAGAAAATGAAAGGGACCTACAAAACCTTGTGAATATACTAAAAACAGAAAGCAAAGGTAAGGGGTTGGAACTAAACAGCAGGAAGACTGAAGTCATGGTGATCAGTAAAAAACATGAAATCCCCTCATGCAAAATAAAAACAAATGGCACAACCTTGACACTGGTTGATAAATTCAAATACCTGGGAACGGTCATTTCATCAGACGGCAGAAGCACATCGGAAATAGCTGGCAGAATCGGCCAAGCCAAAACAGCATTCAAGAAGATGACAAGCATTCTTACCAACAAATGCCTATCAATTAACATCAGGAAGAGAGTCCTTGAATGTTATATAGAACCAATACTGTTGTACGGATGCGAGGCGTGGACAGTCAGCAAGCAAAGCCAGAGCAGGATCGAGGCAGCAGAGATGTGGTTTCTCAGAAGAATGTTGAGAGTTCCATGGACAGCAAAGAAAACAAACGAGACAGTCTTGATGGAGGCAGACACAAATAGATCACTCATAACGAAGATTAGGAAAAGACAGGCAACATTTATAGGCCATTTTATAAGGAAGGGGGATTTAGAGCACCTGGTCACAACGGGAAAGCTGGAGTGAAAGAGAGCACCAGGTAGACCCAGGAAGAGAATGCTGGATGGACTTGCAGAGTGGCTGGGGATGAGGAGGGTGGGGGAGATGCTGGGGGCAACGAGAGATAGAGATGGTTGGAAGTCCATGGTCGCCAACGCCATGCGGCAGGGCACCTGATGATGATGATGATGATGAGAGGTCTCTCCCACCTCACTCTCCTGTGATCTTATGGTTATGACACGGCTAAGAGGTCTCTACCACCTCACTCTCCTGTGATCTTATGGTTATGACACGGCTTAGAGGTCTCTCCCACCTCACTCTCCTGTGATCTTATGGTTACGACACGACTCAGAGGTCTCTCCCACCTCACTCTCCTGTGATCTTATGGTTATGATACGGCTTAGAGGTCTCTACCACCTCACTCTCCTCTGATCTTATGTTTATGATACGGCTTAGAGGTCTCTCCCACCTCGCTCTCCTATGATCTTATGGTTATGACACGGCTTAGAGGTCTCTTCCACCTCACTCTCCTATGATCTTATGGTTACGACACGACTCAGAGGTCTCTTCCACCTCACTCTCCTGTGATCTTATGGTTATGACACGGCTTAGAGGTCTCTACCACCTCACCCTCCTGTGATCTTATGGTTATGACACGGCTTAGAGGTCTCTCCCACCTCACTCTCCTGTGATCTTATGGTTATGACACGGCTTAGAGGTCTCTCCCACCTCACTCTCCTGTGATCTTATGGTTATGACACGGCTTAGAGGTCTCTCCCACCTCACTCTCCTGTGATCTTATGGTTATGACACGGCTTAGAGGTCTCTCCCACCTCACTCTCCTGTGATCTTATGGTTATGACACGGCTTAGAGGTCTCTCCCACCTCACTCTCCTACGATCTTTTGGTTATAACACTGCTCTTAGGTCTCTCCCACCTCACTCTCCTATGATCTTATGGTTATGACACGGCTTAGAGGTCTCTCCCACCTCACTCTCCTACGATCTTTTGGTTATAACACTGCTCTTAGGTCTCTCCCACCTCACTCTCCTGTGATCTTATGGTTATGACACGGCTTAGAGGTCTCTACCACTTCACTCTCCTGTGATCTTATGGTTATGACACGGCTTAGAGGTCTCTCCCATCTCACTCTCCTGTGATGTTATGGTTATGACACGACTTAGAGGTCTCTACCACTTCACTCTCCTGTGATCTTATGGTTATGACACGGCTTAGAGGTCTCTACCACCTCACTCTCCTGTGATCTTATGGTTATGACACGGCTTAGAGGTCTCTACCACCTCACTCTCCTGTGATACTTTTTTTTGGTTTTTTTTTGTCTTCTTATCTTTTGCGATGTCTGTTTCTATTCTGATCACAGCAGAGAAACAAATGTGTGACAAATGATAATAACACTGAGCTGCAAGTTGTTGTATTAATTTTACCATCTTCACTGAGTCTGGTCAAGCTGTGTGTGTATTGTCAGTGTGTTTGTGCATTTGTAGTGCTGAGTAACGTGTGTGTGTGTGTGTGTGTGTGGTGTGTGTGTGTGTGTGGTGTGTTGTGGTGTGTGTGTGTTGTGTTTGTGTGTGTGTGTGTGTGTGTGTGTGTGTGTGTGTGTGTGTGTGTGTGTGTGTGTGTGTGTTGTTCGTTCTTTGATTTAACGTCTTTTCACTGTAAGTGATATTAGACGGTGTGTGTGTTGTGTGTGTGTGTGTGTGTGTGTGTGTGTGTGTGTGTGTGTGTGTGTGTGTGTGTGAGTGTGTGTGGTTGTGTGTGGTGTGTGTGTGTGTGTGTATGGTGTGTGTGAGTGTGTGTGTGTGAGTGTATGTTTGTGTGTCTGTGTCTCTGTGTGTCTATGTCTGTGTCCGAGTGTCTGTGTGTGTCTATGTGCGAGTGCACGTGTGCGTGTGTGTGGTGTGTGTGTGTGTGTATGTATGTATGAGTGTGTGATTACCTATGTAATTTTTTCCACAAATTAAATGAACATATAAATAAATAAACATGAATGAATAAACAAACTACACTTACCGATTTATCTGACCAAAACAAAACAACAAAACAACAAGATTTTTTTTCTTCTTCAGTTTTCTGGGTACAAAATAAAGAAGAAATCCTGAGATGTGGACTCAGCAAGAGATAAGAAACAAAGTCACTCCAACTTGAAGTTATGGCTGTATTGCACCGGTTGGCCTTCTTCTTCTTCATGAACATGGGCACACGGCACTTTTATACCCTCCGATTACTCAGATTATTTGCACACTCACATACTCTCTCTCACACACATAGTCTCTCTCTCTGTCTCTCTCTCTGTCTCTCTCTCTGTTTCTCTCTTTCTCATTCTCTCTCTCTCTTTCTCTCATTCTCCTTCTCTCTCTCACTCTCTCTCTCTGTCTTCTCTCTCTCTCTTTCTCTCATTCTCTCTCTCTCTCCTCACTCACTCTCTCTCTCTCTCTCTCTCTCTCTCTCTCTCTCTCTCTCTCTCTCTCTCTCTTAGTCTCTGTCTCATATTGGCCGGTGACCTCACAGTTGCTTCTAATTGTGGGTGGGTGGGTGGGTGGGTGGGTGCGTGCGTACGTGTGAGTGTGCGCACGGTCGTGTGTGGTGTGTGAGTGCGTGCGTACGTGTGTGTGTGTGTGTGTGTGTTTGAAAGTGTGTGTACGTCTGTATGTGCGTATGTATCTCTCTCTCTCTCTCTCTCTCTCTCTCTCTCTCTCTCTCTCTGTATGTGTGTTTGAAAGTGTATGTGCGTCTGTATGTGCGTACGCCTCTGTGTGTGTGTGAATGTCTTTGCGTACGTGTGTGTATGTGTGCGTGCGTGCGTGTGTGTGTGTGTGAATGTATGTGCGTACGTGTGTGTTTGTGTGTGCGTGCGTGCGTACGTAGGTGTGTGTGTGTGTGTGTGTGTGTGTGTGTGTGCGTACGTAGGTGTGTGTGTGTGTGTGTGTGTGTGTGTGTGTGTGTGTGTGTGTGTGTTATCAGTTTAGTTGTCACAACGAAATCAGAGGAGTAAGCTGGCCTTCCCTTGCATGTCAACCAATGAGAGCTTGGATAAGACACACCCCCTTTATCTAAATATCTCCTTTAAACAGGACACTGTTTCATATGGACAGGTAGGGGTCTGTCTGTCTGTCTGTCTGTCTATCTGTCTGTCTGTCCGTCTGTCTACATGCATGCACACATGTATTCATGTATGTTTCTGCATATGGACGGACTTGCAGGGCGGCTGAGGACAGAGGAGGGTGGGAGATGTACTTGCAGCGACAAG
>JAPXFY010000024.1:14104067-14109067 GCA_030674185.1 Monoplex corrugatus
TGACACTACGTAGATTGATTAGAACATTAAGGCGGGCAGCAAACAGGCCAGCTTTTATGTTGCAGGCTGGGATTGAACTCGAGACGTCAGAGCTTGAGGCCATAGCACTGATAACCGAACACGTCTCTTGCACAAGCACACCAACGGACCAAGATTACTTCTTCAGAGTCTCTGTGTTCACAATTGCGGCCAGGAGGCCAAGGACTGAGTGACGAATGTAGCAGTCATAGTGTGTTTATGCTGTTCGTAGATTGTGATGTAAGTGAAATGAGACAGAGAGTACTGAAAGGACACTACGTACTATACTGATAAAAAGATTGTGTATATTGTTCTTGCTTTAATTTACCAGTGATACCTGTGTAGTGTTCTTGTCGTAATATGAGTACATTGTTCTTACCGTAACTTAGTAATATCTGTACATTGTATTTTCTGTGATTAACCAATATGTGTTATCGTGTTCTTACTGTAGTTTACCAATATGTGTATTTTGTTCTTTTGTAATTGACCAATACGTATACATTGCTCTTACTGTGATTAACTAATATCTGTACATTGTTCTTACTGTAATTAACCAATATGTGTACATTGTTCTTACTGTAATTAACCAATATATGTACATTGTTCTTACTGTAATTAACCAATATGTGTACATTGTTCTTACTTTAATTAACCAATATGTGTACATTGTTCTTACTGTAATTAACCAATATGTGTACATTGTTCTTACTTTAATTAACCAATATGTGTACATTGTTCTTACTGTAATTAACCAATATATGTACATTGTTCTACTGTAATTAACCAATATGTGTACATTGTTCTTACTGTAATTAATCCAATATGTGTACATTGTTCTTACTGTAATTAACCAATATGTGTACATTGTTCTTACTGTAATTAACCAATATGTGTACATTGTTCTTACTGTAATTAACCAATATGTGTATATTGTTCTTACTGTAATTAACCAATATGTGTATATTGTTCTTACTGTAATTAACCAATATGTGTACATTGTTCTTACTTTAATTAACCAATATGTGTATATTGTTCTTTCTGTAATTAACCAATATATGTACATTGTTCTACTGTAATTAACCAATATGTGTACATTGTTCTCACTGTAATTAACCAATATGTGTACATTGTTGTTACTGTAATTTTACCAATATATTACATTGTTCTTAGTGTAATTTACCAATATGTTGTGTGCATATTGTTGTTGCTGAAATTTACCAACACATGTAATAATTATTTCATCCCATCTATCTTTGTAAATTATTCACTTCATGGATTGTCAATGTGTTGTTTCTCATTTGTGCTTTATCAACAGTCGAATGTTAAATGTAAAAAAAAAATCACACACACACACACACACACACACACACACACACACACACACACACACACACCACACACGCACACGCACACGTACACGCACACACACACGCACGCACACACATACACACACACACACACACACACACAACACACACACACACACACACCACACACACACACACACACGAAAGATAACATCGTTTCTTCCTTCAAAAATTCCCATGGCTTTCAGAAGCAAAGAGCAATGCAGACAGTTGACATATAGAATTTTTCTATAAAGTAGTCTGCAGCATTGCCATCTACCCACGTACCAACGCACCAAAAGATAAAGACACAATGTACTTAAAGGACTGTGTGTACTGAGATCTCCCTTAAAATTTCTAACCAACACCGAGCCATCAGACACTTCAGGTGTCTGTATCCCTGTTATTATCGTTGTTATTATTATTAGTAATAGTATTATATTATTATTCCTTTTGTTATTATTATCATTATCATCATCACCATCACCACTACCACTTCCACCACCATCATCATCATCATCATTGCTGTTTTATAGCCTAGCCGACTGTGGAGAGCTACATCACGGTTATTACCATCTAAAAACATACACAACACCCTGCTGAACCTGAAAAAGTCAGACCCCGGAGAAGAAAAATCAAGTATACACATTAATACAATCTCGCACAGAATCTTAAGACATGTCCTTGGCGCCAACCATTCCGCCCAATTTATCACAAAAGACAAACCTGAGTACAAATGTAAAACACAATCAAGAACACTAAAACGTATAATATTTTTCCAAAATTAACTTAAATTGCTTTTGCACATCATATTTCCTTACAGTTGAAAGTTAAGTTAGTACATGTACCAAATCGTCAATCCTAAGTACGTAAGGCTTTATAAAACACATACTGATGAATGGATCAGCACAGCAGAAAATGGTAGGAATAAATGACAGAAACAAAGAGAGAGTTAGAAAAGACAATGTTTCTAGCAAGAATTTCCGGAAGATGGGAATAGTGTTTATGCTGAAAAAGATGGAATAAATGGGAAAAAATAATTTAAAATGCAGCCCAAGCCATGTTTACTTTAGGCACTTAGAAATCATTATGTGTATGATAATAACATGCAAATTTTAATCTGAGATCAAATACACACGTGGCACTTAACATGAGAGAGGCCAAATGTTTTAGAATCGCTTTCTCTCGCATAGTATACATGAAATCGTGCGATGTCTATGCCATCTTGTGATCAACTGTATTCGTTCCAGGCACACACACAACACACACACACACACACACACACACACACACACACACACACCACACACCACACACACCCACACACACACACAACACACCACACACACACACACACACACACACCACACACACACACACAACAATGGATTCAAACCAACTCTTTGCCAAAGTCCGGTCTTTTATCGAATCACAAAGATTTTTACACACGCGCAAACAGAAACCCAAAACAGTCTCCTTAACCGCATTAATATATTCACCATTATCATAACCTCCTGCCTGAACCTGGCCGCCATGTTTGCAGTGAAGGAGAAGCCAGAGGAGATGGTCAAGGAGGGGAGGTAACCGACACATACAGATCGTGTCAGTGACCTTTGTGATTAGAATACGGTGAGGTCGCTTTGGAGGAGGCGATAGGCCAGGTCTGAAGGGAAGATTCCAACATGGCGACTGTGACGTGAAGGAGTTGATATCACGCGGGAACAGCGACTGTATCAGTCCCGTGCTAAGAGCGCGTGACGGGCAGTTTACGATTATTTTGTCACTCGCCAAGATAATCTAGCTGTGTCCTTGATAACATGAAGGAGAAAGTGGGACTGACTGCTACAGCGATTTTGATGATGAATATCGGTCCAGTCTCTTCCAGGGTACCCAATTCATTAACCCTTTGACTCCCGTACCCTATCCATCAACTGCAAAAAAACGTAACCCTTTAACTCCCGCACCCTATCCATCAACTGCAAAAAAACGTAACCCTTTGACTCCCGCACCCTATCCATCAACTGCAAAAAAACGTAACCCTTTGACTCCCGCATCCTATCCATCAGCTGCAAAAAAACGTAACCTTTGACTCCTGCACCCTATCCATCAACTGCAAAAAAACGTAACCCTTTACTCCCGCACCCTATCCATCAACTGCAAAATAAAACGTAAAAACCTCTTTGACTCCTGCACCTATCCATCAACTGCAAAAACGAAACCCATCCTATCCATCGACTGCAAAAAACGTAACTCTTTGACTCCCGCACCCTATCTCTGCAAAAGCACTCCCACACTATCGCCAGCACCACTGCCACTGCACAAGGCAAAACGTCAACCCTTTCACTCCCTCACCCTATCCACCAGCTTCCTGCAGGAAGCTGGTGGATAGGGTGAGGGAATAAAAGGGTTATTTTTTT
The DNA here is from genome assembly GCA_030674185.1 of Monoplex corrugatus. Lineage (NCBI taxonomy): Eukaryota > Metazoa > Mollusca > Gastropoda > Littorinimorpha > Ranellidae > Monoplex > Monoplex corrugatus. Next base: position 14,107,849 of record JAPXFY010000024.1, read on the forward strand.
GTAGATTATGCAGGAGTGAAAGGGTTAATCCTTACGGGCACAGACTAGTTGTTCATTCGCTGCTCAGATGACAGGGAGGGTAAGGTCTACTTAGTTCTATACCCTTCTGTAATATAAAGCTGCCTGACGACAACTTTCATGGTATTAAATGGAAGCGAGAGACTCCTCTCTGCTGGAAAGGGCAAGCTTGATAAGGATTTTTAGTTGGTTCAAAAGAGATTCATTGCACGCGAACAACTCCGTATCTCCTCCATCCAAATCTGCTCGCAATAATCTGGTAAACTTCTTAAGCCTGCGCAAGACCTAACGCTTTCACAAGGTCTGGAAACAAGAAAGCGTGGGTGTGGTGGGAAGGCGGAAGAGAATGTGTATGTTTTCACGAATCAATGCAGGGCTGATATATACAGTTATTTTGATGAAATGATGTAGGACTACTATCAACCACCAATGTTTTCATGAAAGAATGTACGCCTAATATTGTGAATATAGGCAAAATCTTAAGGATCTGATAGAAATAGAAAGCAGAAATAAATGGCTGGAGCTAAATGGCAAGAAGATTGAACCCATCTAAATCAGTAAGAAAGAAAGAAACAAACAAGAAATCCCCTCAAGCAAAGTAACAGCAAATTATACAACATTGAGACAAGTTGATAAGTTTAAATATCTGGGAACGGTCATCTCACCAGACGGCAGATTCACATATACAAATAGCTAGCAGAATCGGTCAAACTGAAACAACATTCAAAAAAAAAAAAAAGCGTTCTTACCAACAAAGGCTTATCAAATAATATCTGGAAGAGAGTTCTTCAGTGTTATATAGAACTGATACTGTTGTATGGATGTGAAGCGAGGACTGTCAACACGCAAAGTCAGAACAAGATTGAGGCAGCTGAAATGTGGTTTCTAAGAAGACTGTTAAGAGTTCCATGGACAGGAAACAAAACAAACAAGACAGTCTTGAAAGATACAAACACAAACAGAACATTAATGAAGAAGATTAGGAAAAAACAAGCAACAGTTATGGGACATTTTATAAGGCAGAGAAATTTAAGCACCTAAGTCACAACAGGAAAGCCGGAGAGAAAAAGAGCGCGAGGTAGAACTAGGGAGAATCAGGACCCAAGATTTGCGGAGTGGATGAAGACAGAAAGAGTGGAAGATGTACTTGCAGTGCAAAAGATAGATTCGTATTGAGGGCCATGATCACCAACGCAATGCA
>JAPXFY010000024.1:14114067-14119067 GCA_030674185.1 Monoplex corrugatus
TGTGAGCTGTTGGAAAGACTCCATTAAAGCAATTCTGTGGCTGTTGGAAAGACTCCATTAAAGCAATTCTGTGGGCTGTTGGAAAGACTCCATTAAAGCAATTCTGTGAGCTGTTGGAAAGACTCCATTAAAGCAATTCTGTGAGCTGTTGGAAAGACCATTAAAGCAATTCGTGAGCTGTTGGAAAGACCCATTAAAGCAATTTGTGAGCTGTTGGAAAGACTCCATTAAAGCAATTCTGTGGCTGTTGGAAAACTCCATTAAAGAATTCTGTGAGCTGTTGGAAAGACTCCATTAAAGCAATTCTGTGGGCTGTTGGAAAGACTCCATTAAAGCAATTCTGTGGCTGTTGGAAAGACTCCATTAAAGCAATTCTGTGGCTGTTGGAAAGACTCCATTAAAGCAATTCTGTGAGCTGTTGGAAAGACCCAATTAAAGCAATTCTGTGGCTGTTGGAAAGACTCCATTAAAGCAATTCTGTGAGCTGTTGGAAAGACTCCATTAAAGCAATTCTGTGAGCTGTTGGAAAGACTCCATTAAAGCAATTCTGTGAGCTGTTGGAAAGACTCCATTAAAGCAATTCTGTGAGCTGTTGGAAAGACTCCATTAAAGCAATTCTGTGGCTGTTGGAAAGACTCCATAAACAATTCTGTGAGCTGTTGGAAAGACTCCATTAAAGCATCTGTGGCTGTTGGAAAGACTCCATTAAAGCAATTCTGTGAGCTGTTGGAAAGACTCCATTAAAGCAATTCTGTGAGCTGTTGGAAAGATCCATTAAAGCAATTCTGTGAGCTGTTGGAAAGACCCAATAAAGCAATTCTGTGGCTGTTGGAAAGACTCCATTAAAGCAATTCTGTGAGCTGTTGGAAAGACTCCATTAAAGCAATTCTGTGGCTGTTGGAAAGACTCATTAAAGCAATTCTGTGAGCTGTTGAAAGACCCATTAAAGCAATTCTGTGAGCTGTGGAAAGACCCATTAAAGCATTCTGTGGGCTGTTGGAAAGACTCCATTAAAGCAATTCTGTGAGCTGTTGGAAAGACCCATTAAAGCAATTCTGTGAGCTGTTGGAAAGACTCCATTAAAGCAATTCTGTAGCTGTTGGAAAGACCAATTAAAGCAATTCTGTGGCTGTTGGAAAGACCCATTAAAGCAATTCTGTGAGCTGTTGGAAAGACTCCATTAAGCAATTCTGTGGCTGTTGGAAAGACTCCATTAAAGCAATTCTGTGAGCTGTTGGAAAGACCCATTAAGCAATTCGTGGCTGTTGGAAAGACTCCATAAAGCAATTCTGTGAGCTGTTGGAAAGACTCCATTAAAGCAATTCTGTGGCTGTTGGAAAGACTCCATTAAAGCAATTCTGTGAGCTGTTGGAAAGACTCCATTAAAGCAATTCTGTGGCTGTTGGAAAGACTCCATTAAAGCAATTCTGTGGGCTGTTGGAAAGTAAAGCAATTCTGTGAGCTGTTGGAAAGACCCATTAAAGCAATTCTGTGGCTGTTGGAAAGACTCCATTAAAGCAATTCTGTGGCTTTGGAAAGACTCCATTAAAGCAATTCTGTGGCTGTTGGAAAGACTCCATTAAAGCAATTCTGTGAGCTGTTGGAAAGACCCAATTAAAGCAATTCTGTGGCTGTTGGAAAGACTCCATTAAAGCAATTCTGTGAGCTGTTGGAAAGACTCCATTAAAGCAATTCTGTGGCTGTTGGAAGACTCCATTAAAGCAATTCTGTGGCTGTTGGAAAGACTCCATTAAAGCAATTCTGTGGCTGTTGGAAAGACTCCATTAAAGCATTCTGTGAGCTGTTGGAAAGACTCCATTAAAGCAATTCTGTGAGCTGTTGGAAAGACCATTAAACAATTCTGTGGCTGTTGAAAGACTCCATTAAAGCAATTCTGTGGCTGTTGGAAAGACTCCATTAAAGAATTCTGTGGCTGTTGGAAAGACCCATTAAAGCAATTTGTGGCTGTTGGAAAGACTCCATTAAAGCAATTCTGTGAGCTGTTGGAAAGACTCCATTAAAGCAATTCTGTGGCTGTTGAAAGACTCCATTAAAGCAATTCTGTGGCTGTTGGAAGATCCATTAAAGCATTTGTGGCTGTTGGAAAGACTCCATTAAAGCAATTCTGTGGCTGTTGGAAAGACTCCATTAAAGCAATTCTGTGGGCTGTTGAAAGACTCCATTAAAGCAATTCTTGGCTGTTGGAAAGACTCCATTAAAGCAATTCTGTGAGCTGTTGGAAGACTCCATTAAAGCAATTCTGTGAGCTGTTGGAAAGACTCCATTAAAGCAATCTGTGGCTGTGAAAGACTCCATTAAAGCAATTCTGTGAGCTGTTGGAAAGACTCCATTAAAGCAATTCTGTGAGCTGTTGAAAGACTCCATTAAAGCAATTCTGTGAGCTGTTGGAAAGATCCATTAAAGCAATTCTGTAGCTTTGGAAAGACTCCATTAAAGCAATTCTGTGAGCTGTTGGAAAGCCCCATTAAAGCAATTCTGTGAGCTGTTGGAAAGACTCCATTAAGCAATTCTGTGAGCTGTGGAAAGACCCCATTAAAGCAATTCTGTGAGCTGTTGGAAAGCCCATTAAAGCAATTCTGTGAGCTGTTGGAAAGACCCATTAAAGCAATTCTGTGAGCTGTTGGAAAGACCCATTAAAGCAATTCTGTGAGCTGTTGGAAAGACTCCATTAAAGCAATTCTGTGAGCTGTTGAAAGACCCATTAAAGCAATTCTGTGGCTGTTGGAAAGACCCATTAAAGCAATTCTGTGGCTGTTGGAAAGACCCATTAAAGCAATTCTGTGAGCTGTTGAAAGACCCATTAAAGCAATTCTGTGAGCTGTTGGAAAGACTCCATTAAAGCAATTCGTGGCTTTGAAAGACTCCATTAAAGCAATCTGTGGCTGTTGGAAAGACTCCATTAAAGCAATTCTGTGGCTGTTGGAAAGACTCCATTAAAGCAATTCTGTGGCTGTTGGAAAGACCCATTAAGCAATTCTGTGAGCTGTTGGAAAGCCAATAAAGCAATTTGTGGCTGTTGGAAAGACTCCATTAAAGCAATTCTGTGAGCTGTGGAAGACTCCATTAAACAATTTGTGAGCTGTTGGAAAGACTCCTTAAGCAATTCTGTGGCTGTTGAAAGACTCATTAAAGCAATTCTGTGGCTTTGGAAAGACTCCATTAAAGCAATTTGTGGGCTGTTGGAAGACTCCATTAAAGCAATTCTGTGAGCTGTTGGAAAACTCCATTAAAGCAATCTGTGAGCTGTTGGAAAGACCCATTAAAGCAATTCTGTGGCTGTTGGAAAGACTCCATTAAAGCATTCTGTGGCGTTGGAAGACCCATTAAAGCATTCTGTGGGCTGTTGGAAAGACTCCATTAAAGCAATTGTGGCTTTGGAAAGATCCATTAAAGCAATTCTGTGGCTGTTGGAAAACTCCATTAAGCAATCTGTGAGCTTGAAAGACCCATTAAAGCAATTCTTGGCTGTTGGAAAGACTCCATTAAAGCAATTCTGTGAGCTGTTGGAAAGACTCCTTAAGCAATCTGTGAGCTGTTGGAAAGACTCCATTAAAGCAATTCGTGGCTGTTGGAAAGACTCCATTAAAGCAATTCTGTGAGCTGTTGGAAAGACTCCATTAAAGCAATTCTGTGAGCTGTTGGAAAGACTCCATTAAAGCAATTCTGTGAGCTGTTGGAAAGACTCCATTAAAGCAATTCTGTGGGCTGTTGGAAAGACTCCATTAAAGCAATTCTGTGGGCTGTTGGAAAGACTCCATTAAAGCAATTATGTGAGCTGTTGGAAAGACTCCATTAAAGCAATTCTGTGAGCTGTTGGAAAGACTCCATTAAAGCAATTCTGTGAGCTGTTGGAAAGACTCCATTAAAGCAATTCTGTGAGCTGTTGGAAAGACCCATTAAAGCAATTCTGTGAGCTGTTGGAAAGACCCCATTAAAGCAATTCTGTGAGCTGTTGGAAAGACCCCATTAAAGCAATTCTGTGAGCTGTTGGAAAGACTCCATTAAAGCAATTCTGTGAGCTGTTGCAAAGACCCAATTAAAGCAATTCTGTGAGCTGTTGGAAAGACCCAATTAAAGCAATTCTGTGGGCTGTTGGAAAGACTCCATTAAAGAATTCTGTGGGCTGTCTGCTAGACTCAATTAAAGCAATTCTCTGGGCCGTCGGAAAGGCCCATTTGAAGCAATTCTTTGGGCTGTCGAAAAGGCCAACTAAAGCTATTCTGTGGGCTGTCGGGAAAGGCTCAAGTTAAAAGCCAAATCAACAACACATTGACTGCTCTGAACGTCTGACATGGTAAGCAACTTACCATCTTTTATATTCCGTCAAAACTCCTAAATGCCCTTCTGCTTTTTCTTCGTATATATTTCTCTTTTTATTTGTTTGTTTATGGCCCTCTATATGGATTTATTATTTTTCGCTGCAAATACATCTCTCATCCTTGCTGGGGTCATCCATTCCGCAAATCCCTCCCAACATTTTCTCCCTGGGTCTACCTGGTGATCTTTTCGCTCCACCTATACTCGAAGTAAAAAGACGATGGCAACACACACACACACACACACACACACACACACACACACACACACACCACACACACACACACACACACACACACACACCACACACACACACACCACACACACGCACACGCATATATACACACGTCACACACGCGCACACACACAAACACCTGCACACAAACACATACACACTAACACACACACACACACACACACACAAACACACACACACACAAACACACACACACAACACACACACACACTCACACCACACACACACGCACGCACGCACCCCCCCCCCCCCACACACACACACACACATTCGTCCAATATTATTCCATGGGTCTACCTGGCGCCCTTTTTCCCTCCAACTATACTTAAAGCGAAAAGACGGTGGGCACACACACACAAACACACACACACACATGCACACACACACAAGCACACGCACACGCACA
>JAPXFY010000024.1:14131567-14134067 GCA_030674185.1 Monoplex corrugatus
ATCGATCTGAAACCTGATACGAAATATTTAGAGGCATCCTTGCACAGTGAAGTAAAACGGCTATTCGACTTCTAACATAATACATAACCTTCCGATAAAATGCTCGATCTTCCGTAGTAACAATGCCACTTCCGTGGCTAGTGAATCGCCGCTTCACTGTTCGCTCGCCATTGCCGAATCACTTTGTGCTGGTGTAGGTCACAAAATTGAGTGCCCTGGTTTGATTGCATGTGCTTGACTCGCGTGGACTGAAAGGCTTAGTTTCGGATACCATTGAAATTAGCACAAAATGCAGTTTTTAACACATACAGTAATGGCTGGGGTTCATATTCATTTTGAACTGCACGAGGCTTTGAAAAATATCCTTCAGTTTCCTGTTACATACACACCCGCGCGCACACGCACAGAGACACGCACGCACACGCACACAGAGACGCACGTATGTGTGTGCGCGCGCTCGTGCACACACACACACACACGCGCACACACACACACACACACACATGCACACACACACACACACACACACACACACACACATACACACACACACACACACACACACACACACACACACGCACGCATACATACGCATACAACAAACACACTCACATATACTAGCGCATTCACACAAACAGTCTCCATCTATGCCCCCCCCCCCCTCTCACCCATCCTCGACACATTGTTTTGAATATCAAAAGAAAAAGAAGACTTACATATTTGTTTCACTTACTTGTTTGGTTGTTTGTTTATCGCTGCTTTTTGTTTAATTTTTTAAAACACTGTCACCGTCACTGTTGCTGTTGTGTGTGTGTGTGTGTGTGTGTGTGTGTGTGTGTGTGTGTGTGTGTGTGTGTGTGTGTGTGTGTGTGTGTGTGTGTGAGAGAGAGAGAGAGAGAGAGAGTGTGTGTGTGTGTGTGCGTGCGTGTGTGTGCGTGTGTGTTTGTATGTGTCTGTGTGTGTGTACATGTGTGTGTGTGTGTGTGTGCATGTGTGTGTGTGTGTGTGTGTGTGTGTGGTGTGTGTGTGTGTGTGTGTGTGTGTGTGCATGTGTGTGTGTATGTGTGTGTGTGTGTGTTGTGTTTGTATGTATTGATGGGCCTCTTGTTGTTGTTGCTGTTGATGATGATGATGATTATGGTGATGATAATGATGATGATGATGTTGTCCATTGAATTATCAATGTTTTTCATTTTATACGAATAAGTTTCCAAGCATTAAAGTTTACTCGATAACTTCGATTTCTGTTTTGTTGTTGTTGTTGTTGTTTTTGCGTTGACCGCATATGGAATTGTCTGAGTGCCATGAATCTCTCTTGAACACCCCCGCAAAAAAAACAACAACAACAAAACTCCTGATTTATTTCCGTCTAAATACCTGTGTTCACAGAAAGACGACGGTTTCATGGTGCTTGATGACACAGCCTACTCCCTCAAAACCTTCCCCTCGGTCAAAAGAAGATCGCCAACGTCACAGAAGTTCACATGGAGAGACAGATACGTCATGGTAGACAGAAACTATCGTCTGACATCCGCTCGTCAACAGCATCGTTCTAAAGCACGTAAGGAGGGTTACTTATTTATTTTTATTTTATTTTTTTATCATCGCACTCAGGAAGGTTACCTTTGTGCTCACCTTTGTTTTTCTTTCTTTTTTTTTTTTGTCCCATATTTTTTCTATGCCACCTTAATGGCCACAGAAGCCGGAACAATTTTTACAATGCAATGATGATGATATCCATCAGGATGATAATCATGATGGTATGGAGTTCCATGAAGGATTGAGACTGCGTGACAGGGCTGTACTCTACGCTTACTATCATATTATATATCCTGGCGTCAACCAGGCCCGAGAGATACAGACACCTGTGGTGTTGGTCAGAAGATTTGAGCAACACTCTCATTGACACATCCGTGAAGTGGATGAGACTCGACTGTGTGGTCCTAGTCTTCCCAATGAGCCCATAGCACGCCCAAGTCTGGATAGGAGCCGGTTAGAGCCGAAAATCCCACAATGATATAGTTTAGAAGGGACTGATGAGGATTCAAACCCACAACCTTCCAGTCGGTAGTCCGTTACGTTGACCACTACACCACGGTGACTGTCATAAGAGAGACTTACCTGTGATACAGATTTTTAATGAGACTGCTGTACCCTGTATTCACACAAGTTTTGAACTGAACTGTTTAATTTTGTTTTTGTTTTTTTACAGAATTTGAACACAAACTATATTATATATTTTACGTTCAAATATTAGATAGCATAGTAGCATATCAGGCATTAAACGAATCAATCAAATTTGAATATTGTCTCTTTGACATATTTATCACAGTTTGTACGGTACTAATACTGATCGAATTCAAGCCATCGTTTAAATCGGCTGTCAACGTGAGCGTTCTCGCTTGCCCTTGTCGCAGGTGGAATCTGTTGTCGTCGAAGTCAATCAAGAGCATGCCGAGTGGCGACTGTGACCTATTGTGCATCCGGAGGACGTGGCCAG
>JAPXFY010000024.1:14141567-14149067 GCA_030674185.1 Monoplex corrugatus
AGTTTATGGGCTCTTTCTTCATCATGTATGGAAAGAGTTTATGGGCTCTTTCTTCATCATGTATGGAAACAGTTTATGGGCTCTTTCTTCATCAAGGATGGAAACAGTTTATAGGCTCTTTCTTCATCAAGGATGGAAACAGTTTATGGGCCCTTTCTTCATCATGTATGGAAACAGTTTATGGGCTCTTTCTCATCATGTATGGAAAACGTTTATGGGATCTTTCCTCATCGTCTTGGAAACAGTTTATGGGCTTGATCTTCATTGTGTATGGAAACAGTTTATGGGCTCTTTCTTCATCATGTATGGAAACAGTTTATGGGATCTTTCTTCATCGTTCATGGGATCTGCCTTCATTGTGTACGAAAACAGTTTGTGGGCTCTGATTTGATCGTGTATGGAAACAGTTTGTGGGCTTTTTCTTCATCGTGTATGGAAACAGTTTATGGGCTATTTTATAGCGTCTATGGAAACAGTTTATGGACGCTTTCTTCATCGTGTATGGAAACAGTTTATGGACGCTTTCTTCATCGTGTATGGAAAGAGTTTATGTGATCTTTCTTCATCGTGTATGGAAACAGTTTAAGGGATCTTTCTTCATCGTGTATGGAAACAGTTTATGGGATCTTTCTTCATCATGTATGGAAACAGTTTATGGGGTCTTTCTTCAACATGTATGGAAACAGTTTATGGGCTCTTTCTTCATCGTGTATGGAAACAGTTTATGGGCTCTTTCTTCATCAAGGATGGAAACAGTTTATGAGCTCTTTCTTCATCAAGGATGGAAACAGTTTATGAGCTCTTTCTTCATCAAGGATGGAAACAGTTTATGGGCTCTTTCTTCATCATGTATGGAAACAGTTTATGGGGTCTTTCTTCATCGTGTATGGAAACAGTTTATGGGGTCTTTCTTCATCATGTATGGAAACAGTTTATGGGGTCTTTCTTCATCGTGTATGGAAACAGTTTATGGGTCTTTCTTCATCATGTATGGAAACAGTTTATGGGGTCTTTCTTCATCGTGTATGGAAACAGTTTATGGGTTATTTCTTCATCGTGTATGAAACAGTTTATGGGTTATTTCTTCATCGTGTATGGAAACAGTTTATGGGTTATTTCTTCATCGTGTATGAAAACAGTTTATGGGATCTTTCTTCATCGTGTATGAAACAGTTTATGGGTATTTCTTCATCGTGTATGGAAACAGTTTATGGGTTATTTCTTCATCGTGTATGAAAACAGTTTATGGGTTATTTCTTCATCGTGTATGGAAACAGTTTATGGGTTATTTCTTCATCATGTATGAAAACAGTTTATGGGTTATTTCTTCATCATGTATGAAAACAGTTTATGGGTTATTTCTTCATCGTGTATGGAAACAGTTTATGGGTTATTTCTTCATCATGTATGAAAACAGTTTATGGGTTATTTCTTCATCGTGTATGGAAACAGTTTATGGGTTATTTCTTCATCGTGTATGGAAACACCATGTATGGAAACATTTTATGTGCTCTTTCTTAATTGTGTATAGGAATAGTTTATGGGCTTGTTCGTCATATTGTATAGAAACAGCTTATGGGCTTTGTTCGTCATAGTGTATGGAAACAGTTTATGGGCTCTGTCTTCATCGTGTATAGAAACAGTTTATGGGCTTTTTCTTAATTGTGTATAGGAATACTTTATGGGCTTGTTCGTCATAGTGTATGGAAACAGTGTATGGGATTTTTTTCATAGTGTGTGGAAACAGTTTATGGGCTCTCTCTTCATCGTGTATGGAAATAGTTTATGTTCTATTTTTCTAGTGTCTATCCATGGACATTTACATCAGTAATAATGGTGGTGTTGTGGTCAGCTGTAACACTCACTAGAAAATTAGTTTTGTCTGAAATATTACTTTGTTTGCTTGTTTGTTCGTTCTTTTGTTTGTTTGTATTCAGCCATTGCCATTTGCCCTGATATGGCTCTAGTAATGGGCTGAGCTGTTTGCATTATGAACTTGACCCATTACCAAGACAGACAACCTTGTTGTAATTTTCTTGGGGCTGAGAGGATTATCACCTGCGGTTACTTTTCTTGGGATGAGACGTTTGGGGTCCCGCTTTCAGTATAAATAATATCCCAACCTTCTGGAAATTTTGTGCTAGAAATGTCCCTCTATTCTTTCACTCTCTTTGTTTCTGCCTTGTTCCTTTGCTTTTTATCATTTCTTCCTATCATTTTCTGCTTTACTGATCCATTCACCTGTATATGTTCGATAATGTCTTAAGTACTGTCTCTTAGGATTGATAATTGGGTACATGTATTGAGTGCATTTTTAGCTTTAGGAAAATGAGATATGCGGAAGCAATTTTGAGGTAATTTAGGCCCGTTTTTATATATGTTTTAGTGTCCTTAGTTATGTTTAAATTTGTATTCATTGTATTTTTTAAACTCCCTTGTGCGATGAATTGGACGGAGTGGTTAACACCAGGAGCATCTCCTTAGATTATGAGCGTGAATGCATTGATTTGTGTACTCTATTTTCTTTTCCTTTCTTTTTTTTTTTCCTGTGGAAGTATTGCATATGTTTTGAAACGGTTATAGCCCTGATATGGCTCTCGGCAGTCGGCTGGGAAGGAAGGAAGGAATATTTTATTTAATGTCTATTCACAATAGTGATTTTAGACACACACACACACACATACACACACACACACACACACACACACACACACACACACACACACACACACACACACACACACACAAAGAGGAAAAGGTGGGAGTGGGAGATGGGGATAGGGAGGGGTAGTAGAAGTTTGAATGTAAGAAGGGGATCAAGTACAAGTAATAATTCAGAACAATGAACGAACAGTATCAAATAATAACATACAACAAATAATGAACTCTTCATAACAATCTGCCAACAGGGGATCTGAGAATCAGCTGGGCTAACGAGATAATAATCAATTATTTTTGTTGTAAAGAATATCTCTAGCGTCAGTACATGAAAAATCAAGATTGTTATTCCTATATGTCGTAAGTAAGATAGGACATTCAAAGAGCAGATAGTGGACTGATAATCTTTTTGAACAAATACATACATTTTGTGTATATTTTATTTTCCAAGAGTTAAGCCTTAGTTTGTATATCAAGGACGCTAGCTGTCTGGGGCATTAAGGCATCAGGCTATGGGTATTAAACGAAAATAACTGTAATCATGGGGGTGGGGTGGGGGGGGGAGAGGAGGCAAGGAGCAGGGGGCGAGTAATAGGAGTAAGAGTGGTCGGCCATCTTCTTGGTATCATCGGTGTTCTGAACATGTGACCATCGCTCGTATCTGCATGAACGGTGGGCGTAAAGGTCTCTGCGGTCCCGTTCTGGTAGATGGGAGGTAACTCTTGCATGAAGATGAGCAAGCTTTATAATAGACATGCTTATTTCCCTTTACTCGACAGACGATCTTCGACGATCCCATACAGTTCCGAAACACGACGCAAACCCAAGCTGTCATTAACGGTGAGTTGTTGTGTTTAAACTCTTTTTTCAAAATCCTTCGTTTATGAGAGGTGGGAGTGGGGGTGGGTGGGGGGAATGGCATGATGGAAGTGGGGGTGTGGAAGAATGCGTGTTAAGTTACTTTATATCGTCTGGAGAGAGAGAGAGGTGTTTTTGTGTCTGTCTGTCTGAGCGAAAAATTTGATCTGTGAACAAGATATTCTCATCTTTGTATTGGTGGGATATTCACCGTACTGTGGTCAAAGGGTTAGACACTTAGACTTTCACGAAAGCGTGGGCTTGGAAAAAAAGCACTGAGGTCAAAGTCATATGGGCGAAAAAAGTGCCTAATTTGGAAGATAAAGCACTGAGGTCAAGGTCATACAGACGAAAAAAAAGTGCCTAATTTGGAAGATAAAGCACTGAGGTCAAGGTCATATGGACGAAAAGAAAATGCCTAACTTGGAAGATAAAGGACTGAACTCAAGATCATATTGACGAAAAGAAAGTGCCTGATTTGGAAAATAATGCGCTTAGAAGAAGGTCATGTGAACGAAAAGAGACTGCCTAATTTGGAAAATAAAACACTGAGATCAAGGTCATTTGGACGAGAAGAAATTTGACTAACTTGGAAGATAAAGCACTGGGATCAACGTCATATGGACGGGGAAAAAAGTGCCAAATTTGGAAAAGAAGCACTGAGATCAAGGCGATGTGGACGAAAAGAAAGTGCCTAATTTGGAAAATGATGCGCTTAGAACAAGGTCATGTGGACAAAAAGAAAGTGCCTAATTTGGAAAATAAAGCACTGAGATCAAGGTCATTTGGACAAGAAGAAATTGACTAATTTGGAAGATAAAGCAATGGGATCAAGATCATATGGACGAGAAAAAAAAGTGCCAAATTTGGTAAAAAAAAGCACTGAGATCAAGATCATGTGGACGAAAAGAAAGTGCCTAATTTGGAAAATAAAGCACCGAGATCAAGGGCATATGGACGAAAAGAAAGTGCCTAATTTGGAAAATAATGCGCTTAGAACAAGGTCAGGTGGACGAAAAGAGACTACCTAATTTGGAAAATAAAGCACTGAGATCAAGGTCATTTGGACGAGAAGAAATTGACTAATTTGGAAGATAAAGCACTGGGATCAAGGTCATATGGACGAGAAGAAATTGACTAATTTGGAAGATAAAGCACTGGGATCAAGGTCATTTGGACGAGAAGAAAGTGCCTAATTTGGAAGATAAAGCACTGGGATCAAGGTCATATGGACGAAAAAAAAGTGCCAAATTTGGAAAATATGGCACTGAGATCAAGGTCATGTGGACGAAAAGAAAGTGTTTAATTTGGAAAATAATGCACTTAGATCAAGGTCATATCGACGAAAAGAAAGTGCCTAATTTGGAAAGTAAAGCAACGAGATCAAGGTCATATGGACGAAAAGAAAGTGCCTAATTTGGAAAATAAAGCACTTAGATCAAGGGCATATGGACGAAAAGAAAGTGACTAATTTGGAAAATAAAGCACTTAGATCAAGGGCATATGGACAAAAAGAAAGTGCCTAATTTGGAAAATATAGCACTGAGATCAAGGCCATATGGACAAAATGAAAGTGCCTAAACGTTAAACGTTTCAAGGTTGGTGTATGAACACTTTCTCAGTAACTTCTGAGAAATACTTTTTTAAAAAAAAGAAAAAAAAAGATTGTTGTGATAATATATCATTGTCCTTGATACAAGGGTTCGTTTCCCGGCCGATGTACCGTCTCGGTGGGATCTCCTTTACACATCTCATTTACATGTAACTGCTACATTCCAAAAAGAGAAACTCAATGTGAAATTGCGAAGGCCGATAAGAGAAGTGTGACGTCAAAATGTGTCTGTCGATTCAGATATTCTCCGCTGTCCGTTCTTCAAGATTGGTTTGTGTTTCACTCAATAATGAATCGAGAATATTTGTTTTGGTTTATGCTAACACTGAAAATATATGTTTAAGTTTGATTTCGCTGTATGGAAATATGTAGAATCCTTTGGAACAATATAGAAATAACAAGAAAAATGTAGAATACCTTAGACCTTTCTAGAATGTTCCGGAAATCGTAAACAAATTTAACCTGTACAGTGATTGGCTAGAGCTACAGAACATTCCAGAAAGGGAAGGTTCGAGAATGTGGCTATGATTGGCTGAAAATCTAGGGAAAAGCCGAGAATATTGTGGAACTTTCCATGATGTTATAAATAAAGCGTGACTGTGGGTCGAGAGGGAGAGCGATCGGAAGAATTGAAGTGTAAGTGCGCTGTCAGAGATAGAGAAGTTGCTGTAGATTCGTGAGGTTGCTGTGTGTAGATTTGAGGGCTGAAGAAGAAGAATTCTGCAAACTAGGAGTGGTGCATTGGATGTGTGAAGTTTTTACCCGGTTCCTGTTGTGTTTCATTCGTTCTTCAAATAAAGGATTATTTTCGTTTAACCTGGACTGGTGTATCTTGTCTCTGAGAAGAACGATCGATTGCTAGATCTTCACGAACCTGCATAAACTGCAAGACACTGCCAGTCACCTACATTTTACATGTGACAATAATCAAGATTATTCCAATGGTAGGCTGATAAAATACCAGTATGGGTAATGTTGTACAATAGAATACGAAAATAATTGGAGCTAATTTCACGCACTTTTACGGGTGTTTTCGGTTCTGCTCGATGTAAAGAGACGTAAGACACCCTTACCTTCGATGTAAAGAGACGTAAGACACCCTTACCTACTCGCTTTGACCAGTCCTTCCCCACAAACATGCATTAAATATCCCTGAATGACTGGCGACCATAACCCTGATCACGTGGGTGACGTGGGTGAAAACGTCATCACTGTTTGTGTGTTTTTATTTGAAACCGAAAATAGGAAACACGTGGTAATGTTTACATCTAGATCGAGACCAGTAAACTCCGGAAAATGCCGAAAAAAACGCGGAAAAAGCCAAAAAAACGCGAGGTAACCGAAGGGGTAAACAAGTGTTGCACTGCACACATATTTTAGGTCGGTGATTGCACTGACACACGTGGTTGATGTTACTATTTATAGACAATAACTCCCCACTAGTGATGACGTTGTGCCCATGTGATCAGCAACCAAAATGGCGTGCAGGTGACTGCTGGAGCTGTGGTCGCCAGTCATTCAGGGATACTTTGTGCATGTTTGTGGGGAAGGACTGGTCAAAGTGAGTAGGTAAGGGTGTCTTACGTCTCTTTACATCGAGCAGAACCGAAAACCCCGTAAAAGTGCGTGAAATTAGCTCCAATTATTTTCGTATTCTATTGTACAACATTACCACCAGTATGAAATATAGACTAGGTAAAACATAGTCCTACTAGGGCCTCAGGACCTGGCCAGCTCACAGGTTTATGAGAAGGCTTAAGGCATGTGCAACGGTCACATTACATGTGGCACCTGTGACGTTAGTGTATATGGAATTCGTTCCGAGCGCGGAGACGTCATCTTGAGAAACTGAAACTGAAACTATAACCTCGACACAAGTGAACCCCTTATGTTAACAGCAACATCGTCAGCGGACATCAATGCACACTTCTTTGCCGGATCAGACCAAGTTCCAGCCAGAGCGTCGTCAGCCAATTCCAAACACTGCCTTCTGTCCAAAGCTCAGTGATGTGTGCCAGATGTTAAATGTTACCGTATTTACCGGTGTGTGGGCTAAAGTTCCTGACCAATGCGTTGTTTGTTTGTTTCTTTGTTTTGTATATTGTAATCTTCGTTGATTGCATATGTACGTCTGGTGCGTAAGTGCACTTTGATTTGAATAGTGAAAATTTGGCGCCATACAAAATACCGTAATTCTTCTTCTTCTTCTGTTATTATTATTATTGTTATTATTATTATTATTATTATTATTATTATTATTATTATTATTATTATTATACTATTATTATTATTATAATTATTACTATTACTGTTATTATAACTACTCTTACAATTATTATTGTTATTATTACTATTATTGTTATTATTATTAT
>JAPXFY010000024.1:14171567-14184067 GCA_030674185.1 Monoplex corrugatus
ATACTTATCCTTACTTTCTTACTTATCTATGTCACATACTTATTCTTATGTTCTTACTCATTTAGTTCACATATCCTTATGTTCTTAGTATTTATGTCACATACTTATTCTTATGTTCTTACTTATCTATGTCACATACTTATTCTTATGTTCTTACTCATTTAGTCACATATCCTTATGTTCTTACTTATTTATGTTGAATACATATTCTTATGTTCTTACTTCTTTATGTCACATATTCTTATGTTCTTACATCTTTATGTCACATATTCTTATGTTCTGAATTATTTATGTCACATATTCTTATGTTCTGAATTATTTATGTCACATACTTATTCTTATGTTCTTATCTTTTATGTCACATACATATTCTTAAGTTCTTATTTATTTATGCACATACTTATTCTTATGTTATTATTTCTGTCACATATTGTTATGTGCTTACTTATTTATGTCACATACTTATTCTTATGTTCCTATTCATTTACGTCACATACTTATTCTTATCTTCTTATTTATTTATGTCAGATATTCTTATTTCGTACATATTTGTGTCACATAAATATTCTTATGTTCTTATGTATTTATGTCACATACTTATTCTTATGTTCTTATTTATTATTCATGTCATATACTTATGTTCTTATTTATATAGGTCACATACTTATTCTTATGTTCTTATCTATATATGTCACATACTTATTCTTATGTTCTTGTTTATTTATGTCAGACACTTATCTTATGCTCTTACTTATTGTCACATACTTATTGTTATGCTCTTATTATTTATGTCACATACTTATTCTTATGTTCTTATTATTTATGTCATACTTGTTCTTATTTCTTACTTATTTCTTTCACATACTTATCTTATGCTCTTACTCATCTATGTCACACATTCTTATGTTCTTACTTACTCATATCACATACAAATTCTTAGGCTGTTATTTCTGTCACATACTTATTCTTATGTTCTTGCTAATCATGTCACATATTCTTATGTTCTTAGTTATTTATGTCACATATTCTTTTGTTCTTAGTTAGTCATGTCACATACATATTCTTATGTTCTTACTTATTTATGTTACATACTTATTCTTATGTTCTTATTCATGGTATTTATTCTTATGGTTTTACTTTTTCATGTCACATACTGATTCTTATGTTCTTACTTATTCATGTCACATACTTATTCTTATGTTCTGACTTATTTATCACATCTTATTCTAAGTTCTTACTTATTTAGTCACATACTATTCTTATGTACTCATTGGGAAGACTGGGACCACACAGTCGAGTCTCATCTGCTTCATGGATGCGTCATTGAGGGTGTTGCTCAAATCTTCCGACCAGCACTGAAGGTGTCTGTGTCTCTCGGGCCTGGTTGACGCCAGAATATATTATGATAGTAAGCGTCGAGTACAACCCTGTCACGCAGTCTCAATCCTACACTGAACTTCATAGCATCATGATTACCATCCTCATCGACATCATCATTGCATTGTAAAAAACAAAAACAACAAAACAAAACAACAACGACAACAACAACCACAAAACTGTGCCAGCTTCTGCGCCAGGAAAGATGGCGTAGAAAATGGTACAACTGCTGTGTGTATACATAATACGGGTAGACAGTGTTTGAACAATGTACAACCATATGGTGTACAGCTGTGTGTATACATAATACAGGTAGACAGTGTTTGAACAATGTACAACCATATGGTGTACAGCTGTGTGTATACATAATACATTTAGACATTGTTTTAACAATGTACAACCATGTGGTGTACAGCTGTGTGTATACATAATACATGTAGACAGTGTTTGAACAATGTACAACCATATGGTGTACAGCTGTGTATATACATAATACAGGTAGACAGTTTTGAACAATATACAACTATATGGTGTACAGCTGTGTGTATACATAATACAGGTAGACAGTGTATGAACAATGTACAACCATATGGTGTACAGCTGTGTGTATGTATAACACTGGTAGACAGTGTTTGAACAATGTACAATCATGTGGTGTTCAGCTGTGTGTATACATAATACAGGTAGACAGTGTTTGAACAATGTACAATCATGTGGTGTACAGCTGTGTATATACATAACACAGGTAGACAGTGTTTGAACAATGTACAACCATGTGGTGTACAGCTGTGTATATACATAATACAGGTAGACAGTGTTTTGAAAAATGTACAACCATATGGTGTACAGTTGTGTGCATACATAATACAGGTAGACAGTGTTTGAACAATGTACAACCATATGGTGTACAGCTGTGTGAATACATAATACAGGTAGACAGTGTTTGAACAATGTACAACCATGTGGTGTACAGTTGTGTGTATACATAATACAGGTAGACAGTGTTTGAACAATGTACAACCATGTGGTGTACAGCTGTGTGTATACATAATACAGGTAGACAGTGTTTGAACAATGTACAACCATGTGGTACACAGCTGTGTTATACATAATACAAGTAGACAGTATTTGAACAATGTACAACCATGTGGTGTACAGCTGTGTTTATGCATAATACAGGTAGACAGTGTTTGAACAATATACAACCATGTGGTACACAGCTGTGTGTATGCATAATACAAGTAGGCAGTGTTTGAACAATGTACAACCATGTGGTACACAGCTGTGTGTATGCATAATACAGGTAGACAGTGTTTGAACAATGTACATCCATGTGGTGTACAGCTGTGTGTATGTATAATACAGATAGACAGTGTTTGAACAATGTACAGCCATGTGGTGTGCAGTGTATGTATGTATAATACAGGTGGACAGTGTTTGAACAACGTACAACCATGTGGTGTACAGCTGTGTACATACATAATACAGGTAGACACTGAACAATGTACAACCATGTGGTGTACAGCTGTGTGTATACATAATACAGGTAGACAGTGTTTGAACAATGTACAACCATGTGGTGTACAGCTGTGTGTATACATAATACAGGTAGACAGTGTTTGAACAATGTACAACCATATGGTGTACAGCTGTGTATATACATAATACAGGTAGACAGTGTTTGAACAATGTACAACCATATGGTGTACAGCTGTGTGTATACATAATACAGGTAGACAGTATTTGAACAATGTACAACCATATGGTGTACAGCTGTGTACATACATAATACAGGTAGACAGACAATGTTGTGACAGGACGCGGTGTACCCAAGCCTGTCGAATATCTGTGGCCACCTGCAGTGCATGGACAAGAACGGCGACAAACGTGGTGATACCACCAATGCACAGGCTGGGACTTTTTGTGGACAGGGAAAGGTGAGCGTATTCTTCTCTTGTTCAGCTTTTTTTTTTTAATGTTATTAATATTCAAAGCCCATCCCGCTACACAGAGCCATACCAGGGCTAAAACCATCCCTAAACCATCTCACTGGCCGTGAAAAAAATAATGCTTGGAAAAGAAAACGAAGTACACGTCAATGTTTTCGCGTACATAGATATCTTCCCAAATAAACATCAATATAAATGTATGAACATAACTAAATACCCCAAAACGTTCTAAAAACTAGCTTTTAGTACCTAAAATTGCTTCTGCACACATTTCCTTTGAGCCAAAAATGGACGTACCCAATTTTCAGTCCTAATAGAACATATGTATGGGTTTACAGAACAAATACAGGGTGAACTGACCATCAACACAGAACATGAAGTTTGGAGAGATACAGAAAAGGAAATGAGTAAGTCAAAAGCAAAGATAGAAACAGAAAGAGAAGGAAATTTCCAGCACACATTTTTTTTAGAAGTGGAGACACTGTTTATATTGAAACAGCCTTTGGCATCTCTGCTTTGGTGTGGATGTCTGTGTGTTGAGTTGCTGTCTCACCCAGTGACACTTAATCCTTTCATTCCCAAACCATTTCTGGCGGGAAGCTGGTGTGGTAGAGTGAAGAAGTGAAAAGATAAAGTTTCAGTTCTCCATAGACATTGCGGAATTCTGCTGGAGTAAACTGACGAGACTGGACACTATCAAATTGATGGGAATGTCCTGGTTAGTCGCAACAACAAAGTCATGCTCAGAGTAACTGAAACTTTATTTTTCAGTTTTACATTGATAACTACACACATGCATGTAATACAGAATCTATGTGTACCCATGTTACCTATTTTCTCCAAAACTTCGAACCACCTGCCGAAGACAGACCCCCTCAGTCCGCCCCCCTCCCCCCAACAATGCCCTTCTTGGATTACCGTGTCTGAGTACAGAACCACCAACATGGCTTGATTACAAGTGAAAAATATTATAGAGAAAGGTATAATACAAAATGGCAACAATGACTGCACTCAAGTCAGTGGGGTTGTGCTGCGTAGCATAAAAAAATAATACTGTCAGGCATTTTTGTGTGCTTGGGAGTACAAAATATTCTAAACACTTTTCTAGATTTCTGTCAGTATGTGACTATAATCGCACCACATAGGGTACATTTTATTCTTCGACATCATATCTACTCTTGTGTAACGTTTCTATATTTTATATCCTTTATTCAGTATTTGTCTGTGGTAATATATTTAGCCAAAAGTATAATGAAATCAATGACACTATATACTTTTATAATTATGATTATTTCTCAACCATCAATCACTTAGGAATTGCTCTCTGAAGGACTGGCAGGAGTCTGAACAAATTCTGAAACCAAAAACAAACTAAAGATTAATTTACAATGTTTTTTGGTATAACAAATTTCCTAGGGGGATAAAAGTTTCCCACAGTCCAAAGTCTTAATGTGATGCTTATAAAAGTTTTATACCTTGTGTTTCAGAAGTGTGACAGCGGAGGAAAATGCATCCCTTCTTCTTCCAAGTGTAGAGCTCCTCGACAAAAATGAAGTTTTGTGTAACCATGATTTAACAAGGTTCCCGTGTAAACTGTATTCTCACATTATCTGTATGCATCAGACAGATGCCCTTTGACCTTTATTATTTTTTTTTTAATCCCAGTCTCTGCCTACTGGTTTGTGTGATACCTGTTACTGTAGTTCTGTCATAAACGATTAAAGCGAAGTAGGTTTCAGTTTGTCTGAAACATAGTAAAATTGAAAAATAAGGATGTTCACTATGAGGCCTTTGTCGATTGATCAGTATCGTCTTGGTATGCCTGTACATGTGTACGTGACTGTGTGTGGTTTCAAGAGACATAACCTGAATGGCAAGAGAGAAATTAAAACATCTTAGGGAATTCAACACATTAAAAATGGCAAGAGAGAAATTAAAACATCTTAGGGAATTCAACACATGGGAATTCAACACATTAAAAATTGCAAGAGAGAAATTAAAACATCTTAGGGAATTCAACACATTAGAAATTGCAAGAGAGAAAATAAAACAGCTTAGGAATTCAACACACTAAACAAACAAACAAACAAACAAACAGACAGGGTTGTGTTTTGTCACCAGATCTGTTTTCACTGTATAGCGAAAACATCATGAGAAACCTAGAAGAAGACTCTGGATTAAAGGTAGGAGGGAAAATGATAAAAAACATTCGATACGTAGATGACACCGTGCTAATTGCAGAAAATGAAAGAGACCTACAAAACCTTGTGAATATACTAGAAATAGAAAGCAAAGGCAAGGGGTTGGAACTAAACAGCAGGAAGACTGAAGTCATGGTGATCAGCAAAAAACATGAAATCCCCTCATGCAAAATAACAGCAAATGGCATAACCTTGACACAGGTTAATAAGTTCAAATACCTGGGAACGGTCATTTCATCAGACGGCAGATGCACATCGGAAATAGCCGGCAGAATCGGCCAAGCCAAAACAGCATTCAAGAAGATGACAAGCATTCTTACCAACAAATGTCTATCAATTAACATCAGAAAGAGAGTCTTTGAATGTTATATAGAACCAATACTGTTGTACGGATGCGAGGCGTGGACAGTCAGCAAGCAAAGCCAGAGCAGGATCGAGGCAGCCGAGATGTGGTTTCTCAGAGCGAGGTGATGATGATGATGATGATGATGATGATGATGATGATGATGATGATGATGATGACGATGATGATGATGGGTCGTCATGTGGACTACAAGACAGATCGAGGAGGCGCTTGTTCTTTTGCAGACATTGCATGGGTAGGAGGAGTCTTGCAAGTTTTGGATTTTGAATCCTCCCATCCCTTCTTCTGTTGAATAGCAGCTATCTTGGTCTGTTCGAATGTGACCGTGTCCCAGAGCTGTCGCCAACTTATTCTGTTCCTGGCGATATCTTCCCAATTGGTTGTGTTGACGCCACAGACTGACCTTCAGAGAATTGCTTGGTAATGATAGCTTTTGATATGAAGTTTTGGAAAAAAAGTGCAGAGTATTGTTTGGTAATGGTAGCTTTTGATATAAAGTTTTGAAAAAAAAAGTGCAGAGTATAGTTTGGTAATGGTAGCTTTTGATATGAAGTTTTGAACAAAAAGTGCAGAGTATTGTTTGGTAATGGTAGCTTTTGATATACAGTTTTGAACAAAAAGTGCAGAGTATTGTTTGGTAATGGTAGCTTTTGATATACAGTTTTGAACAAAAAGTGCAGAGTATTGTTTGGTAATGGTAGCTTTTGATATACAGTTTTGAACAAAAAGTGCAGAGTATTGTTTGGTAATGGTAGCTTTTGATATGAAGTTTTGAACAAAAAGTGCAGAGTATTGTTTGGTAATGGTAGCTTTTGATATGAAGTTTTGAAGGGGAAAAAAGTGCTTTTTTCTGAGCAATCTAGCATGAAATGTGTTGTCACAGTGTCATTAGTACAGATTAAGACGACCACTTCGAATGTACTTGGTAGCTTGTACAAGCCTACTGGTGTGTGCGTGTGTGTTTTGTGTGTGTGTGTGTGTGTGTGTGTGTGTGGTGTGTGTGTGTGTGTGTGTGTGTGTATGTGTATGTGTATGTGTGTGTTTGTGTGTGTGTGTTGGTGTGTGTTGGTGTGTGTGTGTGCGTGTGTGTGTGCGTGTGTGTGTGTGTGTGTGTGTGTGTGTGAGAGAGAGAGAGAGAGACAGACAGACAGACAGACAGACAAACAGACAGACAGATAGATAGACACAGACAGACAATTAACACAAAGAAATTAGTCAGAACTCTCTCTCTCTCTCCCGCTCCCTTAAACACAACACACGTACACAAAAAAGATAATAAAGTCATGTTTATTCAAAAGGCACACAGACTTTCAAAGCAGATGACATCAACTAACCAAAGACACATTTTTCCTTTCGTTCAACAGTTTGTTTTCTTTCACTAAGGGTTGGCTTGACACCACAGTATCAGCACCAGTGTGCTCAGAGTTTGCTCACAGGGGATTCATCGCACTCGACCAATTCCACATGCGCCCCACCCAAATCTGATAACATTTTTCTGGCAGACACTTTTAGCCTGAGCATGCCCTAGCAATGTCTTGAAATAGGAAGAAGTAAGGATGGTGGTGGTGACGGAATTAAGGGATAACCTTTACCAAGGAGTAGTGGTGGAGGTGACGGAATTAAGGGGTAACCTTTACCAAGGAGTAGTGGTGGAGGTGACGGAATTAAGGGATAACCTTTACCAAGGAGTAGTGGTGGAGGTGACGGAATTAAGGGATAAACTTTACCTGGGAGTAGTGGTGGAGGTGAAGGAATTAAGGGATAACCTTTACCTGGGAGTAGTGGTGGAGGTGACGGAATTAAGGATAACCTTTACAAGTAGTGTGGAGGTGACGGAATTAAGGGATAACCTTTACCTGGGAGTAGTGGTGGAGGTGAAGGAATTAAGGGATAACCTTTACCAAGTAGTGGTGGAGGTGAGGAATTAAGGGATAACCTTTACCTGGGAAGTAGTGGTGGAGGTGACGGAATTAAGGGATAACCTTTACCATGAGTAGTGGTGGAGGTGACGGAATTAAGGGATAAACTTTACCTGGAGTAGTGGTGGAGGTGACGGAATTAAGGGATAACCTTTACCTGGGAGTAGTGGTGGAGGTGACGGAATTAAGGGATAACCTTTACCTGGGAGTAGTGGTGGAGGTGACGGAATTAAGGGATAACCTTTACCTGGGAGTAGTGGTGGAGGTGACGGAATTAAGGGATAACCTTTACCAAGGAGTAGTGGTGGAGGTGACGGAATTAAGGGATAACCTTTACCTGGAGTAGTGGTGGAGGTGACGGAATTAAGGGATAACCTTTACCTGGGAGTAGTGGTGGATGTGACGGAATTAAGGGATAACCTTTACCTGGGAGTAATGGTGGAGGTGACGGAATTAAGGGATAACCTTTACCTGGGAGTAGTGGTGGAGGTGACGGAATTAAGGGATAACCTTTACCTGGGAGTAGTGGTGGAGGTGACGGAATTAAGGGATAACCTTTACCTGGGAGTAGTGGTGGAGGTGACGGAATTAAGAGATAACCTTTACCATGGAGTAGTGGTGGAGGTGACGGAATTAAGGGATAACCTTTACCAAGTAGTAGTGGTGGAGGTGACGGAATTAAGGGATAACCTTTACCTAGGAGTAGTGGTGGAGGTGACGGGATTAAGGGATAACCTCCACCTGGTAGTGGGGGTGGCGGTAGTGGTGACGGGATTAAGGGATAACAATAGCTGGGAGAGGTGGTAGAGATAGTGACGGGATTAAGGAGTAAATTTTTTACCTGGGAGAGGTGGTGGTGGTGGTGGTGGTGGAGGCTGCAGGATTAAGGAATAACCTCTACCTGGTAGTGGGGATGGTGAAGGTGACGGAATTATGGACTGACCTCTACCTGGTCATGGGGATGGGGGTGTGTGACGGAATTAAAGGATGATCTTTACCTGGGAGTAGTGGTGGAGGTGACAGGATTAAGGGATAACCTCTACCTGGTAATAGGAGTGGTGATTAAGGGATAACCTTTACCTGAGAGTGGTGGACAGGGGATTAAGGGATAACCTTTACCTGAGAATGGTGGACAGGGGATTAAGGGATAACCTTTACCTGAGAGTGGTGGACAGGGGATTAAGGGATAACCTTTACCTGAGAGTGGTGGTGAGGGGATTAAGGGATAACTTTTACCTGGGAGTGGTGGTGAGGGGATTAAGAGATAACCTTTACTTGGGAGTGGCGGTGAGGGGATCAAGGGATAACCTTTACCTGGGAGTGGTGGTTAGGGGATCCAGGTAACCTTTATCCTTGAGAATGGAGGTGGTGAACGAAGAAGGAGATAATCTTTACCTGGAAGTAGGGTCGGTGGTGGTGGTAAACGGATTAAGGGATAACTTTTATCTGGGAATGGGGGTGGGACAGAGATTAAGGGACAACTTTACCTGGAAGTGGTGGTGGTGACGGAATTAAAGGATAACCTTTACCTTTCACAACAAACACCTTGACCTGAGTCTACCCAGGCACAAAAGCAGCGAGGAAATCAGAACGAAGAGGTCACCATGAGATCAGATCACGAAGAACCACAATATCTAAGACATTGCTAACATCCACGATTCTTAAAAATGAGAATGCTGACAATGATGATGGTGATAATGATGCCAGTGCGCTCCCTTCCCATACGTTGAGCTTCCTACCATGATATATCCTTGTGTCCAACCAAGCCCAAGAGTTGCAGACACCTGCAGCGTTAGTCAAGAAATCTAAAAAAAAAATCCTCTAAAAATGTACCCTTGAAGTACATGTACGTACGTTTTGCCTTTTTTTTTTTTTAACCTTTTGACTCCTGCACTCTATCCATCAACTGCAAACATCTTAACTCTTTGACTGCCTTCCTGCAGGAAGCTGGTGGATAGAGTGACGGAGTCAAAGGGTTAAGTTTTTGCTTTGCTTGCACGATTGACATTGCAGGATGATGGTGTGAGAAGGTGCGGGACTCAAAAGGGTTAAACAAGGTCTGGTTGGTTCTCTTGACAGAACCATGGGCTTAAATTCTGCTATCTTGAGTTCAACTCTAGACTGCAACAATAAAAATTGGTTTGATCACTATCCATCTGAATGTTTCTACGATTGCAATGGTATTGGCTTAGCGATCAATACGTCTCTCCACATTTGAAGACTTTGGCAGTGAATCGGGGTTTTACACAGGCTCAGAAAGTCTGCCACATTACTGCTGGTAGATTTGGGTAGATAGCATATGGCGTTGTCCAAACACAATGAATCCCTCTTGAAGAAACTCTAAACTCTTTTGGGTAAATAACATTCTCTACAGTGGCCGCAGTTAAAAAACAAAAACAAAACAAAAAACAAAAAACGATAAGCCACTCACGTCTCGAGCAAAGGATAGCCAACGTAAAACAAACAGAGCAAAAACAAACAAACACACAAACAAACTAAAATAAAAACGATATTTTGTAGAGGGCTGGATCCACAGTTTTGTAACCATTACTCCATTGTGCCAAGACGTGAACAGAAAATATCAAACCATCTCTGGCAAATATGAACGTAACTAATAATTATGTTATGTTTAAAGTTCATACTTTATGTTTTCTCCTGAGAATGCCCTGCCTCTTTCTGAACACACACACACACACACACACACACACACACACACACACACAGACACACACCCCAACACACACACACTTACACAGGGACAAGAACCTTAATTATGAGGCTGCTAGATGCACACTTGTTTGTGTGTAGTCACAAAGACAGAGAACAGATTCATGTTTTGAAACTTACATGGAACAGTCCTTAATATATATGATAAGCATTTTACCCAAAATCTGATCTATCTAAAAATATCCTCTGCGACAATCTCTCGAATAAAAACAAGTATATATACACCCTCCCCCATCAAACAACAACAAACAAAACAGAACAAACCAACCAACCAACAACAACAAACACAAAAACACACAACAAAATCAAAGAAGATAACTCTAAAACCGAGTACAATCCTTACAATCATGAACTAAAACCAAACAACAAAAACAACAACAACAAAAGATAACACTTACACTGAATACAATCCCTAAAACCATGGAAATACATCACAAAACAGACAAGTTTCATGAAGAAAAGTATGCATGCAATACATTATTATGTACATAATTACTATTACGATTAGTGTCCCATCTGCACCCTCGTGGTGTTTATTGTTAACAATTCATCATTATGTACATAATTACTATTAAGGTTATAATACCATCATGCGGTTAATACATTGCACATGACCAAAGAAATCACATCTATGCACAATGTGGAGAAGACAATTGTTTTAAACAAATACATACAGTGTTTTGGTAACAATCAGGCGCAGTGTTCTATTTATATCAGCACTGTTGAACACACTTTTCACACAAACACATGCACATAGATAGATATAGATAGATAGATAGATAGATAGATAGATAGATAGATAGATAGATAGATAGACAGAGATAGCGAGAGAGAGAGAGAGAGAGAGGGAGGGAGGGAGGGAGAGAGAGAAGAGAAGAGAAGAGAAGAGAAAAGGAGAGAGACAGACAGACACAGACACAGACAGACAGAGACACAGACAGACAGAAAAAAGAGACAAACAGTGAGACAGAGGGAAAGACATAGAAAGAGACAGAAACAAAAATATATACAGACAGACAGAGAGATGAACCACACAACACCACACACACACACACACACACACACACACACACACACACACACACACACACACACACACACAGACAGAGAGAAGAAAGACAGAGGGGAATAAAGACAGAAGAAGAAAGAGGATGACACACACACAGAACCCAAAAGACATCAAAACAAGAGAGGTGGCAGTAGATCAACACTTCTCTTGAAATCATAAAACAATAAAGCCAATCATGACAATTCAATATTTAGCCTTGAACAATTCAAAAAAATATCTTAACGCTTTCTGTAAAAAAACAAAACAAACAAACAAACAAACAAAAACAAACAAATAACATCCTCACAATTTTAATATTCTGTGCTTTTAACAATCATAGAAAAACGTTTACTGTAAAAACAACAACAACAACACAACAACAACAAATAATCAAAATAAAAGATACAACATACACATATTTACACATTATATACAACACACAATCACAAACACAAACACATTGTTGGTTAGATTGCTGTTAAATACATATGGAACAGCTGTAATTCACATGCTTAAATGGATCACAGAGACAGTAACAATTCATTGGAAAAAAAGAGAAAGTTTGTGGTAGAGGTCATTTCAAAGCTCACGACTAGTAAATCTGACACATATAATCACAATACTGCATTGAAATATATATCAAAGGACAAGAAAAAACAGCAAACACATGGACATTCTCTGTGACAAAGAGAAAGAGAAAGAGAGAGACAGAGAGAGAGACAGAGAGAGAGAGGGGGGGGTGCTGGGATGAGGGAGTGAGAGAGAGAAAGAAAGAGAGAACAAAAGAATGTGAGTGAGTGTGTGTGTGCGTGAGAGAGAGAGAGAGAAGGGGGGGGGGGGGGGAGAATTTATTCATTTATGCCATAGCCCTCATAGCTGGACACAGTTTTATTATTACTCAATGAAGAGAGTGAA
>JAPXFY010000024.1:14194067-14219067 GCA_030674185.1 Monoplex corrugatus
TCCTTTCAACCTGCAGTTCCATCCAGCTTAAAATCAGTGCCTTCTGGTTAAAAGCAATGAGCAAAATGATTTCCACAAAATGAAGACAATCCCTGTGTGACAGTACTTTGGAGGTATCGGTCATCAGTTCGTGCTTAAGTAAAGTAACTAGCAATAGATATATCAATGACTAAAAAATACAAAATATTACCAGCTATATATATTATATCATTATCAATGACTAAAAAATACAAAATATTACCAGCTATTTCTCTGTCAAGGGATGGGCTCTTTGATCAAAGGTCAATAAGTTGAAAGCATCAGTAGTTCAGTAAATACATATCAACAAAAATATTGCTCTGAAATCATCAATATTGGAGTACCATGCATATAACCACTCTTTGGTCTGGGTCAGTTCACAGCCATTCAATATTTTAACATAATAATATCTGACATCCTTTCTGCATTCATAACCCATATTTGCCAGTAAACTGCTGAATAAAATCTTTTGTAAATACAATTTGTTCATTGCCCATGAGATATACATAAACAGATAGTCCTTCCACTAACAACAACATACACCTTCTCTCAAAAGACTTTGTGATTTTTGTTCCACCCTAATCCACATTTTTATCAACCTTTTCATTCCCTGACCATATCCACCAGCTTCCTCCAGGATATGTGTGGATAGGATGAGGAAGCACAAAGGTTAAAATGAGAGTGAAAACGGACAGGATGAAGATATCAGACTAGACATGACAGTTCTGAAAACAGACAGGATGACAATATCAGACATGACAGTTCTGAAAACAGACAGGATGAAGATATCAGACTAGACATGACAGTTCTGAAAACAGACAGGATGACAATATCAGACTAGACATGACAGTTCTGAAAACAGACAGGATGAAGATATCAGACTAGACATGACAGTTTTGAAAACAGACAGGATGACAATATCAGACATGACAGTTCTGAAAACAGACAGGATGACAATATTAGACTAGACATGACAGTTCTGAAAACAGACAGGATGACAATATTAGACTAGACATGACAGTTCTGAAAACAGACAGGATGACAATATTAGACTAGACATGACAGTTCTGAAAACAGACAGGATGACAATATTAGACTAGACATGACAGTTCTGAAAACAGACAGGATGAAGATATCAGACTAGACATGACAGTTCTGAAAACAGACAGGATGACAATATTAGACTAGACATGACAGTTCTGAAAACAGACAGGATGACAATATTAGACTAGACATGACAGTTCTGAAAACAGACAGGATGAAGATATTAGACTAGACATGACAGTTCTGAAAACAGACAGGATGAAGATATCAGACTAGACATGACAGTTCTGAAAACAGACAGGATGACGATATCAGACTAGACATGACAGTTTTGAAAACAGACAGGATGACGATATCAGACTAGACATGACAGTTCTGAAAACAGTCAGGATGACGATATCAGACTAGACATGACAGTTCTGAAAACAGACAGGATGACGATATCAGACTAGACATGACAGTTTTGAAAACAGACAGGATGACGATATCAGACTAGACATGACAGTTCTGAAAACAGACAGGATGAAGATATCAGACTAGACATGACAGTTCTGAAAGAGTAGAAAAACCTGTGCCTCAAATTACAACACAACAACATATAAATGCATCTTTGTTCATAGGCATGTGTGAAGGTCTGACACTCTGTGTGTGCCTTGCACTTAAACAGTCAGAAAACAGTATCCAACAGTACATACTTGTCAATGGCATAGCCATAACAAACAGAAGAACAAGAAATGCAAAGAAAACACACACACACACACACACACACACACACACACACACACACACACACACACACACACACAATCCTTCTGTGATACAATATGCTTTGTATCGATACAACAGTATGCTTCATAATCATACAATACCTTCTCAATCATGACAATTGCAGCAAAACAACAGTATGCTTCATAATCATACAATACCTTCTCAATCATGACAATTGCAGCAAAACAACAGTATGCTTCATAATCATACAATACCTTCTTAATCATGACAATTGCAGCGAAACAACAGTATGCTTCATAATCATACAATACCTTCTTAATCATGACAATTGCAGCGAAACAACAGTATGCTTCACAATAATACAATACCTTCTTAATCATGACAATTGCAGCGAAACAACAGTATGCTTCATAATCATACAATACCTTCTTAATCGTGAAATTGCAGCGAAACAACAGTATGCTTCATAATCATACAATACCTTCTTAATCATGACAATTGCAGCAAAACAACAGTGTGCTTCATAATCATACAATACCTTCTTAATCATGACAATTGCAGCAAAACAACAGTATGCTTCATAATCATACAATACCTTCTTAATCATGACAATTGCAGCAAAACAACAGTATGCTTCATAATCATACAATATCTTCTTAATCGTGATATTTTCCTCGATGAAATAACATAAACAAAATGTAAACAAATGATTCTCATTGTCAGAACATTGTGTGTATTGATGATACAACAATTGCATGAAAAAATAAAGATGTAAAGATTAAAAAAAAATGAAAAAAAATACACCAGCTACAAAGCATAGCCATTACAACAAAAAATGTAATAGGCATTATCATAACAAAAGATACACATACAACACATAACTTACACAAAAGAACATGCACATTTTCTAATGACTGACAAGTGCCACAACATGGAAAATGTCGTCACAACAAAAATTACTGTAACTTAGCAACATATATAGAGACACGAAAACAACACACACACACACACACACACACACACACACACACACACACACACACACACACACACACACACACACACACACACACACACACACACGCGCGCGCAGAACAACATAGGAAACACGTGTGTGTTTGTTGTGTGTCTGCATATATATATGCTGCATAAAAGATACATATGTGTATATATATATATTTGTGTGTGCATGTACATACCATCATCATCATCAGGTGCCCTGCCACATGGTGTTGGCGATCATGGATTTCCATCTGCCTCTATCTCTTGTTGCCCCTAGCATCTCCCTCACCCTCCTTGTACATATATATATATATATATATATATATATATATAGATAGATAGATAGATAGATAGATAGATAGAGGGATAGATAGATAGACACATACATAAAGAGAGAGAGTGATAGATATAAAGATACAGATATAAAGATACGTATAGATATGTATATATGTATATATGTAGATATATATATATATATATATATATATATATATATATATATATATATATATATATATATATATATATATATACACATACATACACACATGTATGCGTGTGCAAACACATATGAAGAAACACATATGTAAGCATATGTACGTATATCTATGAATATATGCATAAATGCATGTGTGTATAACATGTGTGTAGTATTCTGAAAGTTATCATCGATGTTTATATTCCCTGAAATAGAAATTTAAAAAATAGAAATTAAACAAAAGAAACATGGATACAAAGACACAAAACTGTAGTGAACAACATATACATTCAGGTACACAAAACTACTGTAAAGCAACAAAACAATAGCGACATTCACACATTTTTCTATGGCAGACTCATTCAGGTTCACTCCAATCCCCCCCCCCCCCCTCTCTCCCCAGCCACTCATTCCACACTGACCCTTCCAACGACCAGTTCACAAGAACATGGCTCCACAGCATTACCCTCCCCTTCAGGGTCATGTGCGCATGAATTGTTGGCATCCCTGGAGACAGCATCATTCTGCAGCTCCACCCCAGCATTCCCAGGCTCCAACTCTCCATTGGTAACCACCGTGCTGCCGTTTTTGTCCTCGGAGGGACTGATGGGTAAAATCACCATTTTGGTCCGCACGACTTTCAGTTCCCCCACAAAGGAGAGGAAGTAGGCAGAGGAGATAAACGCCATCACCCATTCAGAGAAAGTTGCCCACAGGTGTTCCGTGTAGCCCTGCGACAGAGAATGAATTCAGCTGGTGTTGCCTTCATACAAGCTGCCTGTTGCATTTAATAAGGGCTCAAGCTAAAGATGCAACATCTACAGTTCAATCCTAGTCCGCATCATTAAAACAAAGCAAAAAACAAAACAAAACAAAAACAAAACAAAAAACGCTTCATCAGACTGCTATTCTGGTTATGACTACTTAATGTTTTGTACATCCCAACCTCCCTTTCCATTTTATGACTTTTCTAGAACATGTGGTTTGCACAGGTTAAGTAAACACCTGATTAGTTCGGGTGGACTGCATATGGAACTATCCAAGTGCAACAAATCCCTTCGGAGCGAATGACAATTCCCATTTGAGTTATATGTTTTCCTTTTTAAACTAGATGGTTGTCTTTCTTTCTTTCTTTCTTTTTTAAAGAGGACATGGACTCAAGAACTGATATTTCTGTTGCACAAACTCCAAACTCAACTTGACATCACATCACAACCAGACATGGTTGTATAATTAATCTTTACTGCTGGAAAAACAAAGCTCAATCAATTAATCACCACATAACTGTCTACTACCTACCACTCTTTTTAGGCATTTTGGTGGCAGAAGCACACAATATACTATGGAAGAGGTGCAACCACCATCAGGTGGGATGATTACTTTTTGCCTATTTGCTTGGTGAAATGGCGAACAGTTTTTGTCTTTTTGCTGGATCAGTTGGTGATCTCTTTTTGTCTTTTTGTTGGGTCAGATGGCAATCACTTTTTGTCCTTTTGCTGAGTCTGAAGTAAATCACTTTTTGTTTTTTGTTGGGTCAGATGACAATCACTTTTTGTCTTTTTGCTGGTCTGAAGTAAATCACTTTTTGTCTTTTTGTTGGGTCGAGATATCATTTTTTGTTTTTTGTTGGGTCAGATGACAATCACTTTTTGTCCTTTTGCTGAGTCTGAAGTAAATCACTTTTTGTCTTTTTTTGGGTCAGATGACAATCACTTTTTGTCTTTTTGTTGGGTCAGATGACAATCACTTTTTGTCCTTTTGCTGAGTCTGAAGTAAATCACTTTTTGTCTTTTTGTTGGGTCAGATGACAATCACTTTTTGTCCTTTTGCTGAGTCTGAAGTAAATCTTTTTTTGTCTTTTTGTTGGGTCAGACGGCAATCACTTTTTGTCCTTTTGCTGAGTCTGAAGTAAATCACTTCTTGTCTTTTTGTTGGGTCAGATGACAATCACTTTTTGTCCTTTTGCTGAGTCTGAAGTAAATCACTTTTTGTCTTTTTGTTGGGTCAGACGGCAATCACTTTTTGTACTTTTGCTGAGTCTGAAGTAAATCACTTCTTGTCTTTTTGTTGGGTCAGACGGCAATCACTTTTTGTCTTTTTAGGTGAACGTCAATCACTTTTTGTCCTTTTGTCTGGGTCAGAACGTAAATCACTTTTTGTCTTTTTGTTGAGTCTAGATGAAATCACTTTTTGTCTTTTTGTTGGGTCAGATGACAATCACTTTTTGTCCTTTTGCTGAGTCTGAAGTAAATCACTTTTTGTCTTTTTGTTGGGTCAGATGACAATCACTTTTTGTCTTTTTGTTGGGTCAGATGGACAATCACTTTTTGTCTTTTTGTTGGTCAGAGACAATCACTTTTGTCCTTTTGCTGAGTCTGAAGTAAATCACTTTTTGTCTTTTTGTTGGGTCAGATGAGCAATCATTTTTGTCCTTTTGCTGAGTCTGAAGTAAATCACTTTTTGTCTTTTTGTTGGGTCAGACGGCAATCACTTTTTGTCCTTTTGCTGGTTGAGATCACTTGAATAAATCACTTTCTTGTCTTTTTGTTGGGTCAGATGACAATCACTTTTTGTCCTTTTGCTGAGTCTGAAGTAAATCACTTTTTGTCTTTTTGTTGGGTCAGACGGCAATCACTTTTTGTCCTTTTGCTGAGTCTGAAGTAAATCACTTCTTGTCTTTTTGTTGGGTCAGACGGCAATCACTTTTTGTCTTTTTTGGAGTCGAAGTAATCACTTTTTGTCCCTTTTGCTGGTCTGAAGTGAAATCACTTTTTGTCCTTTTGTTGGTCTGAGTAAATCACTTTTTGTCTTTTTGTTGGGTCAGATGACAATCACTTTTTGTCCTTTTGCTGAGTCTGAAGTAAATCACTTCTTGTCTTTTTGTTGGGTCAGATGACAATCACTTTTTGTCTTTTTGTTGGGTCTGAAGTAAATCACTTTTTGTCTTTTTGTTGGGTCAGACGGCAATCACTTTTTGTCCTTTTTGCTGAGTCTGAAGTAAATCACTTTTTGTCTTTTTGTTGGGTCAGACGGCAATCACTTTTTGTCCTTTTGCTGAGTCTGAAGTAAATCACTTTTTGTCTTTTTGTTGGGTCAGACGGCAATCACTTTTTGTCCTTTTGCTGAGTCTGAAGTAAATCACTTTTTGTCTTTTTTTGGGTCAGACGGCAATCACTTTTTGTCCTTTTGCGAGTCTGAAGTAAATCACTTCTTGTCTTTTTGTTGGTCAGACGGCAATCACTTTTTGTCCTTTTGCTGAGTCTGAAGTAAATCACTTCTTGTCTTTTTGTTGGGTCAGACGGCAATCACTTTTTGTCCTTTTGCTGAGTCTGAAGTAAATCACTTCTTGTCTTTTTGTTGGGTCAGACGCAATCACTTTTTGTCCTTTTGTTGGGTCAGAGCAATCACTTTTTGTCCTTTTGCTGAGTCTGAAGTAAATCACTTTTTGTCTTTTTGCTTGAGTCATGAAGTAAATCACTTTTTGTCTTTTGCTGGGTCAAGTAAATCACTTTTGTCTTTTTGTTGGGTCAGATGACAATCACTTTTTGTCCTTTTGCTGAGTCTGAAGTAAATCACTTCTTGTCTTTTTGTTGGGTCAGATGACAATCACTTTTTGTCCTTTTGCTGAGTCTGAAGTAAATCACTTTTTGTCTTTTTCTTGGGTCAGACGGCAATCACTTTTTGTCCTTTTGCTGAGTCTGAAGTAAATCACTTCTTGTCTTTTTGTTGGGTCAGATGACAATCACTTTTTGTCCTTTTGCTGAGTCTGAAGACAATCACTTTTTGTCTTTTTATTGGGTCAGACGGCAATCACTTTTTGTCCTTTTGCTGAGTCTGAAGTAAATCCCTTTTTGTCTTTTTATTGGGTCAGACGGCAATCACTTTTTGTCCTTTTGCTGAGTCTGAAGTAAATCACTTCTTGTCTTTTTGTTGGGTCAGACGGCAATCACTTTTTGTCTTTTTATTGGGTCAGACGGCAATCACTTTTTGTCCTTTTGTTGGGTCAGACGGCAATCACTTTTTGTCCTTTTGCTGAGTCTGAAGTAAATCACTTCTTGTCTTTTTGTTGGGTCAGACGGCAATGACTTTTTGTCCTTTTGTTGGGTCAGATGACAATCACTTTTTGTCTTTTTATTGGGTCAGACGGCAATCACTTTTTTTTCTTTTTGTTGGGTCAGATGGCAATCACTTTTTTGTCTTTTTGTTGGGCCAGTGGGTCAGATGGCAATCACTTCTTGTCTTTTTACTGAGTCTGAAGTAGATCACTTCTTGTTTTTTTTGCAGAGTCAGATGGCAATCATTTCTTGTCTTTTTTCTGAGTCTGAAGTAGATCACTTCTTGTCTTTTTGCTGAGTCAGATGGCAATCGTTTCTTGTCTTTTTTCTGAGTCTGAAGTAGATCACTTCTTGTCTTTTTGCTGAGTCAGATGGCAATCGTTTCTTGTCTTTTTTCTGAG
Source organism: Monoplex corrugatus (assembly GCA_030674185.1). NCBI lineage: Eukaryota > Metazoa > Mollusca > Gastropoda > Littorinimorpha > Ranellidae > Monoplex > Monoplex corrugatus. Next base: position 14,201,795 of record JAPXFY010000024.1, read on the forward strand.
TCTGAAGTAGATCACTCCTTGTCTTTTTGCTGGGTCTGAAGTAGATCACTCCTTGTCTTTTTGCTGGGTCTGAAGTAGATCACTTCTGGTCTTTTTGCTGGGTCTGAAGTAGATCACTTCTGGTCTTTTTGCTGGGTCTGAAGTAGATCACTTCTGGTCTTTTTGCTGGGTCTGAAGTAGATCACTTCTGGTCTTTTTGCTGGGTCTGAAGTAGATCACTTCTTGTCTTTTTGCTGGGTCTGAAGTAGATCACTTCTGGTCTTTTTGCTGGGTCTGAAGTAGATCACTTCTTGTCTTTTTGCTGGGTTTGAAGTAGATCACTTCTTGTCTTTTTGCTGGGTCTGAAGTAGATCACTTCTTGTCTTTTTGCTGGGTCTGAAGTAGATCACTTCTGGTCTTTTTGCTGGGTCTGAAACTGATCACTTCTGGTCTTTTTGCTGGGTCTGAAGTTGATCTTTTCTTGTCTTTTTGCCCAGTCAAATGGCAATCATTTCTTGTCTTCACTAGGTCAGATACATGTGGCTACATCTCAGACCGAACAAGAGAGAGGTTGCTTGACATTTTGGGTCATACGGAAGATATTTTGCTTGTGCATATGTATCAACCATGACCTGAAGGAACAGAGTCACATGATCAAAACAGGCATGTTGAAGAACATTTCTTTACTGTCTCTATGGACAAAACTGCTGAGGAAATAGTACCAAAAAAATGCAGGACATATAAAAATTTTAAGTCCAACGCAGCCACAGTTTCCATATGCAATCAATGTTCTGTTTCTTACAAAAGCAGCGTTTTGTTTCTCAAATATTCAACACATTATAACAAGCATAAGATCATTATCCAAGTACCAAAATGATCACTGATTATATGATCCATTCATATGCATTTAATCTCAGATGGCACCATACATATTTGTCATATGTGCTCTCTGTGTGTTCCAATTACTGAATAGGGTTATGCACAGGCTCGGGAATTCTGCCAGATAATTGCAAGCAGACTCGTGTGGAGCACATATGGAATTTTCCTAATGTGATGAATCCCTCTAGAACATATTCAAACTTCATTACAGAATTATGCAGATATTGTGTTCAGAAAACATAAAAAAAATTCAGAGTGTCTGTGACACAGTCCGATACCTTAGAGCAACAAAACTATATCTCGATGGCTGCCATTTTGAAACGTTTAGAGCTACACTCACTTGAAAAGTTTGGAAGCTAATAAAAAATCAGATTCTCTAGCAAAATATTCACAATTTGGTGAGAATGTAGAAAATCCTGTTTACATTTGTACATCACAAAATGGTTGCCGCTTATAAACTGAAAATTGATTAAAAATCATTTTAAAATCGAAAGTCCGTTGTTGCTTAACTTTTGTTTCAGAAAGACGACAGAAGTTTTGGGTAACAACGGACTACTGTGAGATGTTCCGGTTTTGCGTGAAAGGAGACTCCAAGAATATAGACACAAATTTAGGCAACAACCCTATATCTATTCAATACCCCACTGCACCATAACATAATGAATAAAGTTGCATGCACATAAATTGTTCAGACAAAAATATTGCGTAAGATCTATAAGATAATGTGGTGAAAAGCAATTACTCTGTGCACAGGCAACACTGGTTTACAGTTCTAGTAGTCTGTTGTTGCAGAAACTATTCCTTCCTGTTGGTACTGAAGTGTGGGGGGAAGAAGGCAGTATTTCACAATGATCCATTCTTTCCCGTGAAAAGCCTGTTTACAAGCTCGTTTTGTGCAACAACGGTTTTTATAGTATAACTTTCAAACTTGATAAACACTTTCTTTGGCACTTTGTTATCATGAATTTTAAAGTAATATTTACCAAATATCAAAAAATTGAAAAATGCCAAATTTTTTAGATAGACCGTTGTTGCACTAATGTATTGATACACTTCAATAGGTTTCGATTTCAGTTTCTCAAGAAAATGTCTTCATCCTGAGAATAAATCCCATATATACTGATGCCACAGATGCCATGAGATGGACAAGATCCAACATGATCATGGTATAAGCCCTGTGCCTGTGCATAAGCCCTGTGTGCAGACAAGGTCTTGGGTCAGACAGATACTGCGTGCATATTTTAGCACAAGATTGTGTATAGTTCATGCATGTACAGTATATGCATGTGTGTACGCATGCATGTCTGAACGTCTCTGTACACGTAGACACATGTGCACCTAAATATGTGCAAATGTGCATGTGTGCCATGCATAAATGTGCATGTGTGAGCATATATATGCAGATACAGTCACAGGCATCTACAATACAATACAACAATACAATACAATACAATATTTTGTATAGCACAAAATCTTGATAAAATCAAATCTAAGCGCTAAAACAGACACACAACGCACGCATGCACACACACGCACGCACGCGCACACACACACACACACACACACACACACACACACACACACGCACACGCACACGCACACGGCTATAAATGGGGAGAAAGAATAAAAGCAATGGAAAATTATATACAATTATATATTACAATGTGATTCCCCTCTGAGCGGAGACAGGCTGCAGAGGGGATTGAGTGAGGTCAGGATTTTATGCAGAGGAGAAAAGGTGAGTTTTGAGAGCGGACTTGAAGGAGACAAAAGTAGGTTGCTGACGGACTGAGAGAGGAAGTTTGTTCCAGGAAAGTGGACCAGAAACAGAGAAGGCTCGTGGACCATAGGTATTGAACTTAGTGCGTGGAAAGCGAAAAGTCAGAGGATCGGAGGCAGAGCGGAGGGTACGTGAGGGAATATAGATCTCAAGTAGGCTTGACAGGTAATCGGGGGCTGCGTTATTGAGGCTTTTGTAGCACATGGTGTCTAGTTTGTACTGTATGCGCTTTGATACAGGGAGCCAGTGAAGTTGTGCCAGGAGAGGAGATATGTGGTCAGCTTTTTTCTTTTTTAGTACAAGGCGTGCAGCATTGTTTTGAATGCGCTGGAGGATGTGAATGGTGGAGGCAGGAAGACCAGACAGGAGTGAACTGCAATAGTCAATGCGAGACATTATGAAGGAGAGGACGAGTTTTGCAGTTGTTTCGACAGAGAGATACTTCCTGATCAGGCTTATACGATGGAGGTGATAGTAGCAAGATCTGGCAGTTTGAGAAACAAAGTTGTTCATGGAAAGGGTAAAGTCAATGCAGACACCAAGGTTTTTTGCTGAATCAGACATTGGGACTGATGTGTTACATAATGGGAGAGAAAGAGGAGGCAGCTGAGAAAGTTTCTGACGGGTGCCAATGAGGATAGCTTCTGTCTTGTCATCATTAAGCTGAAGTTTGTTGAACGTCATCCAGTTCTTAATGTCCGAGTAACACTCAGTGGTGCGAGTCAAGAGGCGCTGTATATTGTCTGGTGTGTCACTGTCTAGAAGTTGGGTGTCATCAGCATAGAAGTGGTGTTTTAAAGAGTGGGAGTTGATGATGGTGGACAGGGGGAGGTGTAAAGAGTGAAAAGAACAGGGCCAAGGACAGATCCTTGTGGAACACCACAGGTCAGGTATGCAGGTTGAGAGTAAGTGCCATTAATGAGAATAGTTTGTTTTCTGTTTGATAGATATGAAGTGAACCAGGAGAGAGCAATGTCAGAGATGCCAAAAGTATGATGAAGTCTAGAAAGGAGAATACCATGATCGATGGTATCGAAGGCTGCAGACAGATCAAGGAGTGTGAGGAGAGAGACTTTGCCAGTATCAGTTGCAAGGAGGAGATTGTTGAGAATGTGTAGCAGGGCAGTTTCAGTGCTATGGCGCTGGCGATAGGCTGACTGGAAAGGATTGAGGAGATTGTTGGCAGACAGGTGAAAGTTCAGCTGGTTGAGGACAACTTTTTCGATGAGTTTTGACAAGAAAGAGAGATTAGTGATAGGCCGGTAATTTTTCAGTTCATTTGGGTCTAAATTGTATTTCTTGAGGAGAGGGTGAACAATAGCAGACTTGAAAGAATCTGGGACAGTTCCAGTTTGAAGAGAAGTGTTGATGATGTCAGTGATGGATGGGAGGAGAGTAGGGAGAGTCAGAGTAGAGAGAACCTGGAAGAGGATCCAGTTCGCAGGTTTTGAACGACATGGATCTGATTGTGTTGAGAATTTCTTCTTGTGAGACTGGGGTAAAAGTAGTAAGAGGTGTGCCAGAGAAGGAAGGGTCAGGTGGGCATGGTTGACAGGGTGTCCTGTCAAGCCTGTCACGAAGAGTTTGTATTTTGGTGGTGAAATACTTGGAGAATACAGATGGGAGTTTTTCATTTGTGTGTTTTGTTGGGAGAGGTAAATCTTTTCGGTGCCAAGGAGATGATTCATAGTTGTAAAGAGTTCTCTTGAAGAAGAGGCATTCAGGATTTTGGTTCTTCATGAATGTGTAACTCTGCTCTTCATGAATGTGTAAGTTTGCAAATCTTATGCATATTGAGTAATATGTGTTCGTTCGTTGCTTGATTTAACGTCTTTTCACTATAAGTGATATTAGACGGGGAAAAATGGCATGGAGGATGAAATAAGGGGGGGGGGGGGGGGTGGAGGGGAGAGGGGAACAGAGTAAGGGACGTAAAAAAAATTAAAAGGAAGCGGCAAGGTCTTAAGAAAAAGGATATGGATGAACAGAGAAATGAAACTAGAACAACGCTAACATCAATAATGTAAAAGAAAAATCGTCATAAAAACAAAACAAAACAAAACAAAAATAATCATAATTATAATAATAATCTTAAAGTAACGCATTAACAGGACTGTGAACCAATGATTCTGAAATTTTAACTAACAAAACTTGATCCGATACAACTTCTTTAAAATGCGTTTCAAGATAGTTTCCTTGTGTAAACGTCTTTGGTAAAAAGGAACGAAGCTTTCTGCAGTAAAACAAACAGTGATACAATGTGAATTGTTCGCCACAAATACATAAAACGTTGTTACAATATTTTGTTTTCAAAGCGTTCAGTTGAATGCGAAAATATGTCATAACAATTAATCTCAAATGATATAACGAGGAATACTGCAAATTTTTACAGATATTTTGAACTGAAAGTTTGATTCTTTTTTGAGACACAAATTTTTCATTTAAATGTTCATGAAATCGAATCCATGATGCTAATTCTAGCGAGTTGTAAGCTTCTTTTACCGAGGTGTTAACATGTAATTCTATGGAATTTTCAGAATGGAGGGCACCGGATTTAGCTGCTCTGTCAACTACGTTGTTGCCATGAAGACCAACATGAGAAGGCACCCAGCATAAATTGATTTCCGAACCATTTATCTTTAAACAATGTATTAGATGATTTGCCTCAATAATTAAGTCAGGTCTTGTGTCTGTATCAAAAGACTGTAAGGCATATAATACAGATTTTGAATCAACAAAGAGAACTACTTTGAATGACACAGGCCGAAGGCTTATTAAATAATGCAACGCTTGAACAACAGCGACCAATTCTGCTGTATATATAGATACATTTGCCCCAATGAAAAAAGACTTTTTAATGTTAAATTTTGGAACATAAAAGGCTGCTCCAGCGCTCTGGTTTGCTAAGACTGACCCATCGGTAAAAATGTGGAGGTGGGTACTGTACTTTTCATCGATGTGTTCACAAGCTGTGGATAGCGTAATGTTGACATTATCATCTTTTTTAACTTTTGCATAATCGAGATCAAATGTGGCATTTAGCATTTCCCATGTAGGGATAGGCGTTATCGTTGGTTTCTCAGCAATTTCATCCATTGTTATGTTGGACTGTTTGATCAGGCCAGATATGTAAGTTGCGGCTGTAATTTGTGATGAAATGTTTTTTGCTCGTTTTGGAAAGTCAGTATCAGACCTGATCTTAATTTCTTTGTTCACAAAATTATCCACTTGTGAAGTAGTTCTAATTGCAAACTTTGCTGTAGCTAACTCACGATGGTTGTTTAAAGGTAGAATTCCAGCAACTTTGTACGTTTCCAGAGTAGAAGCATGAGTTGGTACACCTAGTGCAATTTTAAGACTTTTGCAGTCCAAGCTCTGAATCTTTTTTAGTAAATATTTGGGTGCATTGAAGAAAACTTCTTGCGCGTAGGATAATTTAGACCTGACCAGCGCTGTTGACAGATGAATCAGTACATTTGTATCCATTCCCCAGGGTAATTTGCTTATTATCTTTAGAAAATTTAAGGTTTTTCGCGCTTTTGTTAAAATATAATCAAAATGGACATTCCAGCTTAATTTGGACGTGATGTAAACTCCCAGGAATTTTACGACCTGTTTGTAATTTAACACTTCACCAAGCAATTTGAAAATAGGCAAGTTATTTGAGTTACCACCAGGATCAAACAGCATCATGTTAGTTTTTTCTGCTGACAACGACAGCCCATTTTCTAACATATAGTTTCCAAGATTATCAAGATCAATTTGATACAACTTCCTGATGTAATTTCGTGTTCTCTGTGGAGTTGTCTTTTTTAAAGTGATATTCATCCAAGTGCATATATCATCAGCGTACTGTACTAAAACAACACGATTTGAAAGAGCTTTAGGAAGATCCTGTATAAGGATATTAAATAAAATAGGTGCTATCACTGAACCTTGTGGAATCCCCATGTCGAGGCATCGTGAAGAAGAATAACTAGCTCCCACTCTTGCCTGAATTGTTCTATTAGCTAAAAAAGATTTAATGTAATTGAACATATTGCCCGATAAACCAACAGATTTTAGCTTGAACAATAAACGTTTATGCCAAACTTGATCGTAAGTAATAGGTGTGTGTGTGTGTGTGTGTGTGTGTGTGTGTGTGTGTGAGTGTGTGTGTACATGTATGTGTGCACGCGCATGTGTATGTGCATGTCTGTGTGTGTGTGAGTATGTATTTGTGTGTGTATGTGTATGCGTCTGTGTCTACGTGGGCATGCAGAGTTATGCGTGTGTATGAAAATGTGTTTGTGTGTGTGTGCACGCGCATGTCTGTGAGCGTGTGTGTGCACGCGCATGTACGTGTGTTTGTGTGAGTTTGTGTTTGTGTGTGTGTGTATTTGTATGTATGTGCGTCTGTGTGGGCATGTACAGTTGCGTGTGTGTATGACAAAGTGTGTGTGTGTGTGTGTGTGTGTGTGTGTGTGTGTGTGTGTGTGTGTGTGTGTGTGTGTGTGTGTGTGTCTGTGTGTGTGTGAGTGAGTGTTGTGTATGTAAGAGAGACAAAGAGAAAAAGGGAGTGCATGTATGTGCTTGCCTGCATGAATGTGTGCATGCATGTGCGCGCGCGTGTGTGTGTGTGTGTGTGTGTGTGTGTGTGTGTGTGTGTGTGTGTGTGTGTGTGTGTGTGTGAGTGTGTGTGTGTGTGTGTTTTTTCATTATATGATTAAAAAGTGTTTTCGCTGTAAGCAATACCAGACAATTACCTTTACTAGTATGTCCAAGTATGCTCATATGCATAATCACATGTCATACAGAAAAATCTTAGTTACGTGCATACGCTTTTAGATATCTTTGACAAGGAAGAAAACAACACACACTTACCGGCTGGGATGATTTCCATTTCTTTATCATCTTGATTGACAAAGGAAACTTGTCTGTGGAAATTTTAGTGGCGATCAATACTGGAATACAAGTCAAGGACTGTTCTTCATATGGGAAAATTCCAGAATGGTTCATGCAGGCCAGGACTGTCTTATTAATGTCATAAAGGGTTCTGGAGACTTATGAATGGTTATGAAGACTTTATCAAAGCCTATTTCAGGCTACTAGAAGGCCGTAAAATAACAACATATTTGACGGGGTGTGGTAGTAGAGTGGGTTAGACATCAAACTTCCAATCAGAAGGTCTTAAGGTTCGATTCTGCCTGGGTACCTCACACCTGGCAGGTAAAAGGTGCAGCTTTCTCCTTCTGTCCAAGGTCAACACGTGTACAGACCTGTCAGCGCCTTAACCCATTTCATGAGTACATGCATGAAGAATATCAAATAACCCTTTAACCCTTCGACTCCCGCACACTATCCACCAACTGCAAAAACTTAACCTTTTGACTCCCTCACCCTGTCGGCATCACCGGGTTCGGTGTTGGCCGCTGCACACCTGGATGCCCCATCTTCCTCCAGGCCGCTCTGTCTTGAATTTTGTGGGCAATTTCTTCAAATATTTAGGCCACTGATGTTGGTAATGGATACAGTAAGGGAATCAAAGGCTTAAGTTTTTGCTTTGCTAGTATGGTTGACAATGCAGGATGCTGGTGGACAGGGAGCAGGAGTCAAAGGGTTACGTTTTTGCTTTGCTAGCATGGTTGACAATGCAGGATGCTGGTGGACAGGGAGCAGCAGTCAAAGGGTTAAGTTTTTGCTTTGCTAGCATGGTTGACAATGCAGGATGCTCGTGGACAGTGTGTGGGAGTCAAAGGGTTAAGTTTTTGCTTTGCTAGCATGGTTGACAATGCAGGATGCTGGTGGACAGGGTGCGGGAGTCAAAGGGTCAAGTTTTTGCTTTGCTAGCATGGTTGACAATGCAGGATGCTGGTGGACAGGGTGCAGGAGTCAAAGGGTTAAGTTTTTGCTTTGCTAGTATGGTTGACAATGCAGGATGCTGGTGGGCAGGGTGCGGGAATCAAAGAGTTAAGATTTTGCTTTGCTAGTATGGTTGACAATGCAGGATGCTCGTGGATAGGGAGCAGGAGTCAAAGGGTTAAGTTTTTGCTTTGCTAGCATGGTTGACAATGCAGGATGCTGGTGGACAGGGAGCAGCAGTCAAAGGTTAAGTTTTTGCTTTGCTAGTATGGTTGAAAATGCAGGATGCTGGTGGACAGGGAGCAGCAGTCAAAGGGAAAGTTTTTGCTTTGCTAGCATGGTTGACAATGCAGGATGCTGGTGGACAGGATGTGGGAGTCAAAGGGTTAAGTTTTTGCTTTGCTAGTATGGTTGACAATGCAGGATGCCGGTGGACAGGGAGCGGGAGTCAAAGGGTTAAGTTTTTGCTTTGCTAGTATGGTTGACAATGCAGGATGCTGGTGGACAGGGTGCGGGAGTTAAAGGATTAAGTTTTTGCTTTGCTAGCATGGTTGACAATGCAGGATGCTGGTGGAAGGGTGCGGGAGTTACAGGGTTAAGTTTTTGCTTTGCTACCATGGTTGACAATGCAGGATGCTGGCGGACAGGGAGCGGGAGTCAAAGGGTTAAGTTTTTGCTTTGCTAGTATGGTTGACAATGCAGGATGCTGGTGGGCAGGGTGCGGGAGTCAAAGGATTAAGATTTTGCTTTGCTAGCATGGTTGACAATGCAGGATGCTGGTGGACAGGGTGCGGGAGTCAAAGGGTTAAAGATCCTGTACATCATGTCAGTGGTGGGTTTCTGGAGACATGAAAACGTCCAGCGGCATGCCTACTGAAAACAAGAGTGTGCAGACTGTGAAGCAACATATCGCCTGCACAGTGTGGGCAAAACAGCGTGCAGCCATGCTTCCAAGAAAAAAAATCAAAATGCTTACAAATAATAATTAAAAAAAACATAAAAAGCTACACAAAAATATAAAAAAGACCATCTTAATCCCTGTCGCAACACAGCTTATTCCCACCATATGAATATAGAACATTCAAGATCTAATCAATAAAAACAAAAAAGCACTACACTCCCCTAAGTATGTAAACTACCACACCACCAAAGTTTTTAAGTCTAAAGCCAGGATGTGCTTAATTACTCATACACAGATGACAAAAACAAAGGGGTAAATATCAATTAAAAAACTCACTCAAAACACAAAACAAAACAAACACATTTTTAGAAATAAATCCTCATCATGCCAGTCTGTGCATCCCAAACTTCTTGCATAAACCCAAAAATGTTTCTGCCACGTACAAACACGTCCTCAGACCATACAACCAGCAAAGGCAGCCGGGGCAAACAGAACCAGTCACATAACTGGCACTTTGCCTTGGAGCACAAGTCACCATGGTATAGTGGTTAGCACAATGGACTACTGGCTGGAAGGTTGTCGGTTCAAATCTCCATCAGTGCCTTCAAAAATCATTGTGGGATTTTTCGGCTCCAACTGGCTCCTATCCAGAGCTGAGCATGCTATGAGCTCATTGGGAAGACTGGGACCACACAGTCGAGTCTCATCATCTTTATGGATGCATCGTTAAGGGTGTTGCTCAAATCTCTTGACCAACACTGAAGGTGTCTGTCTCTCAGGCCTGGTTGACACCAGGATATATTATAATCGTAAGGATAGCATACAGTATAGCCCTGTCACAATCCTTGATGGAACTCCATAGCATCATGGCTATCATCCTCATTGACCTCATTATCATCGCATTGTTAAAACTGTTCCAGCTTCTGTGGCCATTAAGGTGGTGTAGAAAATGAGATGGGGATAAAAAAAAACACCACAAAAAAACCCAGGTCAGGTGAGCACAAGAACACAAAGGTAACCAACCACCCGAAATGCAATGATCCTCAAAAAAAAAGATTTTTTGGGCCATGAACATTTTGCCATTCCTGGAAAAATAAAACCGGTCCCTGGGACCAGCTGCTCAAAACAATTCTGGTATTTTGGTTTTGTAACTGGTGTTTTACTGGTTTTCACCTTTGTTTAACAATGTGGCTGGTTTGGTTCAGAATGCACTGCGCAAGCAAGGATACATATGAAGAAACAGACAGAGTGTAAAACACACAGGACCACCCTGGTGTGACGACACCATGCGCGGGACTTAGGCAGGTTGGCCATCTTGTAGGAGATTAGTGCCTGAATCCAACAGTAGATACCAGCGCCACCAAAAGCCAACACTGCTCCGATTAAATGAACCACCAACACATTATCTTCCTGCAAATTCAAAACAATGAAATAAATCACTAACAAGATTCTCCATGATACTTAACTAAAAATACACGGAATAATCAGTCAATGCAGAATTAAATGAGACTCAAGCATCAGTCCAAATATATCTGTTGAAAAATACTTAAACACTGAGATTACATTTCTATTTCTCACTGCATCAGTCACAAAATATCAGTTAAAAAGTACAAAAAAACCACTGAGATTGTATTTCTATTTTCTCATATGATTCATTGCAGACGAAGTTGGAGATAACTTGGAATAGCAGTGCATCACTCAGCATCAATATTTGAGACCGCACATAACAGCCGACTCAGGGCCCAAAACTTGTCTGTACCCTTTATTTATCAATCCAGACCATGTTTACTGAGTTATTTCCCTTCCATCAGTCATCCAGCTTACCTATAAATTTTATTTGCCAGTTCTTCGAATTTTTGCACTAAAAACGTGGAAACATTGGAGGCATATGGCAGAGAATGCTATTCATGAACTTTTCATGAGCATGAACAGAGACAAGGAACTGGATGACTCAGATTTTGGTCTCAATCAAGACAATCTTCGGGAAGAAATCCACAATGAATTGATCAGCAATGATGTGTGAGAATGTTACAAAGTCACGTCCTTTTTCCAAATAACCATTAATAAGCTGTTATGGCAACAGAAATTCTGACAGTACTAAACTTATACTGAATCTATCCCTTTTCAACATGCCAAATTTAAGACAAATCTGTCAAAAAACAAAAAAAAACAAAAAACACAAAAAGAAAATGAACAGAAATGATTTTTGTGCCACTACCCACTGTCAAACTAATTTTTCCAAGCAGTCTCTGGCAGGGGTGCTGCCGGCCTTAGGCGGTAGTGTTATGAACAGGTTCACTAAAAAACTGACATCGATTTGCTAGGAGGGACTGGAGTGTCAAATAAATGGCATAGTTTGTGCACGTCTGAAACACCTGTTTAGCTCATAGCAGCATCGATAAGAGGGACTGGAATATCACATAAATGGCATAGTTTGTGCATGATTGCAAAAAAACCAAACCTATTTAGCTCATAACGGCACTGACAGAACATACTGGAGTGTCAAATAAATGGCATAGTTTGTGCATGACTGCAAAAAAAACAACAACTATTTAGCTCATAGCAGCATCGACAGAATGTTGGAGTGTCAAATAAATGGCATAGTTTGTGCATGACTGAAAAACCTGATTAGTTCATAGCAGCATCAATAGGAGAGACTAGAATGTCAAATAAATGGCATAGATTGTGCACATTTGAAAAAAAAAACAAAACTATTAAGCTCATAGCAGCATTGATAAGAGGAACTGGAGTGTCAAATAGGTGGCATAGTTTGTGCATGACTGAAAAACCTGTTTAGCTCATAGCAGCATCAATATTCACTACTCTCCTAGATACATACAACTCTCAACCCCTACCTGTCCGGTGATGATGATGACGGACTCTCTCATCAGTTCAATGGTTGACTATTGGTCCTTTTTACCTGGTATGCATCTTTATGTTGTATACAAGACATATACCCCCATCGCCGAGGATGCTGGGGACTCGTTCAGTATAAATAGTATCTCCACCTTTTGGAAATTCTGTACCAGAAACGCCCTCTTCTCTGACACTCTTTCTTTCTTTCTTGTTCCTTTGCTTTCTGTCTTTTCTTCCTATCATTTTCTGCCTTGCTGGTCCATTCACTTGTATGTGTTCGATAAATTTTCTCTTGTGATTGATACTTGGGTACATGTATTGGATGCATTTTCGGCTCTGGGGAGGCAGATATGTGGAAGCAGTTTTTGGTGGTTTAGGCCCATTTTTATATATGTTTTGGTGTCCTCACTTATGTTTCAATTTGTATTCGGGTATGTTCTTTTTAATCCACTGTGCAATGGGCTGGACGGAGTGGTCAACGCCAGGGGCATCTCCTTAGATTGTGTGCGCAAATGCATTGATATATATATGTAATTTTCTTTTCTTTTCTTTTTTTCCAGTTGAAGTGTATGTTTTGAAATGGTTATAGTCCTGATATGTGTACTTAATTTTCCTTCCTTTTTCTTTTTGTAGTTTGAAGTTGTTGTTGTGTAATTTTTTTGAAATTTGGTTTTTAATTAGTCCTGATATGTGTACTTAATTTTCCTTCCTTTTCTTTTTTCCAGTTGAAGTGTTGTGTATGTTTTGAAACGGTTATAGTCCTGATATGGCTCTTAATTGTGCAGTTTTTGTGTCTGTCTCTTGGGCTGGTTTAAACAAAAATAATAACAACAATAACAAGACATCTCCTGGGAATAAGTGTTCTTCTGCAGGAACTGCATGAGGAGTCCTGTAGTCTTGACTTCTGCTTCCACTAGTCCTTCTTTTAAACAGCTTTGCTGTTCTGTGCTGTTCCAGTGTAACCGTGCCCTCTGTACATTGCTGTTGTCAGCATACTCTGTTGTGGGCACTGTCTTCCCAGTTGGTGGTACTGATGCCACAGCTGATGGGGTTGCCTTCAGGGTACCCTTGGTGGACTTCCTGGTCATGGTATCCTTGCTTCAGCTCTCCAGATGGAAAAAGCATTCTGTCCAATGAAGCAGGAATTTGACGAGTCTCACCTGTCAGCATCACCGGGTATGGTTTTGGCCGCTGCACACTTAGACATGATCATCTCCCTCTAGGCCACTCTCTCTTGACTTCTGTGGACAATTTCTTGAATATTTAGGCCACTGATGTTGGTTATGTTCTCGATGTCTGAGTTTGGAGGTCTGTCTTTCTTCCTTTTTGCCACTGTTTTTCCTTGAAAGATGGTTGCCATGAGGTCAGTGTTCTTGCTGCCTAACACATGGCAATGTATTTTAGTCTTCTCTTGTGGATGTCTGCTAGTAGTTTTTCTGGTGGTATCAAGTTCTTCCAGGACACTTTCATTAGTTCTTCTATTTGTCCTTTTGACACAGAGTAGTCTCTGATAAAACCATGTTTCTGCTGCTTCAATTCTTCTGCAATCAGTTTTTCGTAGCCATAAATCATGACTGGCCAGATCAAACATTTTAAAAGTGGAATTTTTAGGCCATTTGGTATGCCTCTGATTTTCCAGATGTTGTTCAGTTGGACCATTTTTTTGCTTTGCCATTCTAATTCTTATTTTGATGTCTTTGGAGCAGGTTCCATCATCAGTTTTTACAGAACCAAGGTATTTGAAATCCTTAACATTTTCTAAAGAAACTTTGATAATCAAGATGTCATGATTGTTTTCAGTGTCTCTGCCTCTGACATGCAGCACTTTTGTTTTCTCAGCATTAGAGTTTAGGCCAGCCTTTCTGTCCACTGCCTACCCTGTATAGAATTCTTTTGATGCTGGTAATGAAATTTGATGAGTAGAAACTCTAAACTTGGCAAGCCACACTTCTTCAGAACTTGGAAGGCTGGCTACTTGATCTTGCCGAGTGATGTTGCAGATGTTGTGCAGACATCTTCAGTGGAATCCTACCATCATCATCATCATCAAGTGCCTTGCCACATGGCGTTGGTGATCATGGCCTTCCGTTTCTATCCCTTGTTGTCTCAAGGACCTCTTCCACCTTCTTTATCTTCAGCCACTCTGCAAGTCCATCCAATATCTTCTCCCTGGGTCTACCTGGTGCTCTCTTTCCCTCCAACTTTCCCGTTGTGACCAAGTGCTCCAATTCCCCTTTCCTCATAAAATGGCCTTTAAATGTTGCCCTGTCTTTTCCTAATCTTCCTTATGAACGATCTTCTTGTGTCTGCCTCCTTAAAGACTGTCTTGTTTGTTTTCTTTGCTGTCCATGGAACTCTCAACATTCTTCTTAGAAACCACATCTCGGCTGTCTCAATCTTCTTCTGGCTTTGCTTGTTGACTGTCCACGCCTCACAACCGTATAACAGTATTGGTTCTATATAAAATTCAAGAACTTTCTTCCTGATGTTAACTGATAGGCATTTGTTGGTAAGAATGCTTTTCATCTTTTTGAATATTGTTTTGGCTTGGCCGATTCTGCTGGCTATTTCTGATGTGCATCTGCCCTCTGGTGAAATGATCGTTCCCAGGTATTTAAACATATCAACCGGAATCCTACCACATTATGTTAAACATTGTCAAAAGGTACAAATTCAAACAAAGCTCAACAAAGACCATTGCCACTAACCTGAAAATTACCAACAACGCTGACACCAAATGCAGTGAACATGCCAATCACCAGGCATGCTTTGTTGACTATCTGTTTCCGCCTGACACTTCGAAAGCGTGCTGAACTAGACTCCAGTCCTTCGCTCTCCACATACCGGTAGTACAGACGCACCTGTTTGTAGCGCAGGTACATACACCACGCCGCTGTTGGCAGGCACACGACCACAATATTACATTAGTGTGTGTGTGTGTGTGTGTGTGTGTGTGTGTGTGTGTGTGTGTGTGTGTGTGTGTGTGTGTGTGTGTGTGTGTGTGTGTAAATTATGTGTGTGTGTGTGTGTGTGTATGCATTGTATGTGTGTGTGCATGCATGCTGCATGCGCGGGCATGTGTGTGTGTGAGTGTGTGTGTGTGTGTGTGTGTGTGTGTGTGTGTGTGTGTGTGTGTATGTGCGTGTGTATATGTGTGTGTGTGTGTGCATTGTATGCTGTTTGCATGCGTGCATGCTTGGTGTGTGTGTGTGTGTGTGTGTGTGTGTGTGTGTGTGTGTACATATGTGTGTGTGTGTGTGTGTGTGTGTGTGCATATGTGTGTGTGTGTGTGTATGTGTGTGTCTATGTGTGTGTGTGTGTGTGTGTGTTTATGTGTGTGTGCATGTGCATGAGTGCATGCATGCGTGCATGCATGTGTGCATGCATGCGTGTGTAAGCATGCATGCGTGCATGCGTGTGTGTGCGTGTAAGTGTGTGTACGAGTGTGAATACTTTATCTTTTGTTCAGAACGGTGCGCTTTGGTTTGAACGGAAATTCAGGTTACTCACCTCAGAAGAGAGTGGCCACATTGTCTGTGTGTATTTTTGTTTACATACAATACAAAGGGTCTTGCTAAACATTTATGTCTGGGACACAACTCCTTTGCTGCTGTGGGTTGTTTTACACGCAGCAGGTATATGCTGCACTGAAACATGAGTTCATTGTCCCATTCCAAAGACTAGTAGATCCCACACCACCCATGTTTACTGAAGTGGGAGGATGTGGGGAGGGGGGCCCAAAAATCTCTGTCTGACTAGTCACCGTGGTGTAGTGGTTAGCGCAATGGACTACAGACTGGAAGGTTGTGTGTTCGAATCCCCATCAGTACCTTCAAAAATCATTGTAGGGTTTTTCCGCTCTAACCGGCTCCTACCCAGAGTTGGGCGTGCTAAGGGCTCATTGGGAAGACTGGGACCACACAGTCGAGGCTCATCTGCTTCACGGATGCGTCATTGAGGGTGTTGTTCAAATCTTCTGACCAGCACCGCAGGTGTCTGTATCTTTCGGGCCTGGTTGACGCCAGGAAATATTATCATAGTAAGTGTAGAGTACAGCCCTGTCACGCAGTCTCAGTACTGAATGGAACTCCATAGCATCATGATTATCATCCTTATCGACATCATCATCATCGCATTGTAAAAACTGTTCCAGCTTCTGTGGCCATTAAGGTGGCATAGAAAATGGGACTGAAAAAAATAAGGGTGAGCACAAAGGTAACTCTGTGAGTGCAATGATCCTTAAAACAATAAAAAAAATCTGTCTGACCATGAACTGATCCCACTTCCTCTCACATCTAATGAACATGTTGCTATTAACATTGTCTCCATTCAACTTGACAATAAAACCACAAAACCAGACAGTCATGACCACAGTCATACTAAATTTTATAGAAATGATCGGAATCAAAGGGACTGCCAGTAGTCAAGCAAACAACAACAACAACAACAACAACAACAACAACAAACATCCACATGAAAACAGAATGAGAATGTGTAAACAAACGACAATAAAGAAAGACAAGTCACTAAGTTTATGACAAAAACAACAAATCAGATGATTTCTCTGATACTTTGTTGTGGTCGAGAAGATAACTCTTGTAATATGTTTTAAAAAAGGCTCATTGATTGAAAGTTTGCACCTGTCTTGTTATCATCAATAAGATGAACTTTCTCATTCTAGTTCACAGGTTTTTAATGCCTAAAGGAATAATGAAAACATTATAGTTACATTCACAATGGAAAACTTCAGAGTGCATATGACACCTGAAGTGTTTCAGCCCCCCTTATTCACACATTTCTCCTTACTACAGTCTTGACAGTTAGCAGTTGGAAGCTAGCTCCCAACATCGCCTTACTTCAACCACAGGGGTTGTTTGAACAGGGGCAAAAGTGGCCAGGCAAGATACTCCAGCATTTTGCTGTGCACAAGGTGTAGCTATTAAGTTGATGCAGAAAATGGGAGAAGAGAAGGAAAGATGAGCATAGAGGAGACCGCCTAAGTGTGATGATCCTTAACTCTCTTGCTATGAGCGTCGG
>JAPXFY010000024.1:14224067-14241567 GCA_030674185.1 Monoplex corrugatus
CGGGTCAGCTTCCCACACCTGGTGCAGTTTTGTTTGTGTGTATACAGGTATTACGGATGATCAGAGGCCTGACTGGCATAGAGATACAGCACCTTTCAAACTGATAATAACGGTTCTAGTTTGCAGAACTTTGTGTAAGCCGCCTCCCGCTTAGCCACCATGAATATGGGTACCTCACTTTTCAGGGTTAGGGAAGGCAAAGCAGCAAGGGAGATAAGCAGGACCTGCCCTCAAAAAAACTTATGCAAGAGTAGTGGGGTCTTTGCTATCTTACTCCCCTGCAACCCGGGTTAGGTTATGGGACTACCTTCACATATATTATGAATAGTTCGCCTGAGGCTATAATGTCTCCATTATATATGTGGGTGTCAGTTAGTTCCTGTAGGTATTTTCATGCTTGCCTCCTGCAAAAAAAGCAAAAAGATTCACTGTCACTGTAATAAAATGATTACAAATTCTGTGGACATAATTCATCATGTAACACAATAAATGTTGTAATACCATTTTGAAGAAAACAACGTATGTTTCTAATGATTCTATACTGTCTTAAACATGTAAGTGTATCTAAGCACATTACAGGCCTTATTTGTTTTTCTTGCACATCTACCTTCTACACTTCTCCTATGTCACTATTCCAATATACAGGCATGGACATTACTACAAAAACACAAAAACATTTAATGTGTAAACAAAATAACATTTGCAAGAAAAGTAATTTGAGGAACAAAATAAATTTAAATAAATAAGCAAACAAACAAAAATAAATAAACAAATAAATAAATAAATAAATAAATAAATAAATAATCAAAATGAAAAAAAAAAGAAATCCCATTGGGATAGCTCTTTACAGGATATGTGCAAAAAGTCGGACACTGTTCGCATGCTGCTGCTGCCTGTTTCAGTCTCTTGAACTGACAGTGTAGTTTCCTTTGAAACCGGCTGACTCTCACAACAAGCTACAGTGTTCAACACAACTGCCTGATCTTTTCTGTTGTTTTGTTTTAACAAGTGCATTACATGCCAACAGGTCATCCTTGTACGCCTCATCAATCATGTCGAAACATTTGACGAATAGTGATTGTGTGATCAAGTGGAAATGGCAGTAGGTATCTGCTGTTGTAAAAATGAGGACTTGTGACAGAGACATGTAGACATTTGCCAGCATGCACACAATGCTGCCGAAGAATAGCTTTTTTTTGTTTTTTCACATATGATAATGTCACAGCAATGTTACCTCTGTCAAGTGCAGTGACAGGAGACATAGCCAATCACAACTTCTTTGACCAAGCTCCATGGCAGCCATTAACATCTGCACAAAATAGCTACATTCATCCCCAGAAGTGGCTTAATCCTGTACACGATGAACAGAACTAGAAGAATAAGATTCAGTTGCAGGGCTGAAATGAGCATTCCCACTTGAGTACGTCACTGTCTTTGGCCTAAAATTAAAAATCTACACATCCAACTTCAGGGAGTCATGGATGGTCAAAAAATGTGTATTCTATCTAGTGTTTTGCTTCTGTGGCGTTTGCATAGCAGCACATGAACAATCAAAAGTTCATGACACCCACAGAACAGCAAGAAGAACACATTTGTAATGCTACCTGCATGGTTTCCTTTCTTATCTTATTTCTATCTTTACTTCTGCATAACACTTACATTTATCTATAGCAATCTATCTACCTACCTACCTACCTACCTACCTACCTATCTCTCTCTCTCTCTCTCTCTCTCTCTCTCTCTCTCTCTCTCTCTCTATATATATATATATATATATATATATATATATATATATATATATATATATTATCATACATTCAATTTGGCTGCTTAGTAAGTTTTTATTACCCTCTTCAGTGCCAAAGATGTAATGATAGTTCATGTTGCATACATCAGAGGTGTCCAAAAACTAAGCGGTGAAGATATCTGTCACAAAGACAACTTGGCATTGAGGCACCTGATCACCTTGGAGGCACAGGTTTGAACCCACATGGAGGATAAAAAATCGACAACAACAGAAGGGCATCCAGAAGTCATGACTTGGATGTCACCCAGCCCTGTCCTGTCTGAATTGCCAGGAAAACAGTAAACACAAGTAAAACTATAATGCAGATGGCACCAAAGGGGGTGTGATTAATTACAAACTAGGCCTATCTTATTTCCTGTTTTAGGCTAAAATTTCAGTTTCAGTTTTTCAAAATATGTCTCCATGCGTGGAATGAATTCCATATATATGCACTGATGCCACTGGTGCCATGTGATGGAGAGATCCAGAATGATCACACCATAAGCCTTAAAGCCATGGCAAGACTATATAAAGCACCATGTACTCAAGATGTCGACTTATTTCCAACCCTAACAGCAGACATCTTATCTCTCCAACATTTTCTCAAGTAGTTCAATGCAGAAGCAGCAACACACTTCATATTTGGTAGAATGGTAGCTGTCATAACGTCCTAATAGTCTGTTAAATGTAATGTGGCATTAATGGAAAATGTTATGGTAAATCAACAGAAACATTTCAAATCAGGACAGATTTGAACTATGATGGGTGGAGCTAGTGTCTGGTGCATGCATCCCGCCTGGCACTATGTACCTAAAAATAAATGTTTACATTTGTGGTACTTTTCTGGGGTGGCAATAGGGCTGCAGGCATATCAGTTATCACTGTCATTTTCAGCTTGACCATACTATAAGTATAACTGTACGGCCTACCCAAGTGCATGTGTGAATGCATGTGCAACCCTTATTGTGCCCCACTCTGCAATAACACGGGTACAGCACACATGCGGGGATGAAAATCTGTGAATTAGCCCTTCTCACCCGATCTGCTGGATCAGATGCCAGGCCTTCAAGCCTGCACATAAGACCCCTGAGCTGGCAAGGTCTGGAGGTCTTACCTAGCATGCAGGTTTTAAGTCTTGTATCAGTTTGTCAATGGAGCAATCTCCGCTACACTGTAATGACATGTGTTCATTGGTAATCTGTATACACAGACACACACACACACACACACACATACATACACACATGCACAGAGGACACCCACATTAGCACAATCATACTCCTGTTTATCAGTTCATGATCTTTTTCTCATTGCTTTGCTTATCAACGTCTACCTACAGCCATAAAAGTAATAGATATTTCTCTCTCTCTCTCTTTCTCTCTCTCTCTGAGTCTCTCTCTCTCTCTCTGTCTCTCTTTGTCTCTTTCTCTCTCTCTCTCTCTCACACACACACACACACACACACACACACACACACACACACACGCACACACACACACACACACACAGTGACACACACACACACACAACACAATCAATCATCAATGAATCATATTTTCTCTTCAAATGTTCTTCTTTCTCTCTCTTTTCCATGTTTCTGCAGCGGTAGCGAGTTGCATAACTCTAACAAACAGATTAGGCTATTCCATGTTTCGATTTCTGTAAGTCAGGAAGTGTAACGCTGCAGCTGACAGAGCTGCACTACAACCAGTATTATCATGTGATGTGGAAGCTATGATAACTCTTTAAAACTGTAAAACAATCGAAAATATCACAGAGAACAACGAACAACTAGTTCTTAACGCAAAAGCTCACCTGTAAAATTGACCAGTCAGCAGATCTTGCCGACATCAGTATTGACCTGTTGCTGACCACAGTGTCAATCTTTTGTATCGGAGGCGAGGAGAGAAACAAATCTAAGGGAAATAACCATGCTCCTCAGAGAGTGTGATGAAAATTCGAGTTTTCGCCCATGCAGCGAACTGGAACATTTTTAAAAAAAAATTACGTTGTTCATTCTCGTATCCGCTTTTATTTTGAATTGTCGTTTAAAGTCAGGGCGACTACAGAGAGCATATCAGAGCTATAAGCATATTAATACATAAAGTACCTCACAGAGAAAAGCTACCTGGAAAAGAAATGAAGTACATAATTATATCAATGCATCTGCATACATACGAACCTCGCAGAGTAAGGATATACCCCTGGCGTTGACCATTCCGTCCGATTTATCATGACCAGGAGATTTCAAAACACGAATACAAACGTAAACATAGCTAATGACACCACATATATATATATATATATATATATATATATATATATATATATATATATATATATAAACTGACCAAAAAAAGAATCTAAAATTGCTTCTGCACATCTCACTTTTTTGGAAGCAACAATGCATTTAATAATAATATAGCTTCATGTACCCAATAACTGATATTAAAAGAAAGCATAAAGCCTTTACAGAACACAAAAGGTAAATGGATCAGCAAGGCAGAAAATGATAGGAAGAGATACAGAACAAAAGGAGCAGGGCAGAAACAAAGAGAGTGACAGAAAAGAGGAAATTTCTGGCACGTGGTTTTCAGAAGCTGAGGATAATACTTCAGTAGGCTTATATTGAAAGAGCCCCTGGCGTCCCTACAGATATCTGCATTTCCAGGACACAGACTGTCTACAGTAATCTACAGACATATCCACGACATCTACAGACATCTACAACAATTTCCAAGACATCTATGACATTTACATCTACAGACGTCTCCAGAACATTTACAAAAATCCACAGACATCTACAAAACATCTCCAAAGCATCTATAGACATCTATGGGACATCTACAGATATATCCAGGACATCTACAGGCACTCTCATACATCTCTAGGACATTTAAAGACATTTAGTGGACATCTAGATGACAACTACAGATATCTAGAACATCTCCAGGATATCTACAGACATCTTCATAAATCTCTGGGACATCCACAGACATCTACATGAGATCTACAGACACCTACAAATATGTCCAGGAAAACTATAGACATCTCCAGACACCTAAAGGACATCTTCAAACAACTGCAAGACGTTTACAGACATCTCCAGGACATCCACAAATATATACAAGACCACTACAAACATACGCAGACATCTAAAAGACATGTACAGATAGCTACAGACATCTGCAGACATCTAAAGACATCTCCAGGACACCCCAAAACATCTACAGACATCTTCAGAACGTCTAAAGACCGTACAGGAAATCTATATACATCTATAGGCATCTGCAGGTCATCTACAGACATTTCCAGAACGTCTACAAACACCTACAGATACTTAGAGACATCTCCATGACATCTACAGACTTCTAAAGGACATCTACAGACATATACAGGACGTCAACAAACATCTACAGGCATCTAAAGGACACCTACAGACATAAAAAGACATCTGCAGGACATGTACAGACAGTGACAGACAAGTCCAAGATTTCTAGAGACATCTTCAGGACATGTACAGACATCAATAAACATTTTCAGGACATCTCAGGACAGATCCAGACATCTCCAGGACATCTGCAGACATCCACAGGACATTTACAGACATCACAAGCATCTAAAGAACGTGTGCAGACATTTCTACAATTACATCAAGGACATCTACAAACTTCTAGAGACAATTCCAGGAAATGTACAAACTTCTACAGAACAACTACAGAAATCTACAGCACATATACGGACGTCTACAGATATCTAAAGTACATCGACAGTAATCTAGATATCTACAGACATATACAGGCATCTCCAGGACATGTACTGATATCTACAGGATATCTAGAAACATCTCCACGATGTCTCTAAGACATCTCTAGACATCTCCAAGACATCTACATACATCTCCAAGCCATCTACGGACTTCTACAGAACATCTTCAGACAACTACAGGCATCTACAAATATCTCCAGTCCACCGATGATAATCTAGACATCTACAGACATCTACAGACATCTCCACATCATGTACAGACATCTACAGATATCTCCAGGACATTTACCGATATCTACAGTATATCTAGAGACATCTCCACGACATCTCCAAAACATCTACAGACATCTCCAAGACATCTACAGACATCTCCAAGCCATCTGCAAACATCTACAGGACATCTACAGACACATACAGTTATATCTAGGACATGTACAGACTTCTAGAGACATTTCCAGGAAATCTACAGACATCTACAGAACATCTACAGACATCTACAGCACATATACAGACAACTACAGGCCATCTACAGACATCTACAGGAAATCTACAGACATCTACAGAACATATACAGACATTTATAGCACATATACAGACTAAAGAACATTTACAGACAACTACAGAACAGCTACAGACATCTACAGCACATATACAGACAACTACAGGACATCTACAGACATCTACAGAACATCTACAGAACATCTACAGACATCTACAGACATCTATAGCACATATACAGGCAACTACAGGGTATCTACAGACATCTACAGCACATATACAGACAACTACAGGACATCTACAGACATCTACAGAACATATACAGACATTTCCAAGCCATCTTCAGAAATCTCCAAGCCATCTTCAGAAATCTCCAAGCCATCTTCAGACATCTACAGGACATCTATAGACATTTGCAGGACATCTACGGACATCTACAGGACAATTACAGGCATCTACATACATTTACAAACATCTACAGACATTTCCAAACATCTACAGAAACTTACAAACATCTACAGACATTTACAGGACATCTACAGACATTTACAAACATCTACAGACATTTACAGGACATCTACAGACATTTATAAACATCTACAGACATTTATAGGACATCTACAGACATTTATAAACATCTACAGACATTTATAAACATCTACAGACATTTATAGGACATCTACAGATATTTACAAACATCTACAGCCATTTACAAACATATACAGACATTTACAAACATCTACAGACATTTATAGGACATCTACAGATATGTACAAACATCTACAGACATTTACAAACATCTACAGACATTTACAAACATCTACAGACATTTACAGGACATCTACAGAAATCTCCAAGCCATCTTCAGACATATACAGGACATCTACAGACATTTGCAGGACATTACGGACATCTACAGGACAATTACAGGCATCTACAGACATTTTCAAATATCTACAGACATTTACAAACATCTACAGAAACTTACAAACATCTACAGACATTTACAGGACATCTACAGACATTTACAAACATCGACAGACATTTACAAACATTCACAGACATTCACAGGACATCTACAGACAGTTACAGGACATCTACAGACATTTACAAACATCTACAGACATTTACAGGACATCCACAGACTTCTAGAGACATTTTCAGGAAATCTACAGACTTGTACAGAACGTCCACGGACTTTTCCATAACATCTACAGACATCTACAACACAATTATACAGACATCTACAGATATCTCCAGTGCATCGACAGTAATAATTATAGAGAAATATCTAGACATCTACAGGACATCAACTGACATCTACATGATCTCTACAGACATCTCCAGGACATCTGTACATGACATCCACAGACATCTACATACATCTCCAGAACATCTATAGACAGCTACAGGCATCTCTAGGACATCTGAGTTTTACTCGGACATTAAGAACTGGATGACGTTCAACAAACTTCAGCTTAATGACGACAAGACAGAAGCTATCCTCATTGGCACCCGTCAGAAACTTTTTCAGCTGCCTCCTCTTTCTCTCCCATTATGTAACACATCAGTCCCAATTTCTGATTCAGCTAAAAACCTTGGTGTCTGCATTGACTCTACCCTCTCCATGAACAACTTTGTTTCTCAAACTGCCAGATCTTGCTACTATCACCTCCATCGTATAAGCCTGATCAGGAAGTATCTCTCTGTCGAAACAACTACAAAACTAGTTCTCTCCTTCATAATGTCTCGCATTGACTATTGCAATTCACTCCTGTCTGGTCTTCCTGCCTCCACCATTCACATCCTGCAGCGCATTCAAAACAATGCTGCACGCCTTGTACTAAAAAAGAAAAAAGCTGACCACATATCTCCTCTCCTGGCACAACTTCACTGGCTCCCTGTATCAAAGCGCATACAGTACAAACTAGACACCATGTGCTACAAAAGCCTCAATAACGCAGCCCCCGATTACCTGTCAAGCCTACTTGAGATCTATGTTCCCTCATGTACCCTCCGCTCTGCCTCTGATCCTCTGACTTTTCGCTTTCCACGCACTAAGCTCAATACCTATGGTTCACGAGCCTTCTCTGTTTCTGGTCCACTTTCCTGGAACAAACTTCCTCTCTCTGTCCGTCAGCAACCTACTTTTGTCTCCTTCAAGTCCGCTCTCAAAACTCACCTTTTCTCCTCTGCATAAAATCCTGACCTCACTCAATCCCCTCTGCAGCCTGTCTCCACTCGGAGAGGAATCACATTGTAATATATAATTGTATATAATATGCTCTCTATAATTTTCCATTGCTTTTATTCTTTCTCCCCATTTTAGCCGTGTGCGTGTGTGTGCGTGCGTGTGTGTGTGTGTGTGTGTGTGTGTGTGTGTGTGTGTGTGTGTGTGTGTGTGTGTGTGTGTGTGTGTGAGTGCGTGCGTGTGTGTCTGTTTTAGCGTTTAGATTTGATTTTATCAAGATTTAGCGCTATACAAAATAAAGTATTGTATTGTATAAATAAAGTATTGTATTGTATCTGGAAATATCTACATGTCATCTAGAATACATTTACTGGACATCCATGACCACCTAAAGACATCTCCATGATATCTATAGACATCTACAAACATCTACATAATATATACACACCTACAGGACATCTACAGACATCAACAGAATGGCTGCATACGTTTAGAGACATTCAAAGAACTGCTACAGACAAACCAGGATATCTACAGACCTCTACAGTACCACTGCCTATATCTAGAAGACATCTACAGGACATCGACCGACATCTAAATACATCTCCAGGGCATCTGAAGACATCTCCAGACATCTCCAGGACATTTACAGACATCCAAAGGAAATCTACAGACTTCTACAAGACACCCCAGCCATGTCTAGGACTTGTACAGACACCTAAAGGATATCTACAGACATCTACAAGACAAATGCAGACATATAAAGACATTTCCAGGATATCTACAGGCATCGGGAAGGAATCAATAGAAATTTATTGGACATCTACATACATCTATACGACATCTAGAGATATCTACATAATATCTAAGACATCTACAGACTTCTACAAACATCTACAGACATCTACAAACATCTACAAACATCTACAGAGCATTTATAGACATCTACAGGTCATCTAACGCAATATATAGACATCTCCAGGATATCTACACATATCTGCAGGCATCAACAGGACATCTACATTTGTGTACAGGACATCTACAGACATCTAGAAGACAGTTACAGACCACTACAGACATGTACAGGAGATCTACAGACATCTACAGACATCTCCAGGACGTCTACAGGACACGAACAAACATCTAAAGGACAATTGCAGACATCTACATTACATCTACTGGCATCTACTGATATCTACCGGGTACCTACAGACATCTACAGATTCTACAGGACATCTACAGACATCTACAGGACATCTACTGACACCTATAGTCATCTCCAGGACATCAACAAGCATTCACAGACATCTACATGATCGTCAGGATATCTACAGACAGCTAGAGACATCTCCAGGACATCTACAGAGAACTACAGGAAATGTATGGACAGTACACGCATCTCCAGGACATCTGCATGTATCTGCATGACATAAACAAGACATCTACAAACATCTACGGGACATCTACAGACTTCCACATCTACAGACATCTACAGGACATTTGCAGACATCCACATGACATCAACAGACATCCAAAGGACATCTGCAGATATCAGCCGGACATCTACATGGACATGCATCTACAGACGTCTACAGACATCTAGAGATCTCTCCAGGACATCTACAGAAAATCTACAGCTATCTCCAGGACATATTGGTTCCGTAGCTCATGAGGTTTGCCTTCAGAGTATCCTTGTCTTGTCTTCCCTGGTCAGGGTGTCGCAACAGCAGCAAGAGCATCAGCAGCAACAGCAGCAGCAGCAACAGCAGCAGCAGCAGCAACAGCAGCAGCAGCAGCAACAGCAGCAGCAGCAGCAGCAACAACTACAACAACGAATAGCAGTTACCCTATGCCTGTATATAAATCGCTGAACAGATCTTGTTAATTCTACCGTATCTATGATGGAATCTAAGACAATATATACAATTGTCATTTCCCGTATCAGTTTGTAATTGGAAACACATGTGCATATACATATACATGCATACAGATAGACGAATTCCTTGCTCATTCTGCATTCTACCCATACGGGCGTGCGCGCGTGCAGCTGACATACACACGTACACACACACACACACACACACACACACACACACACACACACACACACACACACACACACACACACACGTACACCCACACGTACACACACACACACACACACACACACACACACACACACACACAACACACACACACACACACAAACACACAAACACACACACATTCTCTCTCTCTCTCTCTCTCTCTCTCTCTCTCTCTCTCTCTCATTCACACATAAACGCACGCATGCACACACGTGCCCAAACACCGCCACATCTCACTTCAGCGATTACAATGGAAGGAAAAGCAATACCACCACCATCACCACCACCACCATCACCGACAACAACAGCAACAATGACAACAGCAACAGCACAGGCAGCAGTAAACAATGCAGCCACTATCACCACTTACAACAACAACTACTTGAAGAGCAAAACAGTTTGAAAAAAGAAGGATCAATAATATACCAGTGCATAAATACAGATGAAAAGTTTTCCTGGTTGAATTTCATTCTCCAAACGACACCAGGTATATGTAGATGATAGGGGGAAAACCAACCAACCAACCAACCAACCAACCAACCAACCAACCAACCAACCAAACAACCAACCAACCAGCCAACCAACCAGCCAACCAGCCAACCAACCAACCAACCAACCAACCAACCAACCAACCAACCAACCAACCAACCAACCAACCAGCCAACCAACCATTCAACCAATCAACCAACCAACCAGCCAACCAACCAATTAACCAGAAATCTAACAAATCTATCAGGTAGCTAACCACTAAAAAACAATCAGCTAGCCAACACACTAACCATTCAACCAGCCAGTCAACCAGCCAACCAACCAACCAACCAACCAACCAAACAGCCAACCATCCAACCAACCAACCAACCAACCAACCAACCAACCAACTAACCAGCCAACCAACCAAACAACCAAACAACCAAACAACCAAACAAACAAACAACCAACGTGTATATACAATCAAAGAAAACTTAGGACGAAACCAACCAACCAACCAACCAACCAACCAACCAACCATCCAACCAACCAATCAACCAACCAACCAACCAACCAACGTGCATATACAATCAAACAAAATTTAGGACCAATCAACCAACCAACCAACCAACCAACCAGCCAACCAACCAACCAACCAACCAACCAACCAACCAACGTGCATATACAATCAAACAAAATTTAGGACCAACCAACCAACCAACCAACCAACCAACCAACCAACCAACCAACCAACCAACCAACCAACCAACCAACGTGCATATACAATCAAACAAAATTTAGGACCAATCAACCAACCAACCAGCCAACCAACCAACCAACCAACCAACCAACCAACCAACCAACCAACCAACCAACCAACCAACGTGCATATACAATCAAACAAAATTTAGGACCAATCAACCAACCAACCAGCCAACCAACCAACCAACCAACCAACCAACCAACCAAATCAACAATGTTCTCCCTCTCTCCCTGTCCCACCCCTAGTCCCCCTATTCCCGTCAAGGTCCCATGAAAGAGAGATTGATTTCTTTTCTCACGAAAGCTGAGTAAAGCCAACCTGACTCAGAAATGATAGCTCTGGAGGTGGGGCTGTTGAGACTGAAGGAGAAATGAACTAGCGATAAGGAAAAGACGAGGATTGGGGATGGGGAAGAGAGGAAGGGGGAGGGAAGCCAGAGGAGTTTCTATGTGCCGTAATGTTCGGGCTATTGGGCACACCTGTATATATTAGGCGCACCCACTAAATTTTTGGGAAAATCTTAAATTAACTATATATATATATTTTTTTTTTTTCTTTTCTTTTTTTTTTTTGTGGGAGAGTACAGGGAATCTTGCTATTTGTCTTTTATACAATTCTAAGATGATGAAATTAGATGGACATTTAACTATATTCACACAGAAGCCTCACTGGTTTGTACACCGCACTTTTTCAATGGCCAGGTCGATCGCCTTCAACTAGAAGGCTGCTTCGGAGGCATTACGTCGCGTTTTCGGCATGATGAGGGTGTACGCTTGAGCAGAGCAGATCTGAATACCGATCCGAATGCTTCAATGTGTGCGGAGTTGATTTAAAAACGTGAACAGTTAATAATTAACACTTTTAACTTGAACAGTTAACACTTTTAACAATGGAGCTCACCGAAATATTCATGAACGGTAAACACAATTTTGGTGAGTTAATTAAAGAGAAGCTAAGAATAGACGACAACATGACGCTCCTTGGATCGGGAAAATCACAAATAAGCTGCATCATTTTCTACGCCGCAGGGGTTAAAGCTGCGGGGAAAAAAGTCGCAGCTTTATAGCCTGAACATTACGGTAGCTGTACCCACCAATGCCAAGTAGACTCAGACGTGTGACGGTTGTTTACATCCATCAGTTCCACCATGCTTTAAAGTAGTCAATGTATAAACGCTCGCAGTAACAACAGAACGTCCCAGGTTCATTTCTGCATAAAAGTCCATACTTACACACGTATAACCGTATCATTAACTATTGATTGTCAGAATATACAGGTGTTGACGGCTGCCGGCTCCACGGTCTCATCATCATCATGTGCCCTGCCGCATGGCGTTGACGATCATGGCCGTCCATACGAATTTATCCCTTGTCACTGCAAGTACATCTCCTGCCCTCTCTGTCCTCAGCCACTATGCAAGTCCAATATTTTCTCCCTTTGGGTCTACCTGGTGCTCTTTTTCCCTCCAGCTTTCCTGTTGTGACTAGGTGCTCTAATTTCTTTTGCCTCACGAAATGTCCTATAGATGTTGCTTGTCGTTTCCTAATCTTCTTCATAGATATTCTTCTTGGGTCTGCCTCCTTAAAGACTGCCTCGTTTGTTTTCTTCGATGTCCATGGAACTCTCAACATTCTTTTTTTAGAAACCACATTTCAGTTGCCTCAGTTTTGTCCTGACTTTGCGTGTTGACTGTCCACGCTTCACATGCTCTTCAGACTCATCATCATCATCAGGTGCCTTGCCGTATGGCGTTGGCGATCATGGACTTCCATCTTTCTCTCTCTTGTTGCCTCAAGCATCTCTTCCACCCTCCTTGTCTTCAGCCACTCTGCAGATCCGTCTAGTATCTTCTACCTGGGTCTACCTGGTGCTCTCTTTCCCTCCAGCTGTCCCGTTGTGACCAGGTGCTCTAATTCCCCTTTCCTCATAAGATGGCCTATGAATGTTGCCTGTCTTTTCCTAATATTCCTTATGAATGATCTACTTGTGTCTGCCTCCATCAAGACTGATCGTTTGTTTTCTTTGCTGTCCACGGAACTCTCAACATTCTTCTTAGAAACCACATCTCGTCTGCCTCAATCTTGTTCTGGCTTTGCTTTTTGACTGTCCACGCCTCGCAATCATACAACAGTATTGGTTCTATATAACATTCAAGAACTCTCTTCCTGATAGGCATTTGTTGGTAAGAATGCTTTTCATATTCTTGAATGTTGTTTTGGCTTGGCCGATTGTGCTGGCTATTTCTGATGTGCATCTGCCATCTGGAGAAATGATCGTTTCCAGGTATTTAAAATTACCAACCTGTCTCAAGGTTGTGCCGTTTGCTGTTATTTTGCATGAGGGGATTTCATGTTTTTTACTGATCACCATGACTTCAGTCTTCCTGCTGTTTAGTTCCAACCCCTGACCTTTGCTTCTATTTTTGTTCAGACTATTGACTGGAAAGTCATGAGTTCAAACCTCCACTAGTTCAAATCATTTAGTATGGGATTAAGCGCCTTCAGAGGGTACAAAATAGTGCAGCTAGGCTGGTATTCCGAAAGCGAAAGAATACCTCAGCAACCTATTGAAGCAGCTCCGCTGGCTCCCTGTGGAAGCAAGAGTAGATTATAAACTAGCTACTCTGGCTTATCGGCATTTTGATGGTACCTTGACTTATCTACCTCTCTTCTGTGCTTAAAACATACAGGCCTGAACGCAGTCCAGGTCAAGCAACCAGAAGCTTCTGGCGAAATCAAAATCAAAATACAAAATCATAGGACACCGAGCTTTCGTTGCCAGGCCCCACTTGTCTGGAACGATCTGCCTTTTTCTTTCCGCTGATCATCATCTCTCTCTTCTTTCAAGGCGGGCCTCAAAACTCATCTTTTTGATAAATACCACCAGTAATGAAACATGATTTTCTATCTTTCCGATTCAATAATGTATATATTAGTACTTCTTTGTAAAATATGTGCTAGTGTGTGTGTTGGGGGGGGGGGGGGGGCTAGGAGTGGGAGTCAGTGTAATAGACCGCTAGGCATAGGGCTGATTGGGAAAAATGAACTAATTTAATGTAAAGCGCAGTGAGTCTTTACCTATGTGAAGGAGAATAGCGCTATATAAAAGTGATTTATTATCTTTATCATTATTGTTGTTGTTATTATTATTATTATTATTATTATTATTATATTATCATTATTATTATTATTATTATTATCATCATCGTCATTATCATTATTGTTATTATTATTATCATTATTATTATTATTATTATTATTATTATCATCATCATCATCATTATTATTATTATCATCATCATCATCATTATTATTATTTATTATTATTATTATTATTATTATTATTATTATTATTATGCCTGGGCTGGCTCCCGCCCAAAACTGAGCATGCTGTGGACTCTTTGGGAAGAATGGGACAACGCAGTCGAATCTGATCCACTTCAGGGATGCATCATTGAAGGTCTTGCTCAGACTTCCTGATCAGCATCACAGGTCTCCATATCACTGGGTGTTGGTCGACGCCAAGATGAATTCTGAAAGCACGCTTGGAATACATCCCTGTCATGCAGTCCCAATCTGGAATGGAATTTTTTACCATCATGTTTATCAGCACTCGAGAATTAAAAAAAAAAAAATGCATAGATTCCGATTTCTCTAATGTTACAGTCTGCCTTTGTCATGGCTTTACACCAAGTTTTCTTGCATTTTATGCTTTTTCAAAGTGACCTTGAAAAGTGTAAATTCTGGAGTTTCTCTACTAATTCGCGTGATCTCTTTATTTTCTTTCTTGTTTTTTTTTTTTTTCTTCTTTTTCTTTCTTTTTTCTTTGTTTTTCTCAATGAGTGATCCATCTTTGTTCGCCATTGTTGTCATTGTGGGACCAGGTTTCTTTCTTTCTTTCTTTCTGTCTCAGTTTATCTTTTCTTTCTATGCAGTAATCAGTCACTGCCAATAGACTCAGCAGTGCTGTCGCCATGAAATAACATGGGTGTGGGTTTCCCGTTGGCTCACTGTATTATTGACGTCACTCCCTGGCTGACACAGGGGAGGTCACTCTCCCGCTCCCACCTCCATGCAATCAGATGGTGAAGGAAATGTGCTGTCAAGGGTTTCTGGTGCTGACATGTCTATGGAAAAATGGGTGTGGGTCATTGGTTGGGTGGGTGGGGGTGGGGAGAAGGTGGTTGGGTACGTGGAATGTGTATTTATCGTACTACACACACACACACACACACACACACACACACACACACACACACACACACACACACACACACACACACACACACAACATACACACACACACGCTCATATATGTATATATACGAATATATATATTTAACATACCAACTGATAAAAACAAGCCTAGATATTTTGAGATATAATCAAGCAATGATGAGAGAAGTAGAAAGTTACTAAAAAAACTGAACATCAATAAAATTAGATTAACATAGCTTCACAGGCCTGTACGAACTTAGGCACCCAGCGACTTAAATTAATGAAGTATTTATGGAGCATGGCCCACATAGCAAGTGTCTACAAAGACAACACCTTCCGCTGGGGAGAGCCGAACAGCAGAAAGTGCTCAAAGGATAACCCTACCTTCCTCCTTTCATACAGACGTTTCGATCCTAAACTTCTTACACTCTAAGCGGACCAGGCTTAAAGTGGCTGAAGTATACATTTTGTACAATTTTATTGTATGTTGATATGTTCTGAGGCGTGGACAGTCAACAAGCAAAGTCAGAACATGATTGAGGCAGTCGAGGTGTGGTTTCTAAGAAGAATTTGGGAGTTCCATGGACAGCAAAGAAAACAAACGAGACAGTCTTGATGGAGGCAAACACAAGAAGATCATTCATAAGGAAGATTAGGAAAAGAAGGTAACATTTATAGGCCATTTTATGAGGAAGGGGGATTTGGAGCACCTGGTCACAATGGGAAAGCTGGAAGGAAAGAGAGCACCAGGTAGACCCAGGGAGAACATATTGGACGGAATTGCAAGGTGGCTGAGGACCGAGAGGGTGGAAGATGTGCTTGCGGCAACAAGAGATAGATACATATGGTGGGCCATGATCGCCAACGCCATGCGGCAGGGCACTTGATGATGATGATGATAATAGGGAGTTACAGATGTCTTCGCTAATAACAGCAATGCATATATGATGGTACGTAGTGCTCTTGATTGCAGCAGGCTAAGAAGGTCATGATTTGAGACCTCCTGTGCCAGACCAGGATGATCTTCCTGATGTTTGTGGTTTTGAAAGCTGATAGTTTGTCTAAATCGTACTTGCAGTGTTACAGAAATGTGTCAGGAAGGACTTTTCGTTTGTCTGCGGATGGATTGTGTGTGTGTGTGTGTGTGTGTGTGTGTGTGTGTGTGTGTGTGTGTGTGTGTGTGTGTGTGTGTGTGGTGTGTGTGTGGTGTGTGTGTGTGTGTGTGTGTGTGTGTGTGTGTGTTGATCAAAGTCTTGATTTGAAAAGGGCAAACAACTGCTTAGATTTATATCTGAGTAATTACTCCTTGACTTTTTAAAATGTGTCTAATAGTAGAATGTCTTAACAATGTTGCTCAAAAAGCCATATTGATTTGGATGGGCATTGCATGTTCATGGTACAAATGTTAAAACAGGCGTAAAACTAAAAGGGAAATGTTAGCATGGCTTGCGCATCTTGCTTTCGGATTGTTGCGGGTTTTCTTAAACATTTGTCATACATTTGTACAAAGTTGTTATGTAAACTATGGTTTCTTACCCAATGGCTTGCACGTAAGTTAGACTTATTCATGTTTAGAAGATTTTCATTGTTGCAGAATAAAAAAAAAGCAAGATTATAACTTTGTCAGTGCACATTTCATTATCAAGAATTTAAATCTTTGTGGAATCATGGTACACTTGATGTATCCTCTCTCCTCTTCTGCCATTCCATTGGTTTGACTTG
>JAPXFY010000024.1:14261567-14269067 GCA_030674185.1 Monoplex corrugatus
CCTACTTTTGGCCTTCATCTCTCTTTCAGGCAGCCCCCCTCTGCCACCAGCTCACATAGTTATCAGCACCTTTCCCCTTACTATAGTCTCGACACTTACCAGTCGGAAGCTCCCAACGTTGTTTTACTTCAATCCACAAGGGGTGTTTGAACGGTCGTGCAAGTGGCCAGGCATGATGCTCCAGACACAGCCCATTTTGCTGTTTAGCAAGATCTGACTTGCCCCGAACGGGATCCCAAGTTTGCCGTCTTTCCGAGCAGCCAGCGGGTCTTTCCCTGCGGTCATCAGGCCTGATTCTCTGAAGTCAGTGGCCAAGCCACAAGCTGAAGTTAACAAGAAACACCACGAGGGTGCAGATGTGACGCGGAGCAGTCAATCAGATGATGGCATTCCATTTCTTACCCACTGGACGAGGCGGCAGGGAAGTTTTTAGTCCCGTTTTTATTATCCATTGTTTGGTGTTTGTGATCTGTTTGTGACCGTGCGTTCGCGCTTGACAAAGGCTAGTTGGCCGAAAATTTGCGCTTGTTTTGTTTTGTCTCGTTGGATACGCGCTTATATTGGTTTTCTTGTTCTTCTGGTTCATTCTGTCTTCAATAAGGACAGTTTCAACCAATCAGCTATTACCTTGCTGATTTCTTTTCTGGATGTAAATACAAACAAAACAAACAAAAAAGAAAACACACACACACACACACACACACACACGAAACAAAACAAAACAAACAAACAAACAAACAAAAGAACAAAAAACAACAACAACAACAAACCGCAGTGATGTATTTATGCTACCACTCTTGAAAAGTAAAATGGTGTTCCTCTTTTTTTCTTGTTCTTGCTGTTATA
Organism: Monoplex corrugatus; assembly: GCA_030674185.1. Lineage (NCBI taxonomy): Eukaryota > Metazoa > Mollusca > Gastropoda > Littorinimorpha > Ranellidae > Monoplex > Monoplex corrugatus. The sequence goes on from JAPXFY010000024.1 coordinate 14,262,414, forward strand.
GTCAGTCAACTTTTAGTCGGTCTCAACGCTTCACCGAGTTAATCTTATCAGATGGCTCCATTCTGACACCTTCATATGCAAGCATCAGCCAACCAGATGGTTCCATTCTAAATGCGTCAAAAACAGAGTTAACGAATTAGATGAGTCTAACCAATAAAATGCACCCATTTTGACTACGTCAAAGGCAGTGTTAAAGCAATCAAATACGGTAATTACTTACTCGTCAAAGACGCTCTCCCTCTCCTTCCCTCCATCGTTCTCTCTCTTCCTCTCTCCCCCTCCCCAAATGCTCCATTTCTATAGCAGTGTCAATCAGTGAAATATGGCAATTGTTTCTTCGTCAAAGACACTGTCCCTATAACTCCCTCCCTCCCTCTCTCTCTTTCTTTCTCTCCCCTTCCTCCCTCCTGCCCTGTCTCTCTCTTTCTCGCTCTCCCCTTCCCCAACCACCCTGTCTCTCTCTGTTACCCAGAAATGTCACAAGGGCAGGACACATATATGGCTGGGGGTCACCAACCCTTCCCCCCCTCTCTTCTTAACCCACCTCCGATCCTCTCTCTCTGGCCCTTTTTCTCTCCATCTGCCTCTCCCCCTTGTTTTAACCCTTTGGCTCTCTCACCCTGTCTACCAGCATCCTGCATTGCCAACCATGCTAGCAAAGCAACAACTTAACCCTTTGATTCCCTCATCCTATCCACCAGCTTCCTGCAGGGAGCTGGTGGATAGGGTGAGGGAATCAAAGGGTTTAGTTTTTGTGGTTAGAGGATAAGGTGCGGGAGTCAAAGGGTTACCCGTCAATATTCAGTAGATTCTGCCTTCATGATGCTGTACCGGAGAAAAGCTGAGTTGTCAACCACCTCACTCCCCTACGACCTCACGATTATGGTACAACCCTGACCATTATTTTTACATTGTACAGCTTTGACAGAAACTTGACGTTCACTTTCACTTTCGCAAGATGACGTCTCCGCGCTCGAAATGAATTCCATATGCACTAACGTCACAGGTGCCATGTGATCGAGAAGATCCAGAATGATCACGGCACAAGCCTCAAGCCTGCACATAAACCCATGAGCTGGCCAGGTCCTGAGATCCTGTCTAGATAGTTCCATAATCCTGGGGTCGAAAGGGTGTGAGGTGGCAGAGACCTCAACTTTTCCCGGGGCCAACACCACGAGGGTGGCGTCCATCTCCTCTCCCTGGCTTCAAATTCATATTCATATTCACATTTTTTTACCAAGACTACAGAAATGCAAGAAGGGTAATTGGTCTTCAAGGGGTGGGACCTGGGAAATCAACCTGGGACCTGGAAAATCAAACTATCTCTCCAATGTTTTTTTACCAAGTCAGCCGGGCTCTTCACGATTTTCAACTGCCGTGGGATCTTTAGCGTGCGCAGCCAGAATGCACACGAGTCCGACTCGTTTTTCGTCCTCTTCCAAAGGACTAGACGTTCAGTTCGATTTTCCGGTCAAACTGAGGAGAAAAGTCAAGGCCTGTACGGGGAGCGAACCCTGGAACCTCGAGTTTAGTTATTGGCAGGCGAACGTCTGAACCATTCTGCCACTCTTTTCCCTAAAGAGACAGAAACTTGGTGGGCGTAGAGGTAAAGCTCCGTCCCATCCCCCCCCCCCGTTCAGTCTGGCTGTCTGGGTTTGAGTCAGGTTCGAGAAGACATTTTTAGTCTGTGCAGCTTTCAGTTTATCTGACTCTGAATGGGAGCCTGAGTCTGTTGAGGGTTTGGGAAGATAAAGCTCCAAGGATGAGGAGGCAGTCATCGCCCTCGTAATGCTGGTGCCTAGAAACAATGAAATGTCTACCAACTCACTCTCTTGAATCTTTGAGTTACTGACAACCTTTGCCCTTTATCTTTTATTCAACACGTCTACTTTTAAATCCAATTAAAAAAAACCCACCTCATTTCCCAACAACGAATTCTACAACCGCTTCTTTCCCTAAGTCTGTGTATTGAATATTATAAGGTGGTCTTTGTCGATTGTATGCGTATTCAAAACAAATGTGACTGCCCGCGTTTTAGCACACAGGAACACAACAAAACAAACGGAAAAACACGAACAAAGAATCAGAACGTGTATTTATTACAGCCAGACATAACAGGCGCAAAATTTCGGCCAACTGACCTTTGTCAAGCGTAAGATCACAAACAAACAAAACACCAAATACAAAAATAAGGAGAAAAAGAGTGAAACTTCCCTGCTGCTTCGTCCAGCGTTCTGATTCTTTTTTCGCGTTTTCTCTCTGGTTCCTGTAAACGTATGCCTGGTGCGTGAGTGCGCTTTGATTTGAATTGTCAAGATTTGGCGTTGTATAAACACTATAATCTCTCTTCTTCTTCTTCTTCTTCTTCTTGTTCTTCTTGTTGTTGTTGTTCTTCTTCTTCTTGTTGTTCTTCTTGTTGTTTGTTGTTCTTCTTGTTGTTCTTCTTGTTCTTCTTCTTCGCATTCTTCTTCTTCTTCTTCGCATTCTTGCTTCTTCTTCTTCGCATTCTTCGCATTCTTCTTCTCATTCTTCTTCTTCTTCTTCTTCTTCTTCTTCTTCTTCTTCTTCTTCTTCTTCTTCTTCTTCTTCTTCTTCGCATTCTTCGCTTCTTCTTCGCATTCTTCTTCTTGCATTCTTCTTCGCATTCTTCGCATTCTTCGCATTCTTCTTCGCATTCTTCTTCTTCTTCGCATTCTTCTTCGCATTCTTCTTCGCATTCTTGCCTTCTTCGCATTCTTCTTCTTCGCATTCTTCTTCTTCGCATTCTTCTTCTTTGCATTCTTTTTCTTATATCATTATTATCAAGTTTGGTTTAGGCGTAGAAGCAGAGCACTCCCCCGCCTTCCAGTGTGAATGCATGAGGTTGAATCTGACTGAACAAAGAATTCTTTATGAGCTCATTCATTCCCCCACACCTATTTATCTTCTTGTCGTTGTCAGTATTCCAAAGATCTTTTTTTTTATATTCTGCACCATGTCAGTGTCAAGTCTTCTGGTGCAGCCATGGACACAAGCTCTGATATCTCGAGTTCAATTCCGACCCGCAACATTCAAAACTGGTCTGTTTGTTGCCTATCTGAATGTTTCCAAGATCCCGGTGGTGTCAGGTTAGTTGTTTCATAGGTCCCTCTCCTACCCCCTTTCCACATTTCAAGACCTTGCTGGTGCATGGGGTTTTAACACAGGCTCAGAAAGTCTGAAGGATAATCGCTGACATTTTTGGGTAGAGCGCGTATGGAATTGTCCGAGTGCAATGAATCGTTCTTGAACAAACTCCAGATTCCAAATTCAATGGCCAACGTGTGTCTCGGACAATTTTTGTTTCACAGAATGCTGTCCTGATACCTGACGAATGGGATGATAAGTATGATCCTATGGAGTTACCATAAAATTGAGGCAGCCGAAATGTGGTTTCTAAGAAGAATGTTGAGAGTTTCATGGACAGCAAAGAAAACAAACGAGACAGTCTTGATGGAGGCAGACACAAGAAGATCATTCATAAAGAAGATTAGAAAAAGACAGGTAACGTTTATAGGCCATTTTCTGAGGAAAGGGAATTGGAGCACCTGGTCACAACAGGAAAGCTGGAGGGAAAGAGAGCACCAGGTAGGCCCATGGAGAAAATATTGGATGGACTTATAGGGTGGCTGAAGACAAAGAGGGTGGAAGAGGCGCTTGAGACAACAGGGGATTGAAACAAATGGAAGGCCATGATCGCCAACGCCATGTGGCAAGGCACTTGATGATGCTATGGAGTTACCATTCTGGTTTGAGACAGCGTGACAAGGATTGGGACTGCTCTGTACGTTTCTTTTCGTGAGATATCTTGGCGACATTCAGACTTGAGAGATGCAGACACCTGCAAAAACATCGTCAATAACGTATATGTTTACACACACACTCACACACACACACACACACACACACACACACACACACACACACACACACACACACACACACACACACACACGAGCGCGCGTAACACACACACACACACACACATACACACACACACACACACACACACACACACACACACACACACACACACACACGAGCGCGCGTAACACACACACACACACATACACACACACACACACACACACACACACACACACACACACACACACACACACACACACGAGCGCGCGCAACACACACACACACACACACACACACACACACACACACACACACACACACACACACACACACACACACTCACACAGAGTTGGCCGTAAATTTGCGACTATCTTGTCTGGTTGTATTAAATACGCGTTCTGATTCTTTTTACGTTTTTTTCCCTGGTTCCTGTTTGTTTGAATACGGGCAGTCACACTTGTTTTGGATTTTATATAGAGTAGCTGGTTGTGTTGTGATTCAGACCTTTTATTTTTTTTGTTTTTTAAAATACAGGGGGGTGCAAAAGTAGGTATACAGTAAGTATCACATCATTATTATAATGCTTAATTCCGCTCTCGATTAGAGGAGTGTGTGAATACCGACGGCAAGCAGTTTGAGTATCTGAGGGATTAAGGCTGTGCTTGTTATTACATGTATATGCAATATTCATTTGTTTGTATAATAAATGCAATGAGTATTGTACGTGTTTTCGTTTTTCATAACTGTATACCTACTTTTGCACCCCCCTGTATATAGGTGTGTTTTTTTTTTGAAGATAAGATACACATGTCATTTTCATGTAACAAAGATTGTTCGAATGATAGGTTGATACAATACAAGCATAAAAAATATCGTCGTCGGCCTCTTTACATCTTGGGAGATGATAGTCTGCACCAGGAGGCGTTGTGGTCATGACGTGCACTTTCTGCTGTGGCTGTGCAGGCCGATTCTTGAGTGGCAATTTCTGTCACATCTGCCACATACGAACTGAGTCGCTATTGTCTGGTTTCTGAAACGTTGCTTGCGAAGAGCCCTTTTCTCATCTGCGCTTTCTGCTCTCCTCCTCTCCGCATTCACAACGCCTTGCTGAACGGCTGTCTGCCACGCTGCCCTGTCTTCCGCCAGAGTCTCCCAAGAGCCTGGGTCGATCCCTGAGCTTCTAAGGTCCCTTTTGCATGCGTCTACAAAGCGTAGCTGTGGGCGTCCTGGAGTTCGCTTCCGGTTTGCCAGTTCGCCGTAGAGAACGTCTTTTGGTATGCGTCCATCCTCCATTCGACGCACATGGCCAAGCCAGCGTAGTCGGTGTTGGCTTAGAGGGGCAAAGATGGTCTGTAGGCCCGCACGACGGAGGATAAAAAATATAGACCAGGTAAAACATAAGTCAGGAACGGCCTCAAGACATGGCCAGCTCATGGGTTTATGTGCAGGCTTAATTAAGGCTTGTGTCATGATCACCATACACATGGCACCTGTGACGTTAGCGCATATGGAATTTGTTGCGAGCGCGGAGACGTCGTCTTCAGAAACTGAAAGTGAAACTGTAACTGACGGCTCGGTTTTTAGGTCCGGTTCAACTCTAGATCGAAATAATTGGTGTATGGTTCTTCTCTTCCTCTCCCCTCTCTCACCATCTGTCACGTCCATCTCTCTCTCTCTCTCTCTTTTTCTGTCTCTCTCATTCTCTCTCTCTCATTCTCTCTTTCTGTTTCTCTCTCTCTCTCTCATTCTCTCTCTGTTTCTCTTTCTTTCTCTCTCTCTCTCTTTCTCTCTATCTGTCTCTCTCTCACACACACACTCTTTCTCAATCTCTTTCAATCTCACTCTCTCTCTCACTCTCTCTCCTCTCTCTCTCTCTCTCTCTCTCTCTCTCTCTCTCTCTCTCTCTCTCTCTCTCTCAGACCGCCTTGTTTAGCTGTCAAAAATTATTCCATAGATTTCTTACAGGCCGGGTTGGCTTTGATGCAGAGCCGTTCCCCCCCCCCCCGGTACCTTCCAGTTTTTTAACCCTTTGACTCCCGCACCCTGTCCACCAGCTTTTTGCATTGTCAGTTATGCTAACAAAAAAGCAGTTTCGGTTTCAGTTTCAGTTTTTCAAGACGACGTCTCCGCGCTCGGAACGAATTCCGTATGCACTAACGTCACAGGTGCCATGTGTATGGTGATCATGGCACAAGCCTGAAGCCTGCACATAAACCCATGAGCTGGCCAGGTCCTGAGGCCTCACCTAACCTATGCTTTACATAGTCTATATTTTTTATACTGGTATTGTATCAGCCTATCACTGGAATAATCTTGGGTTACATGTAAATGATATGTGTATCTGTGTATCTTATCTTCAAAAAAGGAACATACATGTAAAATGAATAAATAAGTAATTAAAGGTCTGAATCACAAGACAGCTAGCTATTCTGTATAAACTTGTCTCACATGACAGAACTAGACTCTTTTCCCCTGTCAATGCACAAATTCTTAGCTGTCTATCAACTAGGTGAAGACATTATTTTCTTTAATCATAGATAGGTATGTAAGTAAGAAGCAAAAACTTAACACTTTGACTCCCTCACCCTATCCCCTGCAGGAAGCTGATGGACAAGGTGAGGAAGTGCAGGAAGCTGGCGGATAGGTTGAGGGAGTCAAAGGGTTAAGTTTTGGCTGTTGGTGGATAAGGTATGGGGGTGAAAGGGTTAACTTGAAAAAAAAAGTAGCGTTCTGCTTTTTCTGAGAAGTATGTCTGCACCTAGTTTATCC
>JAPXFY010000024.1:14271567-14276567 GCA_030674185.1 Monoplex corrugatus
AACCTAACTCAGTATGATCCAACCCAGGTCAACACAACCTAGTATAGCTCGATACAACTCACCTTGATTCAACACAACCTAGTCTTAACTCAGTACAATTCAACCCAACCCAGTACAGCCAAATTTAACTCGGTACAACTCAACACAGAACAACCTAACCTAACTCAAGACGACCCGGCTCATCGCGGCCTAGCTTAATACAAACGAACTCAATAATGTGACCTTATTCAATACAACCGAACCCAACACAATATTGTCTACCTCAGCTCGTCTCGTTGCCAGTATTATGAGGATGGTATCTGTTTGTTGGAGAAATTTGAGCATCTGGTTACAACAGAAAAGCTGGAGGGAAAAAGAGCACCAGGTAGACCCAGGGAGAAAATATTGGACGGATTTTTGGAGTGGATGAAGACAGAAAGGCTGGGAGATATACTTGAAACGACAAAAGACAGATTCATATGGAGGGCCATGGTCGCCAACGCCATGCAGCAGGGCACATGATGATGATGATGATGATGATGATGATGATGATGATGGTGGTGATGATGATGATGATGATGAATACTATTATTACTAACATTATTATCATTATTGTTGTTGTTTGTGGTGTTATTATTATTGTTATTGTCATTATTATTATTATCATTATCAGTGTCAGACTCTCGACACTGCGTTTTTCACATGCTACTTTAGTCAGCTAAGCTTGGCAAATGGGGCAGCAGCGAAGCTTCTCTTCTTCCATCTGTTTTGCGTCAGCCTATGTACAGTACTCCGAGTATGTCCCAGGGTCTTCAGGTCCCCATCTGTTTTTCGTCACCGAGCGTTCTTGGATATTTCTTTTGCGTCAGCCTATGTACAGTACTCCGAGTATGTCCAGGGTCTTCAGGTCCCCATCTGTTTTTCGTCACCGAGCGTTCTTGGATATTTCTGCCATACGTCTTCATTCTGATATGCAGTGGAGGACAGTCTGGGTTACATTATCAGTGGCCCAATTTTTTTTTGTTTTTTATGACGGGTCAAGTAAGATAGAGACACAATTTGACGGGTGAACTTATTTCCCCCAACACCCATCGATGACCATTCTTCTACCACTCCTTCGTCGCTAAGGAGACCGCCTGTGGTGCCTCTTGGCTTTGAAAATAGAGCTACGTCACACGCACACACAACACACACACACACACACACACACACACACACACACACACACACACACACACACACACACACTACACACACACACACACACACATACATACATACACCACACACACACACACACACACACACACACACACACTCTCTCTCTCACTCACTCACACACACACACTCACACACATACACACACAACACACACACACACACACACACACACACACACACACACACACCACACACAGACACAGACAAACACACACGAACACGTACCCACACACACACACACACTCTCTCTCTCTCACACACGCACACACACATACACACACGCAAACATATATACACGTAAAGGCAGGCATAGCGCGCACACATGCACAAACACACACAGATACACTCTTGCGCATAAGCGGGCACATACATGTACTTGTGCGCTCGCCCAAACACACACGCACCATCATAAATCATTTCTTGTCAATGAAAACAATTGTTGTACACACATACACTCACAGAGACACAGACACCCATGCATTCACACACACACACGCACACACACACACACACACACAACACGCGCACACGCCACGCGCGCGTGCGTATTCATTCACACACACACATACACATGCACACACATACTCGCAAACGTGTACAGATGTACAGAGAGAGAGAGAGAGAGAGAGAGAGAGAGAGAGAGAGAGAGAGAGGAGAGAGAGAGAGAGAGAGAGAGACAGAGCTGTTGCTGTGTGGTTTCTCATAACAAAATGAGTCTGAGTGTCTTTCTGTGCCCTTTTGTCTCCCTCCTTCTCCCCCCCCCCCCCACACGTAGGGACACAGACACTGACAGACAGACAGGCACACACAAAAGCAGACACACACACAGACACACGAAAAGAGAGAGAGCGAGTAAGAGAAAAAAAGAGAGAGAGAGACAGACAGACAGACAGACAGACAGGCAGATAGAGACAGAGCAGAGAGAGAGAGAGAGAGAGAGTCAGCGAGAGAAAGAGGAAGAGAATCAGCAAAAGAGAGAGAGAGAGAGAGAGATAGAAAGAGAGAGAGACAGAGAGAGAGAGAGAAAGAGACAGACAAACAGAGAGAGAGAGAGACAGAGAGACAGAGAGAGACAGAGAGTACTGAGTGTATGCCATAGTGCTAGGCATAATATACAAAGGCTTGCTGGGGGCATATGTATGACGAACAGAAATCGAACCTTACATTAGCATTGATTTTCATGTTGGCAAAAAGTGGAAGAAACTTGATATGATCTGATCGTATTCTTGGATTTTCCATTTTATCAAAAGCATAGACATCACATTAATCATATTCGATCTCAAGTTGAAGATTTTACGAACGAGTTCAAGTTGGTTTGAAACAGATTCATTGCCCTCGGATAATTCGATATGCGCTTCAAACCAAATCTACTAGTGATAATCTGACAAAAGTGCTTGCGCCTGTGCAAAAACCGTATGCGCTGGAGAAGTTTTGAAATGGATGCGAGCGTGGTTGGGGGGGGGGGGGGGGGTAGGGGGAGAGGGACCTACACAACACTAAGCTGACACCACCAGAATGGTTGAAGCATTAATTAAGGTGAGCAGCGAACAGTCCAGTTTTTATGAGGCAGGCTGGAAATGAACTCGAGACCTGAAATCTCGAGTTCACGGTTCTGTCAGCAGAACCAGACTGGCATGTTGGCTGAGTGAATGCACGTTCATTGTTCGACCGTACCCCATGCAATAAGTTGACTTTCAGCCTGAATTGCACACTGGGTTCATGTGACTCCTGCCCCTATCCACCAACTGCAAAAACTGAACTCTTTGACTCCTCACCCTATCCACCAACTGCAAAACTGAACCCGTTTGACTCCCTGCACCCTATCCACCAACTGCAAAAACTGAACCTTTGACTCCAGCACCCTATCCACCAACTGCAAAAACTGAACCCTTTGACTCCGCACCCTATCCACCAACTGCAAAAACTGAACCCTTTGATCCTGCACCCTATCCACCAACTGCAAAAACTTAATCCTTTGACTCCTACACCCTATCCACCAACTGCAAAAACTTAACCCTTTGTCTCTTGCACCCTATCCACCAACTGCAAAAACTTAACCCTTTGACTTCTACACCCTATCCACCAACTGCAAAAACTTAACCCTTTGTCTCTTGCACCCTATCCACCAACTGCAAAAACTGAACCCTTTGACTCCTGCACCCTATCCACCAACTGCAAAAACTGAACCCTTTGACTCCTGCATACCCAATATACCCCCAACTTCAAAAACTAAAACTCCTTTGATCTCTGCACCCTATCCACTCAACTGGAAAAAATCTGAACCCTTTGACTCCTGCACCCTATCCACCAACTTCAAAAACTGAACTCTTTGACTTCACCTATCCATCACCTTTCTGCAGGGAAGCTGGTGGAAAGGGTGAGGGAATCAAAGGGTTAAGCATTTGTTTTGCTAGCATGGTTATCAATACAGGATGCTGGTGGACAGGGTGTGGGAGTCAGAGGGTAAAGATGTGCTTGGCGTAGTTGCTTCCAGATGAACTGCACTAATTCGACTCTGACTTAACCCTTTGACTCCTGCACCCTATCCACCAACTGCAAAAACTGAACCTTTTGACTACTTCAGCTATCCACCAGCTGCTTTGTGAGCTGGATTAACGGTAGATTGGTTAGATGACTGTTTGTGGTGAGGTACATCAACCATAAATATGTTATGGCATTTTGTTGTGAGGTACATCAACGATAGACAGGTTACATATTATCTTGCTGTGAGCTGGATTAACAATAAATAGGTTAAATGATATGTTGTGGTGAGTTAGATTAACGATAGATAGGTTATATGACATTTTGTGTTGACTAGATTAATGATAAATAGGCCACATGACATTTTATGGTGAGTTAAATTTACGGTAGATAGTTACATGACATTTTGTGGTGACGTAGATTTAACGGTAGATAGGTTACATGACATTTTATGGTGAGTATATTAACGATAGGTTACATGACATTTTATTGTGAGGTACATTAACGATAAATAGGTTACATGACATTTTGTTGTGAAGCTAGATTAACGACAGATAGGTTATAAGACATTTTTTGTTGACTAGATTAATGATAAATAGGCTAAATGACATTTTATGGTGAGTTAGATCGATGTTAGATAGTTACATGACATTTTATGGTGAACTAGATTAACGATAGATAGGTCACATGACAGTTTGTTCTGAGCAAGATTAACGATAAGTAGGTTACATGATATTTTGTTATGAAGCTAGATTAATGATAGGTCACATAACGTTTTGTTGTTGTTGGATTAAGGAAAGATAGTTTGTAAGACATTTTATTATGAAGCTAGATTAATGACTCATAGGTTACATAACATCTTTACGAGCTTAAACGTATACTATCCAAAAGTGATATGCATTACTGTAGTTACTAAATTCAGTTGGTCTGTATACTCATATTTACGCAATGTAACTTCAGTTAAGAGTTCGTGAAAGAATTGATCGAAAACGAATCAGGATCAACTGCAACAGTTTGTGTGTATCTCCCATCCTTCAGGTTGCACGTTTTCATCATATCACCACAAAGTTAAATCAGTAGATTGCAGTAGATTATGAAATTAGTTATCTCTTATCCTTCAGCTTGTATGTTCTATTATAATTATCATCACAAAGTTAAATCATAGAGTGCCATTGATTGCGAAATTAGTTATCTCTTATCCTTCAGCTTGTATGTTCTATCATAATTATCATTACAAAATTAAATCAGTAGAAAGCAATATATTGCGAAATTAGTTATCTCTTATCCTTCAGCTTGTATGTTTTATTATAATTATCATT
>JAPXFY010000024.1:14281567-14284067 GCA_030674185.1 Monoplex corrugatus
ACGACAGCAGAACACAAACAAAATAAAACAAAAAACAGACAAAACAAACAAACAAAAACCACGAACAAAATAAAAAAAATGGTTTGTGACGTCAATAAAAAATCTTCCTGAGTAACGGCCGACTGTTCTCTGTACACCTAGTTGTCGTTCTTGATGATCTGAAAGCTTTTGTTTCGAGACATCCCAGACTGGTCCTTTCCCATAGTGCCAAGCCACCGGAACAGGAAGACAGAGACAATATGAGAAGACTTCTTCCGGCCATTGAAGGAGTTCGACAGGCTGTCACTGACACTCATACCAGAGAGACAGGGGAAGATAGAAGGAAGGAGGTGGAGAGAGAGAGAGAGAGAGAGAGAGAGAGAGAGAGACAGAGAGAGAGAAAGAGAAAGAGAGAGAGAGAGAGAGAAGAGAGAGAGAGAGAGAGAGAGAGAGAGAGAGAGAGAGAGAGAGAGAGAGAGAGAGACACATTCATCTGTCAAAAACACACACACACACGCATACACACGCACGCATACATTCATACACACACACACATTATACACACAAACACACACACATACATACACACACATACACACACATACACCATACGCATACATACACACAACACATACATACACACACACACATATACACACACAAAAACATACAACATACATACACACACACACACATACACACATACATACACACGCACACGTACATACACGCATATATGCACACACATACATACACACATACATACACACACATACACACATACATACATACATACCCAAACACATACATTCATACACACATACACGACACACACACACACACACACACACACATACACACACACACTGACACACACACACACACACACACACACACACACACACACACACACACACACACACACACACACACACACACGCATGCACACATACACACAGATACGCACACAAACTCACACGCCCATTGATAATGATGATGATTAACTGTTAAAATCTTAAGGGGGCAGACTTACCCAGACCTACCCTGATGTATACATCAGACATAATATGTTCAAAAGTTTTCATCCGATTTCCTTGATATTTGTCACGCATATAGCAGGGACAGGTACCTATAGCCGGTAGTAAAATCTTGCAGTTCTGCTTGAAAGAAACATTTTTATCACAAGTTGTATTATATTTTTTTCTTGAAATTATTCTAAAAATTGGTGTGATGATTGTACAGAAAATAATGAAAGTAGAGCTAAGATTTTACTACATGCCATACATACTATACAGATGTGTTTGTTCACTAAATATTAAATTCCTAACATGAATATATGTGTAGTTATAAATGTCACAGTATGTATTATATTTTTTCATTTTCGCGAGAACATTTTTTAATTAATTAATTCTTTTCACCTTTTCATAACTCACAGACCCCAACAAAGATATTCAATCGACAGAATACTGTCTGAGGTATCTTCTTGCCAAATATCATGGTGATTGGTTAACTAGAACTGAAACACTGAACATCACAATCTTGGTACCCAAATCTGGGTAGGTCTGCCCCCTTAAGCTACAAAATTCTTATCTGCCACTTTTTCCTACTCAACGCAATGTCAGGAAAGTGTTCTACTGCTATTTTTTTTTCTACTTAACTTTCGTGCATTATATTCTTTGTTGTGTTAAGTATCCGCCTGACAAAGGCCAGTTGGTGGGAAATTTATGCCTGTCTCGTTTTGCTATACCCAAGACGCGCTCTGATTCTATTTTTGTGTTTCTGGTTGAAATTTTTAACTATTCAATCAACTTAATGAAACCAATCTATGCGTAATGGCCCTATTATTTTGGGGGGTTCTTTTTGACAGATGAAAGTGTCCTGCGTTCTGTTCTGTTCTGATTTCACGTAAAGGCACGTATGCACCCACTCACACCCCCCCCCCCCACTTCTCCCTATCACGCACATATATCCTTCCAAACAAAAACCAGCCTATCTATATCAGTGATGCTATTGTCCCAGTGATTCTGATGATTCATGTCTGGGTCTTTGGTATCAACAGCAGTTCGTGGGGACTGTTGCTGGAGGAACGTGATGGTGGTTTCTTACCGTGGGGGTGGCGGGGGGGGGGTGGAGGGGGCTGGCGATGGGGGAGGTCGAGGGGGGTCCCTCACTTGGTCTGGCTCTATAACGGAGTGATTATTGTCGTTGTCTAGGGGGACTTCGCAGAGCGTAGTAATGTTATGAACAGACTGGACTGGAACAAGGACTGCTGAATTTTACCATTGTGTCCCTGCATCAGAGAGAGAGAGAGAGAGAGAGAGAGAGAGAGAGAGAGAGAGAGACAGACAGACAGACAGACGGACGGACAGACAGACAGACAGAGACAGGCAGAGAAAGAGAGACAGAAAGTGACAGAGACAGAGATAGAGAGAGAGACAAACAGAGACAGAGACAGGCAGACAGACAGACAGACAGACCAAAAGAGAGACAGAGGAGATACAGAAAGAGGGAGAGAGAGAGA
>JAPXFY010000024.1:14294067-14299067 GCA_030674185.1 Monoplex corrugatus
GGTCTTCTTTGGACGTCCTGGTCTTGTTTGCCGTGACTGGGTCTCCGTAGTAGAACATCTCCCACCAGTTCTTCTTTGCTACGCCAGCAGTGTCCCGCGAAACGCAGTCTTTGTTGACGTATTGATTTACTGATTGGTGGGATCTTACCATATAACTTTTTGTTAGTTGGATGTTCTCTCCAGGATTTGTTCAGGGCTGCACGCAATATTCGTGTGTATGCTCCATCAATCTTCTTCTCCAATGTCGTTGTTAGGGTCCAAGAGATTGAGCCATATGTAAGAACAAACTCTACTGCTGCTCAGAAGAAGTTCCTTTTCAGGTTGGCTGGTAGATTGGATTTCCAGATTTTGTCCAGTTGATTTAGTGCGCCCCAGGCATTTCCGAGTCTGGTGTTGACGTCTTGTTCTGTGGAGTCAATGTAGCTGCCGAGGTACTTAAAGTCTTGAACTTGTTTGATCGCATCTCCATTGAGACTTCTCATTCCTTCTGATGCGTCTTGATTCAGACAGATGAACTCTGATTTGTTCGCATTGAGGTGGAGCACGATCTCCATTGAATTTCTTTCGATATTGTGAAGGAGAGATGTTGCATCATTTAGGAGGTCTGCGAGAACAGCCAGGTCATCAGCGTAATCTGCATCTGTAATCTTTACCGCAGCGTAGCGTCTGCTCTTCTGTTCTGTGAGGGTAAAGCCGAGTTTTTTGTTCTTATCCACTGCTTTCCTCCGCACATAATCGAAACAGATGATGAAAATGTAGGGGGCAAGCGTATCTCCTTGAAGGACTCCAGCAGTGATGTTGAAGAAGTCTGTGTTTCCGTCGGAGGAGCGAACCATGGAGCAGGTATTCTGATACAGCATCATGATGGCGTCTACTGTTTCCTTGGGTAGTCCATACGCAGTTAGAATCTCCTTCATCTTTCATCGGTGGATCGAATCAAAAGCTTTAAAAAAGTCGATGAATAGGAGAACAGCTGGGAGGTTTTTGGTTTTTATGCCTTCCAATATGCGTCTGATGGTGAGTATTTGTCCAGACGTCGATCTGTTTTGGCGAAACCCGTTTTGGTTTTTCCTCCAAACTGGATCTATTTCCGGTCTTATCCTATTTAGGAGCATTAGGTTGTAGATCTTTGCAGAAATTGCAGTTAATGTGATTCCGCGGTAGTTCTTTGTGATTCTGACGTCACCTTTCTTGGGGAAGGAAGCAGGCATCCTTTAGTCCATTTGTTTATTGGGTCTTGGTTATAAACGTTGTTGCAGCATTCCAGCAGTATCTGGTGAAATTCCTCTATTTTCCATACTTCCGCTGGTATCTCATCGAGTCTGCATGCTTTTCCGCACTGAATGCTTTTCACTGTTATCAGTAGTTCGTCCAACGTAAACGGCCCTTTCTAGATATTCAGCTCCTCCGTGTAGACTGGAGTTATTTCTTCTTCAGAGATGTCTGGAGGTTTCCCGAGTAGGTCTTGGAAGTGTTGTTGCCACAGTTTTACTCGCTCTTCTTGGCTAGATGCTTTTAGCTTAGCTCTGTTACAGCTTTTTCTATCGATAATTTCGTTTACGGTTTTCCAGGCAACAACATACTTTTTGTTGCTGAAGCATTTGTGATCTGGTCGATTTTGCTTTGTAGGTAGTTCGTTTGCTCTGCTTCATAGACCTCTATGAGAGCAGCACGAGCATAAACACACACCCACACCCACACACACACACACACACACACACACACACCGGCACACACACACACACACCGGCACACACACACACACACACACACACACACACACACACACACACACACACACACACACACACACGCACACACACACACACACACACACACATACACCGGCACACACACACACTCACACACACACACACACACACACACACACACACACACACACACACACACACACACACACACGCACACACACACACACATGCCCTCTCTGTCTTTCTCTCCCTCTTTCTGTCTTTTTTTTTTACTTCTCTCTGTCTTTGTCGCTGTGTTTCTTTCTCACTGCCTTACCTTTTATAGTCCTGAAAAGGGTCAGGTGTCGCTTCACAAGTATGGGGAGGAGGGGGGGGGGGGATTGGAGAATGTTTTTCTTTAAAAGAATGGAACTCTTGCAGCAAAACTGAAAGACAAGGAGCTTAATCCACTGAGCTACCCTGGCCTCTCAAGACACGCAATGACACAGAATTGCGTTTGGTTATTTATTTTTTTGCCATGATGAATTTACCATCTAAAATTCTGGCTGCTCTCTGCAGGGAGAGCTCACAGTGCAACTCCACCTATTTCTTTTTCTTCTTTATTTATTTATCTTCTTTATTTATCTATTTATTTTTTTGCTCTGTGCGTGTGTTTACCTATGAAAGTAGATTTTGAACGTATTTACATATAACAGTGGTTTTGGCTACGGATTTTTTTCCAGGGGCAACTTTATCGTTGCCATAGGATTGTTAGCATGTGCTTCCGGATTGTGTACTTCCAGAAGGGGACCTCGGCTTCTCATCTCATCCGAAAGACTGGCGCGAAAATCACCGTCCAGATCTTGTGGAGCGGGGAAAGAAAAACTGCTGTCCGGCCCGTGAATTGAACCCGGCTCCTAATCATGTGGTTGAACCACTAACCCTCATGCTCAACACGGAACAACTTTTATACAGCTGTGATGGCTTGTCTCACATTCAGTGTCTTCAACTGTTTGTCGCAAAGTTTAACTGTAGTTTTAACCTATTGAGGAAATAATTTTGACTTTGTTAGTGATTGTTTAGCGTTGAATTAAACTCCGAACCAAAGTTAACTGATTTTGACTTTGTTGGTGATTGTTTAGCATTGAATTAAACTCCAAAACCAAAGTGAACTGATTTTGACTTAGTTGGTGATCGTTTAGCGTTGAATTAAACTCCAAACCAAAGTTAACTGATTTTGACTTTGTTGGTGATTGTTTAGCACTGAATTAAACTCCGAACCAAGGTTAACTGATTTTGACTTTGTAGGTGATTGTTTAGCATTGAATTAAACTCCGAAACCAAAGTAACTGTGTAAGTGTTCAAGCAAATAAGTACTAGAGAATACAAAAACAGAATCTGAACGCGTATTCAATGTAACAAAATGAGACAGGCGCAGATTTTCGGTCAACTGGTCTTTATCACGTGCACAATAAAGATAACAAAGAAGAAAAATGTACAAAATAGAGGGAAAAAAAGACTTCCTCAGTGTTTCCTTGAGCAACAGAAATTAAGATTATGTTGAGTTATCTTCTCCTGCATCAGGGAAGATAACTAATCTGTCTTTATAATATGATCAAAGGACATAACTCTTGAGAATTATCTCTCATGTTGTATAGAACTTCTCAAATCTAACACAGTTTGCGCTACCCATTCAGCTAGCATAGAAGCAGATACAAAGTACAAAAACAGTAAGCTCAGAACACTCCTCAAAAAAAGGAGAGTATAAGCCTACCTTTATACTGTTTGTTGTCTTTTATGAACTCTTGATAGCGGCGAGTTGGCTGAAAGTTTGCGCCTGCATTGTTTTGTGTATCAAATACGCCTTCTCGCGTTCATATTCATATTCATATCAATTTCTTTTGTCACAGTGAAATTTTACCATGTGAAACTCAGGTTGCTCTCCTATTTGAGAGCACGTCGCCGCAATGCAGCGCCACCCCCTTTTTGACGAAGATTTTAGAAAAGCAAGAATGCTAGTTGGCCTTTAATTGGAAGGACCTGGGAAATCAACCTGTCTCTCTATTGTTTACACCAGGGCAGACAGGCGAAAGCCCTGCCTTTCACGATTTTCATCTGCCGTGGGATCTTTAGCGTGCGAAGGCCAGAAAGCACACAGATCCGTTTTGTTCTATTATATCATGTGTCACTGGTCAGAATTAGATTGTCTGAGTGATTTTATTTATATTTCGTTTTTTTTAAATTTTTTTTTTTTAGTTCAGTTTAGTTTGGTTTAGTTTAGTATAGTTTCTATTTTATTCAGTTGTTTGTGTTTGTGTTGTGTGGCTATTTGCAGACATTTGAACTTCTTCTTCACAAGTTTGGATCGGATTGATTGGATTTTGGATTTGGGAGTTTGCTCAAAAGGGGCTCACCTCACTCAGGCAATTCCATATACGTTCCATCTAAATCTGCCAGCGAGTATTTTATGGTGGTGGTAGTGATGCAGTTTTCAAAATTAGGGTCGTTCAATTAAATCTGCTCATTTTGTCGTTATTGTTTCCGGTGGTGGTGGTGGTGGAGGTAGTGGTGGTGGTAGTGATGCAATCTTCTAGATTATGGTGGTGGTGGTGGTGGTGATGTGCAGACTTGTAAAACATGACCAACCTATTATGTCTGTTTATTTTGTCTTCGTCGTCGTTGTTGATGTTGTTGTTTTTGGTGGTGGTGGTGATGGTGGTGGTGATGGTGGTGGTGGTGGTCGTGGTGGTGGTGCTGCTGCAGACTTAGAAGTTACGGCCATTCGAATATGTCTGCTTAGTTTGTTTTGTTGGTGGTGGTGGTGGTGGTAGTAGTGGTGGTGATTATAGTGACGGTGGTGATGGTAATGGTGGTGGTGGTGATGGTAATGGTGGTGGTGGTGATGCAGACGCGGAAGTAACATTCATCCGACTATGTCTGCTTAAATTTTCGCTGATGGTTTTGTTGTGTTGTTATTGTTGTTGTCGTCGCTGGCGGTAGTGGTCGTGATCGTGCAGACTTGGAAGTTATGGTCATTTGATTGTATCTATTTATTTTGTTGTTGTTGTTGTTGTTGTGGCTGTTGTTATCATTGGTGGCGGTGGTAGGGAGAGGGGATGCAGACTTAGAAGTTAAGATCACTCGATTTTGTCTGGTTATTTTGTCGTTGTTGTTGTAGCTGTTGTTGTCGTTGGTGGTTGTGATGGTGGTGATAGTGCAGACTTAGAAGTTAAGGGTATTGATTTTGTCTGGTTATTTTGTTGTCGTTGTTGTTGTTGTTGGTGGTGGTGGTGGTGATAGTTTAGTTGT
>JAPXFY010000024.1:14301567-14306567 GCA_030674185.1 Monoplex corrugatus
ATGGGTGACAATGCTGTATGCTGGTGGATATGGTGCAGGAGTCAAAGTGTTAAAGAAGATTGGTTCATATCGGTTGGAGACCCGTGTGTGTATGTGTGATAACAATGTAATGTATTTTCGAAAAATTCTTAACTGTTTTTTGCTGGACCTTGACCAGATTTGGATCAAAGATGTTGATCGTTAGAAATCGCAATGCAGATTGCAGAATCCAAAACAAGTGTGACTGCCTGCGTTCAAGCAAACAGGAACCAGGAAAATGTATGAAACAAGAATAAGAACGCGTATTTAATACAACAAGACAAGACAGGCACACATTTTCGGCCAACTGGCCTTTGTAAGCTTAAGACCACAAACAAGCAAACACCAGATACAAAAATTGGGAGAAAAAGACTGAAACTTTCCTGCTTCTCTGTTCAGTGTGAAAAAAGGAATAAACTGACTAAAATCATTTCAGTCAGTTTATTCTTTTTCTCAGATTGGACAGAGCTTAACAAAGGCATGGCCGAAAATTTGCGCCTGTCTTGTCTTGTTGTAACAAATACGCGTTCTTATTCTTTATTCGTGTTTTTGCAGATTGCAGAATTTCTGAAGGACGAAGTAACACATGCTCAAAATGTGCTTAAATTCAGCACTATTTCAGAGAAGTATGTGAACAGGGCTTTCTCCGGCACGACTGACAAAGCTTACATTGTTTTCGATGTACTAACAGTCTACTATTTTCTCCGATTCCTGTCAAAGTTTCATTCCACCTGATACTTCAAGGCCACAGTTGCCCTTCATCATCATCATCATGTGCCCTGCCGCGTGGAGTTGGCGATCATTGCCATCCATATGCATCTATCCCTTGTTGCCACCAGCGTATCTTCCACCCTCTATGTCCTCAGCCACTCTGCAAGTCCGTCCAATATTTTATCCTGGGTCTACCTGGTGCTCTCTTTCCCGCCAACTTTCCTGTTGTGACCAGGTGCTCTAATTCCCCTTTCCTCATAAAATGGCCAATGAATTTGCTTGTCTTTTCCCAATCTTCCTTATGAATTATCTTTTTGTGTCTGCCTACATCAAGACTGTCTCGTTTGTTTTCTTTGCTGTCCGTGGAACTCTCAACACTCTTCCTAGAAACCACATCTCAGCTGCTCAATCATCTTGTTCTGGCTTTGTGTGTTGACAGTCCACGCCTCACAACCGTATAACATTATCGGTTCTATATAACATTCAAGAACTCTCTCCCTGATGTTATGTGATAGGCATTTGTTGGTAAGAATGCTTTTCATCTTATTGAATGCTGTTTTGGCTTGGCCGATTCCGCTGGCTATTTCTGATGTGCATCTGCCGTTTGGTGAGATGATCGTTCCTAGATATTTAAATTTATCAACCTGTCTCAAGGTTGTGGTGTTTGCTGTTATTTTGCATGAGGGGATGTCATGTTTTTAATACTATCAATACTTCAGTCTTCTTGCTATTTAGCTCCAACCCTTTATTTTTGCTTTCTAGTTCTATTATATTCACAATGTTTTGTAGGTCCACTTCATTTTCTGTAATTAGCACGGTGTCATCTGCATAACGAATGTTGTTTATCATTTTCCCTCCAACATTTAATCCAGGGCATTCTTCTTGGTTTCTCATGATGTTTTCATTGTAAAATGAAAACGTCTGGTGACAGAACGCTACCTTTCCTGACTCCTCTTTTGATATTTTGGAAAGAGCTTATATCGTTTTCTATTCTCATTGCAGCTGTTTGTTCCCAATACATATTTCTGATTATTCGTAGATCTTTTCCGTCAATGTTGAGTCTTTCTAGTTGGTTGATCAATTCTTCATGTCTTACCCGATCGAAAGCCTTGATGTAATCAACAAAGCATAAATATGAATTCTTATTCAACTCGATTGACCTCTCTATGATAGTTTTCAGGATGTATATGGCATCAATAATTCATTTCCTTTCGATAAATCCACACTGTTCTTTTGCTATTTCTCTTTTGATTCTATTTCTTGTCCTCATTATGATTGTTCTTAATAGGAGTTTTGTTACATGACTCATCAAACTGATTGTGCAATGGAGTTTTCTTTGGAACAGCAAGAAAACTGATTTGGGCATTTCTTTTGGGATTTTTTCTAGTGTCATAAATTCCAGTTGCCCTTAAGAAGTACACAATCTGGATTTTGCGTGATGGATCTTGTGTAAAGGCAGACTGTTGAAATGGCTTGATCAAATTGTTTTATTTCATTCATCGCATTTCTCTTTCTGCAGCACATTCTTTTCTTCCTTTGCTTTCCCTCCTTCATTTCTTCCTTCCTCTCCTCTCCCCCCTTTCTCCCCATTCTCCTCCTCCTTCTTCTTTTGTCCTCTTTTCCCTTTGCAGTTTTCAAACGGTCAGGTTTGATCTGGCCTTTGTGTTCACTTGGCTTTAAAAGACATGAAACCCACTTTCCCAGTGGCGGCGCCTTTGTCACATTCTGGCACACAAAGAGGTGCTGAGAGTGAGAGATCCCATGTGTGTGTGTGTGTGTGTGGTGTGTGTGTGTGTGTGTGTGTGAGAGAGAGAGAGAGAGAGAGAGAGAGAGAGAGAAAGAGACAGAGATAGAGAGACGGAGAGAGATAGAGAGAGACAGAGTGAGAGAGAGGGAGAGAGAGAAAGACAGAGAGACAGAGACAGAGAGACAGAAAGAGACATAGATAGAGAGACAAAGAAACAGAGAGAGACAGAGACAGAGTGGGAGAGAGAGAGGGAGAGAGAGAGGGGAGAGAGGGAGAAAGGGAGAGAGGGAGAGAAAGAGAGACAGAGACAGAGAGACAGAGACAGAGAGACATAGAAACAGAGAGAGACACAGAGAGAGGGACAGAGAGAGGGACAGAGAAAGAGAGAGGGAGAGAGAGAAAAGAGACAGAGACACAGAGACAGAGAGAGAGACAGAGACAGAGAGACAAAGAAACAAAGAGAGAGACAGAGACAGAGTGAGAGAGAGAGAGAGACAGGGAGAGAGAAAGGGAGAGAGAGAGAGAGACACACACACACACACAGAGACAGACAGACAGAGACAGATAGACAGAGAACTAGACAGAGAGACAAAGAAACCGAGAGAGACAAAGATAGAGTGAGAGAGAGAGAGAGAGAAAGAGAAAGAGAGAGAGAAAGAGAGAGAGAAAGGGAGAGGGAGAGAAACAGGATGCAGAATTAAGGGAGAATGTGGATTAATGAAAACACACACACACACACACACACACACACACACACACACACACACACACACGCTCACACACATACTCACACAAGTGCATGCACGCACACACAGCACACGCGAAGCACACACACACACGCACACACATACACACACTCATTCAGAGAGAGAGAGAGAGAGAAAGAGAGAGAGAGACAGAGACAGAGAGAGACAGAGACAGAGAGAGACAGAGACAGAGAGAGGACAGAGAGAGAGAAGGAGGAGAGGGCAAAGAAAATGTGAAGGACATAGATGATTAAAAAGAATATAGAGACACACATGTAGAAAGACAAAACCATTGAGGGAGATAGGCAGACAGATACACAAACAGAAATGAACAACAAAAAAAAGTATTGCAAACTTCAACATAGGAATGAATCGATTTTAATCGAGTCGGCACATCATAAATCAACAGCTTTATAAGAAAAACAAAAACTCGCATGGTATTACTACAGGCAAATCATAGTTGTTTTGAACAGTAAGTAATGGTATAACGTGAACAGTAAATCGTAGTTAATTTGAACATTAGTCTTAGTATAACACAAGCAGCACATTGTAGGTGTTTTAAACAGTCAATCACAATACAACTTGAACACTACGTCGTATTTGTTTTGAACAGTAAGTCACGGTATGAACAGCAAACCGTACTTGTTTTGACCAGTAAGTCACGGTATGGACAGAAAATCATACTTCTTTTTGAATCCGTAAGTCGTCATCATCATCATCATCGTCATCATCATCATCATCGTCATCATCATCATCATCACCATCATCATCATCATCATCATCATCATCATCATCATCATCATCGTGTGCCCTGCCGCATGGTGTTGGCGATCTTGGTCCTCCATACAAATCTATCCCTTGTCGCTGCAAGCACATCTTCCACCCTCTCTGTCCTTAGCCATCCTACAAGTCCGTCCAATATTTTTTCCCTGGATCTACCTGGAGTTCTCTTTCCCTCCAGCTTTCCTGTTATGATTAGGTGCTCTAATTCTATTATCCTCATAACATGGCCTATAAATGTTGCTTTTCTTGTCCTTATCTTTTTTATCAATGATTTTCTTGTGTCTGCCTCCGTCAAGATTGTCTCGTTTGTTTGTTTTTCTAACTTTGCTGTCCCTGGAACTTTCAACATTCTTCTTAGAAACCACATTTCGGCTGCCTCAATCTTGTTCTGGCGTTGCATGTTGACTGCCCACGCCTCACAGCCGTATAATAGTATCGGTTCTATATAACATTAAAGAACTCGCTTCCTGATGTTACTTGATAGGAATTTGTTGGTAAGATGCTTTTCATCTTCTTGAATGCTGTTCTGGGTTGGACCATTCTGATGGCAATTTCTGATATACATCTGCTGTCTGGTGAGATGACCGTTCTCAGATAGTTAAATTTATCAACCTGTTTCAAAGTAATGCCATTTTCTGTTATTTTGCATGAGGAGATTTCGTGTTTGTTTGTTTTGTTTACTGATTACTATGACTTCAGTCTTCTTGCTATTTAGATCTAGCCCTTTATTTTTGCTATCTATTTCTATTATATTCACAAGGTTTTGCAGGTCCCTTTCATTTTCTACAATTAGCACGATGTCATCTGCATAATGAATGCAATTTATCATTTTTCTTCCAACCTTTATTCCAGGATCTCTTTTAGGTTTATCATGATGTTTTCACTGTAAATTGACAACAACTCTGGTGACAGCACACACCCCTGCCTGACCCTTCTTTTGATATTTTGGAAAGAGCTTTAATCGTTTTCTATTCTCAATGCTGCTGCTTGTTCCC
>JAPXFY010000024.1:14309067-14311567 GCA_030674185.1 Monoplex corrugatus
GGAGTAAAAAGGGTTAAATAAAGAATGGTCAAACTATAACACCGTGCTGTAGTTTGTTGTTGTCGTTGCTGTTGTTATTTGTTGCTATTTCTTCCCCAATCTTGGCACCATCCTGTGTAACTATCCCACGTCACTTATTTCGGTTCTCCAACTCACTTCCAAACTCACCAACACTGAGGTAATCGTGACGGTAGGGCCTGGGATACCACAGCGTCCAGAATATTTTTCACAATGCTTTGATGACGAGAATGGGGATGATGGAGATGATGCTATGAGAGTTCCATTTCGGATTAAGACTGTGTGACAGGGCTGTACACGACGCTTACTTTTGAAATACGTTCTGGCATCAACCAGGCTGGAGAGATACAGACACATGCAGTTCTTGGTCAGGATATTTGAGCAACATATTCAACAACGCATATGTGAAAAGGATAAGACTCGACTGTATGGTCCCAGTCTTCCAAATCAGCCTATAGCGCATTTAATTTTGGGAAGGAGCTTTTTCAGAGCCGAAAATACCACCCTAATATTTGGGATTGATGGGTGTTCGAACCCACGTCCTTCCAACCAGTGGTCCTTTACGTTAACCATTTGGTCACGTTGACTGATTCTTCTATGATTCTTATGGGCAGATTTCTGTAAAATGACGTTTGTTTTGTGTTAGAAGACAAAGTCGTCTATTAATGGACGTCTCAAAGAGTGCAGGCAGCAGAATTGAAGCAAATACGCACACAGCGTTATTCTTCAGACCTCCGCAGGGAAACGGACCAATCACAGTCGCCATGGTTATTTGAAAATCACACGTAACGTTCAAGCATTCTTACTTGTGTGTACCTTAGTCCAGAGTAAGGGCCAAGCAGGAGTGAATGACAAGCAAGGTCCAGGCATTTCTGAATCATTGATGATAGTAAGTCGTCAATCACTAACTAACGAGTGTTTGAATGAAAATAAGAGTATCATCTGAACTTTCATGAATCACAGCCACGAGACGGGGATTTATCAATCACAGTTAAACTCCAGGGTCTGTGAGTGATTTATTCGAGTGTCTTAGAATCACAGGTGAGGATCAAGTATTTGTCAATATCAGATAAAATCGAAGTTTTTGTGAATCACACGTAACATGAAGGTGTATGCGGGTCACAGCTAGGCTCCATGACACAAATCCATTATTTAGTGTGTGGAAAGAGTATACTAGATTCCTAACAAAAAATTTTTACAGACAGGAGATCCAGAATTAGTAGGCCATGATGATACAAGAACTGTCGTGGACTTGTCGAAATTTCGTGATTAAAAACGAATTCGAGATCTTTATGAACATCCCATTACACATGTTTTTTGAAGATATTTTAATGAGTTTTCATGGATTTTTCGAAATTCAGAGTGGAGAGAGAATCATTTCCAAAATACCAGTTTTCCTGGATATTTCTAGTATATTATTGAAAAAAACAACAACACTAGAACGTGGTGAGTTTTTCAGTCTTTTTGAAAAAAGTCTTAATTATCAGATTGTTTGTTGCATTTTTTATTTGTGGATTTTTCGAGGACTCCCACTCCCCGTCTTATCCACAAACTTGAACTCCGCCCCACGGACAGGGTGACGGTCCAGTTGTGTCTTTGTTAGGAGGTGCGAACCTGACCCTCAGCCGTATTCCGTTCTTATTCTCCTCAGTGATCACGCGACCTTTACCTTCACCTAGCCTCACTCCCAGAAGCCCCACTTACATTGACCACCACAGCCGTAGTGGAGCCGCTACTATTGTTAGAAGCGTTCGACGTCCTGTCGGGAGGCAGCATCATGCGAGTAGCGGCGGCAGAACAGTTCCTGAACATTCCAGGACCCTCAGAATCCTCCGCGACTCCAGGCTGTGGGCAAGCGCCCCCGTGCTGGAGATTGGCGTGGACCTGAGTCATGGAGTAGCACTCGGTGAGTCCCGCGCTCTTGTTGGTGCTCAAGCCCCAACGGGGACTGGTGAAGGCATAGCGGCAGAAGACATCAGCCAGCCCACGTTTGATCTTCACCGTGAAACAACCGTACAGCAGCGGATTCAGTCCGCTTTGCAGAAGCGCGATGGTCTCGGCGAAAGCCATCAACCAGGCTGGAATCTTAATGCTGTAGTCGCTGTAAATCCGGATGAGGGTGGTGACGAAGTAGGGCGTCCAGCAGATGACGAAGATGGCGATGATGGCGAAGGTCATCTTCAAGGTCTTGATCTTGGCGCGAGGAAAGGTGGAGTTGTCCACGGAACGCCTCAGTCCGCTGCTGTTGACCAAGTTGGACTGTTGCACGTCTTGGCCCACTCGTGACACCACGCACACGATGCTGGCAAAACAGACAAGAGTGAGTGACAAGTTTATGGAGAAATATGCCGACTGGTGAAGGTGCGTATGGTGCATGTGTTTTAGTGGTATGTTATTTTGTGACGGTATAGTGAAACCGGGAACAGAGGAAGAGGTTGGTAAACGTTTCTAAACACACACTTCCCCAACCCCCCCCCCCCAA
>JAPXFY010000024.1:14316567-14321567 GCA_030674185.1 Monoplex corrugatus
CAGATCACAGGCCATTTGTACTGTGGTGATAGGCCAAACAAACACAGCCTGAGAGGGGTTAGGTCCAACACTTTCAGGTCACAGGCCATTTGTACTGTGGGGATAGGCCAAACACACACACAGAGCCTGAGAGGGGTTAAGTCCAACACTTTCAGATCACAGGCCATTTGTACTGTGGTGATAGGCCAAACACACAAACACAGCCTGAGAGGGGTTAAGTTCAACCCTTTTAGATCACAGGCCATTTGTACTGTGGTGATAGGCCAAACACACAAACACAGCCTGAAAGGGGTTAAGTCCAACACTTTTAGATCACAGGCCATTTGTACTGTGATGATAGGCCAAACAAACACAGCCTGAGAGGGGTTAGGTCAACACTTTTAGATCACAGGCCATTTGTACTATGATGATAGGCCAAACACACACACACAGCCTGAGAGGGGTTAAGTCCAACACTTTCAGGTCACAGGCCATTTGTACTGTGATGATAGGCCAAACACACACATTGCCTGAGAGGGGTTAAGTCCAACACTTTTAGATCACAGGCCATTTGTACTATGATGATAGGCCAAACAAACACAGCCTGAGAGGGGTTAAGTCCAATACTTTCACGTCAAAGGCCATTTGTACTGTGGTGATAGGCCAAACACACAAACACAGCCTGAGAGGGGTTAAGTCCAACACTTTTGGTCACAGGCCATTTGTATTGTGGTGATAGGCCAAACACACACAGCCTGAGAGAGGTTAATGAGTCTAACACTTTTGGTCACAGGCATTTGTATTGTGGTGATAGGCCAAACACACACAGCCTGAGAGGGGTTAAGTCCATCACTTTCAGGTCACAGGCCATTTGTACTGTGGTGATAGGCCAAACACACTCACAGCCTGAGAGGGGTTAGGTCCAACACTTTTAGATCACAGGCCATTTGTACTGTGATGATAGGCCAAGCACACACAGCCGTAGAAGGGTTAAGTCCAACACTTCAGATCACAAGCCATTACATTGAAAAAGTCTGGAGTTTGTCTAAAATAGATTTAGTGCACTTGGACAATGCCATATGCGCGCCACCCCCATCTGCGGATTCCTATACGCCTGCAAGGTCTGAATCTGGAAGGTAAGTGGGACCTGTGAAACAGTGAGCTGACACCACCAGATTAGCTGAAGCATTCTGACGGGGCGCAGTCTGACCAGTGTTTATATACTGGGCTGACATTGAACTCGAGACATCAAAGCTCGAGTTCATTGCTCTATCAAAAGATCAGAACCACAACCATCACATTTAAAAATATCGTACTTCAACTGGTATTGTTCACATGCCATCAGGTCAAATAACAATTAGTGAAATGTCATATGTTGCTTTTTTTTTATATTTTATATATATATATATATATATATATATATATATATACATGTATATATAAATATATATATATGTATATATATATATATGTGTGTGTATGTGTATATTTATATTATATGTATACTCATATCTATCTACCTATCTATCTATCTATCTATCTATCTATTTATCTATCTATCTATCTATCTATCTATATATATATGTGTGTGTGTGTGTCTTAGTCTGTCTGTCTGTCTGTCTGTCTCTCTTTCAGGAACCGGATTCCTTTCTCCTCTCCCTCCCAGAAAAAAAACAAAGACATACACACATAAAAATCAATGATAAAAGTTCCAGTTGTATAGCGTAAACACCATGTCAAAGTGTATTCATTGCACTTTTAAAAAAAAGAAATAAAAAGAGCCTGAAGGGGAGGGGGGTAGCCATATATCTCCATACATTAATGCAGTATAAATACAATCGGATCAAGTTTTGATTTTTCAGAAGAGGAAGAGATTGTAGATAAGCAAACTTTACGCTGAGGCAGTTGAAATAGAACACAATTGAATACAACAGGGAAATGAATATGGCATTTATTGATCAGGAGAAAGCGTTTGATAGAGTGAACATATACCGGCTGTGGACGGTGCTTCAAGAATATGGAGTCAAAGGCCAACTTTTAGGAAACTTCATGGCAATGTACGAAAATAGTCAATGCACAGTCAGGACGTCAGAGAGACTAACAATGGTTTCCCATTACCTTGGGAGCCATGTCAATGTCAGGGATGTGTGCTGTCCCCTTTGCTGTTTATTGTACATATGAACAGAATAACCAACATAGCCAATAATAACCCTTCTACTCTCAGTGACGTCCTTTTTGTTGATGATCAGTACCTCATCCACATATGTATGGTCGACTATCGTGGTCGATAAAGTCTAACCTAGCACTTTATGTGTGTACCCTCATGTGGGATCTCAGGCCGAAATCTGATGCACACAGACGGTCGCATACTGGACACTCAATGGAATGCTGCACGATTTTCCACTTGGCTGCTTCGTCTTTCATTTTCATAAGCTTCTGTACCCTTGGGAATAGCTTGCCTCCATTCAGGCCTGTTTGTGGCCATGATTTCCCACCCAGTGGAGTAAAAAAAGAACTGCAATAGCA
The DNA here is from genome assembly GCA_030674185.1 of Monoplex corrugatus. Taxonomy (NCBI): domain Eukaryota; kingdom Metazoa; phylum Mollusca; class Gastropoda; order Littorinimorpha; family Ranellidae; genus Monoplex; species Monoplex corrugatus. The sequence continues at coordinate 14,319,073 of JAPXFY010000024.1, forward strand.
CATCAACAGTCTCATTGAGGCCAGCAAGAACTATCAAATATAAATTAGAATCTCTAAAACAGAAGTAATGAAAGTCAGCAGAAATCCCTCTCCACTGAATATGAATATTGACCAAACACAATAAAAGCAGATAGATGCTTTCGAATAACTTGGTACATTAGTCACACAAGATGGCATATTAGACAGAGAAACAGAGCCAAGGAATCAGAAGGCAAATGCTGTTCCATACCAATTGGCGCCACTTCTCTCCCACAAAAACATCCCATGGAGGCGAAAATACAATTGATAAATAGCATAAAGACAATTGATAAACAGCATATTTGTTCATAGCCTCACATACCGATGTAAAATTGCCCTTTGAATAAGTCAATGCAAAGTGAAATCATTTCATGTGAAATGAGATGCTTGAGAAAGACCATAAATGTCACAAGAAGAGAGAACATCAGAAAAGAAACAGTTGGGGAGCTAACTGGAACTGTGCCAGTCATGAAGTTTATCAGAAAAAAAAACAGACAATGAAATGGATTGGTTATGTGATCAGAATGCCAACCAATCCACCTGCTAAAAGAGCAATCTATGCAAGAGATTCATGGTTCAAGAGAAGAGGAAGACCAAGGAAGAGATGGCGGGATGGTGTGAAGGTGGTCTTGCAACAACACAATCTCTCAAGAACAAAAGCCATGCATCTGGCCCAACCCCCATAGCAATATCTCGCCCCTCCCCCCGACACCCTTAATGGGTACCTATGGAAGGAAAAAAAAAAGTAATAGTAAAGTAAGAAACACAGTGGGATACATACATTAACGTGACACCCTTAATGGGTATCTTATTAAGGAAAAAAGTAATAGTAAAATAAGAAACATAGTCGGTTACATACATTAGCGTGACACACTTAATGGATACCTAAGGAAAAAAAAGTAATAGTAAAGTAAGAAACATAGTCTGATACATATATTAGCGTGACACACTTAATGGATACCTAAGGAAAAAAAAGTAATAGCAAAGTAAGAAACATAGTCGGATACATACATTAGCGTGACACACTTAATGGATACCTAAGGAAAAAAAAGTAATAGCAAAGTAAGAAACATAGTCGGATACATACATTAGCGTGACACACTTAATGGATACCTAAGGAAAAAAAAGTAATAGCAAAGTAAGAAACATAGTCGGATACATACATTAGCGTGACACACTTAATGGATACCTAAGGAAAAAAAAGTAATAGTAAAGTAAGAAACATAGTCGGTTACATACATTAACGGTACGTTTTTCTGTTATCTTCGACAAGAAAAGAATGACCTTACCTGACCTGCTTCACCCTCACACCTCTCCTTATCCCTTAACTGCTCCCACGTGGGGATGCCGGGGGCTCTTTCAGTATAAATAGTATCCCCACCTTCTGGAAATTATGTGCTAGAAATGTCCTCTTTTCTGTCACTCTGTTTCTTTGTTTCGCCTTTGCTTCCTGTCATTTTTTGCCTTGTTGGTCTATTCATCTGTATGTGTTTGGTAAAGTCTTACATACTTTCTCTTGGGATTGATGATTGGGTACATGTATTATTTGCATTTTTGGCCCTAGGGAGGTGAGATATGCGGAAGCAATTTTAAGTAATGTAGGCCAGTTTATATATATATATATATATATATATATATATATATATATATATATATATATATATATATATATATATATATATATATTAGTGTCCTTACTTGTGTTTCAATTTGTATTCGGGTCTGTTTTTTTCTAAATCCCCTGTGCGATGAATTGGATGGAGTGGTCAACGCCAGGGACATCTCTTAAGATTATGTGCGAGAATGCATTCATATTACGTACTTAATGTTCTTGTCCTTGTTTTTCCTGTTGAAGTGTTGTGCATGTTTAGAAACGGTTATAACCCTGATATGGCACTGCGTAGTTGGTTGGGCTTTGAACAAAAATAACAATAACCCCTCAACTGTTGTTATAACAGAAATGGTTAGGGCCACAGGTACCTCTCTGCACCCACCCTCTTTGTATTTTTACTCTCCATCTTGCCGCTTTCCGTCTCCCCTACGTCCCAAAGACCCAGTGGACAAGGCACCTACCTGAGGGGATGGGGGGGGGGGTATCAAGGTTCAAAGATGGGGGGTATCAAGGTTCAAGTCTGTGTTGGACAGGGATTTTTCATTCTCTCCCTGCTAGACATTGAGCGATGGTCTGCGTGCTAATCTTTTGAGTGAGACGATAAACTGGGGCCCTTTGTGTTAAGTGAATGTAAAATATCCCATGGCAACAAAGGAACTGTCCCCGGCGATATATTTTTTAAAGAAAAATCAACTGTCACACTCATAGGTAAACAAAAATACACACGAACAGAATTTTTAAAAAAAAAGAATGGATTGTATTGCACCATGGCGATATACTCTCCACCGGAAAGCAGCACGAATTTGACCTGGTAAGTCCCTTGCGATTGACAGAAGAAAAAGAAGAAAAAAAACCCCACCTTTAA
>JAPXFY010000024.1:14331567-14339067 GCA_030674185.1 Monoplex corrugatus
TCCAAGGAGATACCCTTGGCGTTGACCACTCCGTCCAATTTATCACACTAGGGATTTGAAAACAAAACTAATCAAAACATATCTGAATTTCAATTTAAACATAACTGAGGGCATAAAGTATATATATGAAAAGGGGCCTAAATTACCTAAAATTGTTTCCGCATATCTCATTTCCCGAGAGCCCCCTCAAAAAACAACAACAACAACAAACAAAAAAAACAACAAAAAAACAACAACAACAACAACAAAAAACACAAACAAAAGCAGTTAATACATGTAACGAATATTAATCCTAAGAAAAACTATAAAAGACTTTATCGAATACAAACAAATGAATGGACCAGCAAGGCAGAAAAAGACAGGAACAAATGACAGAAAACTAAAGAGCAAGACAGAAACAAAGAGAGTGACAGAAAAGAAGGAAATTTCTAGCACAGAATTTCCAGAAGGTGGGGATACTATTTATACTGAAAGAGCCCCAGGCATCCCCACAGGGGACAAATGAGCGAATAATGGCTGCGATAATGAAATGAACGTATCAACTGGAACAGCGAGTCTGCAACACACTGCAGCAGTGGTGCTTTGATCCGAGAAACAGAGGAAGACCTCCTGCAAACATCCAGAATGCGGTGGTGGTGGTGGTCTTTCATCTAATGTCTATTCACTGGGGGGATAGAGGAGTAGTGAAGAGGATATTTGAAAATAGTCAATTCTGATCTCGAGAAAAGATGATCCAGAAAACAACTGTTTCGTGGAGGGGAAGGTAAAACTAACAAATAACCTTATCAAAATTCACAATTTAAACGAGCAAACTAACAAACAAAATTAATAAACGTATAGAATAAATGAATGAAAATAAAATCAAAATTAGCTAACCATAACAGTGAACAAGCGAAACAACATTTTATAGATAATTTGCTATACGACTTTTTGACAGTCTAACAACAACAACAAAATCACATATTAATGATGATGAGGCAAATATATCAGAAACTGTCTTCGTAGATAGTGTAGGAATATATCGTTTTACCCTGACGCAAGAAAGAATATGACTATGTGTTATCTTCTTTCCACACAGACACACTATATTCCTGGTGTATGTTGTTTTGAATGCATCAAGTTTCCATCTGTACATAAGGGACTGTGTACGTCTGCTGGCAGGAAAGCAGAATGCGGCTGCAGGAACGCGTGCTTGGGAAAGGTAAACGTGACAATGGTGTTGACACAGCAATGTAATCACTCTATGGATGGCCCAGACAGGTGGACCTCCGATGATGCAGGATCACGCCACAGAGAGGGCGCTGCATACGCTGCCAGTCAGCTTCATTTCTTCCTCTCTCCCTATTCTTCTTCATCATCGTTATCGTCATGATCATCATCATCATCGTCGTCGTCGTCGTCGTCATTGTCGTCCTCGTCGTCATCATCATTCATCATCATCACCATCATCGTCTTCGTCGTCGTCGTCGTCATCATCATCATCGTCGTCGTCATCATCATCATCATCGTCGTCGTCATCATCAATATCATCATCATCATCATTATCATCTTCGTCGTCGTCGTCGTCGTCGTCATCATCATCATCGTCATCATCGTCATTGTCGTCGTCATCGTCGTCGTCGTCGTCGTCGTCGTCTCTCATCATCATCATCATCATCATCATCATCATCATCATCATCATCATCATCATCATCATCATCATCAGAAGGTGGGGATACTATTTATACTGAAAGAGCCCCCGGGCATCCCCACAGGGAGTGAGATAATTGGACAGCAGAATGTCCAGGGTCTGAGGCTGAGGGTAGGCTTTCATTGTGGTGGATACGTGGATATTGTGCAGATCAAGGTTCTGTCCAGTTTCGTACTGTTTTGTAGACAGTGTTAAGATCTAGGCTCTGAGGCTGTAGATGAGGCTTTAATTGTGGATGCCTGGACATTGTGTAGATCAAGGTTTTCTCCATTTTCGTACTACGTTTTGTAGGCAGTGTCCAGATCGAGGCTCTGTCCACTTTCATACTGCGCTATGTAGATAGTGTCCTGATGGGGGGTCTGTCATGTTTCATATTACGCTATGTATATAGTGTCCAGATCGAGGGTCTGTCCAGTTTCAGACTACGCTATGTAGATAGTTGTCCAGCAATCGAGGATCTGTCCAGTTTCAGACTAAACTATGTAGATAGTGTCCAGATCGAGGATCTGTCCAGTTTCAGACTAAACTATGTAGATAGTGTCCAGATCGAGGATCTGTCCAGTTTCAGACTAAACTATGTAGATAGTGTCCAGATCGAGGCCCTGTCCAGTTTTCAATACTGCGCTTGTAGACAGTGTCCAGATCGAGGCTCTCTCCAGTTTCATACTCAGCCATGTAGACAGATGTCCAGATCGTAGGTCTCTCCAGTTTCAACTACATGTAGATAGTGTCCGATCGAGGACTGTATTCGACAAACGTATGTAGACAGTGTCCATGATCGAGGTCTGTCCAGTTCCTGTACACGTCCTCATGTACAATCGCTTTGTAGACGTGTCAGATCAGTCTTCCAGTTTATACAGATGGACGTCATGTCCAGTTTTAACGCAATGTGAAGTGTCCAATCGAGCTGTTCTGTCAACTTTGTACATGACATTGTTTTCATTGTAGACGATGTTTAGATCAATGTTCTTCCATCTTTTTACCAGATCACACGCCTTGTCCTAAGTTTTAACTGAATGTGATAATTGTGTGAAATACGAGCAATGTTCTGGAATTTTGACTGATTGTTTTATTGTGCCACTCTGTCTGATAGAGTGGCTCTGTTTCTAATTTTCCTGTGTGTGCTTTTCAAAGCCATTTTCAACAGTTCGCAACAACTGTGTTTTCAAACGAACGCACAATAGTCCACTAACTATCGTGTGTTAAGCGTTTCATGTACAACCTGTCCACCAGAAAATCTGCATTGCCAGCAATCCTGGCAAAGCAAAAAGTTAACCCTTTGACTCCCTCAACCTATCCACCAGCTTCCTTACAGGACAGGGTGGGGTAGTCAAAGGGTTAATTTTTTTGCAGTTGGTGGATAGGGTGCGGGAGTCAAAGGGTTAAAAGATCAAAGGAACGTTTATCCAACGTCCACCAATTCGTGCATCACAGTGATGGTATCGCCGCTACTTCATTGTATCTTTTACACTGGTAACAGGCACCTTTCCAACTTTCCATCTCGTTTATCTCGTAGTGTAACTAGTTTCTCGCCTGACTGAACTGGGAATTGGATATTGCCTACTACGTAAGCATACTCGTTGTGACGGTAGGAGGACAAAAGAAAACAAAACAAACAAAATAAGACAAAACAAAAACAAAATCGAAGTTGTCTCATCTATTTGAAACACCCGACCAATTTCCATCTCTTGTGCTTGTACGTTTAAAAACAAACAGACAAACAATAGAAAAGACAAGACAAAAAAACAAAAACAAAAACAACCGCTGCTATTCAAGGTTAATAAACCGTGAACTGAATTTTAATCTGCAGGAATAATCTAAATTTTTCGATGCAGTGAGTTTTAACACCCAGTCTGGCAGAAGTGAAACAGTGTCTTTTAAGACGAAGCAATTTTCTGCTTACTTTCAAAAATAAAATTAGTAAATACATCTTTCAAAAATATCTTCAAAATTGCATCAGTTAAGGCTCGTGGCTCTTCTAGATCCGATCTTATTACAATTTGTGTATGTATATCTATATCTACATCTACATCTATCTATCTATCTATCTATCTATCTATCTATCTATCTATCTATCTATCTATCTATCTATCTATCTATCTATCTATCTATCTATCTATCTATCTATCTATCTATCTATCTATCTATCTAAACCCAACACTGATGCGTATACAAACAATTTGAGTCTGTACAATTGTCTTCCTTATACACTGGAAATAGTACTAGCTATGGTTGCCACATTATTGTATAGACTTATTCTCCATCCATCCATCCGTCCATCCATCCATACGTACTTTACGTACGTACGTACGTACGTACATAATACTTACACATACATACATACATGACATACATACATACATACATACATACTACATTACACACTTACTTACACATACATACATACATATATAAATAAATACATACACATACATACATACATACATACATACATACATACATGCATACATACATACATACATACATACGTACGTACATACGTACGTACGTACATACATACATACATATATACACACATGCATTCATGCATGCATGCATACATACATACAAACATACACACACATACATACATACATACATACATGTACATACACACACATACATACATACATACATGCATACATACATACATACATATATAATACATACATACATACATACATACACATACATACATAATATTATGTGTATGTGTTTGTGTGTCCGTGTGCGCGCGCGCGAGCGCGTGTGTGTGCGTGTGTGTGTGTGTGTGTGCGTGCACTGGTGTGTATATTTGAGTATATTTATACGTGTCTGCGTTTTCTTTATGTATGTTTGTACACGAAAGATTGTGTTTATCAGGTGATTTATACATTTTTGTTCCTTTTATATTAAGTGATGACTGGGTCCGGATGGGTTATGCAACGCATGGACAGCCCCTTTTGCTTAATGAAACGACTGCTGTGTGGCGTCTGGAGCTTGGGGGGTGATTGTCCGGAGAGTGTCGAGTCATTGGTGCTCTAAGTCCCATCAGCACCCTCGTGGTGTTTCTTGTAAACTCAATTTTTGTTCTTTACATATTTTTCACCCGTTGACCACCATCGTTGTTCGCCATGCCGCAAAGCACACGGTGATAGTGATCCTTTTCTTTTGTCTTTATAGCCTGTGCATAGGTGATAGTGATCCTTTTCTTTCGTCTTTATAGTCTGTGCATAGTCTAGGTAGGGCCTCAGGACTTCGCCAGCTCATGGGGCTTTGTGCAGGCTTAAGGCATGTGCCATGACCACCATACACATGGCACCTGTGACGTTAGTTTACTGTTACTTTAACTTTATGCGGTTTGTGTATTTAGTGTTACAATTTCCCTTCATATTGTTGAAGTTCATTGTTAAGAGTTAAGTTTTGTTCCACTTTCCTGTACTCCCGCCTATTTATGTCTTTTTACTCTATCTCCCCTCTGCCCCAATCCAACCCGCCCAACTATCGTTCTACATTTTATTTTATTTATTCCTTTTTTACCCCCCCCCCCCTCCCCCGTCTAATATCACTTATAGTGAAAAGAACGAACATTAGTGCACATAGAATTCGTTCTGAGCGCAGAGGCGTCATCCTTAGAAACTGAAACTGAAGCTGAAACTGAAACAATAGTTTGTGCATCTTGCGATGACCGCTGCATTCTGCATGTTGCCTACTTGGTACACTCGGTCGAAAAACACGTCTTCTTGCAGTTCCGTTGTTTCATAGACCGGTTTGCGTACAATGTCCTTATAGTCTGGCCAAGTTAAAGTCATTGTCTTTCTTCGGCAATCCTTGGATGAGAAGATTGTACCTTCGTGATCTTCCCTCTAAGTCATCTATCTTGCGGTCCAGATTTTAATCCTGGTTTGCAAGTCTTCATTCAGTGATCGAAGATTCTCCGTTTTCTTGTTAAAGTCTACTCAACCAAAAGGAAGAGACAGACAGACAGACAGAGAGAGAGAGAGACAGACAGAGAGAGAGAGAGAGAGAGAGAGAAAGAAAGAGAGAGACAGAGAGAGAGGAAGAGAGAGAGAGACACACACACAGACACAGTGACAGAGATACACAGAGACAGAGACTCGGAGACACAGAGAAGGCCACAGAGAAGGCCACAGAGAGAGAGAGAGAGAGAGAGAGACAGACAGACAGACAGACGACAGACAGAGACAGATACACAGAGACAGAGACTCAGAGGTCACAGAGAAGGCCACAGAGAGAGAGAGACAGACAGACAGACAGACAGAGAGTCAGAGACAGAGAGAGACAGACAGAGAGAGACAGACAAACAGAGACAGAGACAGACAAACACACAGACACACATACATACAGACAGAGAGTCGAGTCAACCCTACCTGTCAAAGCTCATGGAAGTCAGTATGAAAGTAGTACTGGCCAGAGTGACAATCTGAAGGTAGGTGAGAATCTTGCAGGCGGCAGGACCCAACACCCACTGACCAAAGGCCACAAACAAAATCTCCGTAGTCATAGTACACACACACACAGCCAGGTCCCCGATGGCCAGATGGATGATAAACAGATTCACCCGGCTGTTCCGCTTCCTGTACCTGCTACAGGTCAGCACCAATATAATGGCCGTGTTGCCTACTAAGGTCAAGGCCATGATAAAACCCAAGGACGCCACGCGCTGAATGACGTCAGGCGTCCATATGACGTCATCTTTATTGGGGAGGGAGGGAGTTTGGGAGCAGTTGGTGGCCGTCCCGTGTCGAAGGGTGTCGTTCAGGTCCTCTGGGGGGCAGACTGTGAAGTTTGTGGAAGGTTGGTAGTCATAGAGGTCGTCAGAAGAGGCGTTGTAGATCTGTGCTGCCATGTTGATGACCTTTTTTTCCCCCCTTTTTTTACAAGGTCAAGGTCTCGCCATCGGTCAAGGGAGTCAGGATTACGGTGAAATTTGTTTTCTCTCTTTCGGTGTTTTTATTATTCAGGGTTGCGCATCTGAAACAAAGAAAGAATGATGTTGATCGTGTGCATTTTCAGATTTTGTTTGTTTGTTACTTTGTTTGTTTGTTTGCTTGTTTGTTTTCGTTTGTTTTTGGTTGTTTGTGTTTTGTTTGTTTCTGCTGCCCTGTTTTTTGCAGTATCTTCGGTGACACGATTACCTAAAGTATTTACGAAGTTCAACGACGCTTTTATGATAAAATATTAGGGAAAGAATGGAAACGAGGAGGAGGAGAAAAAAGAAGAGGGGGAGGGGTGGAGGAGAGGAGGAGGAGGAGGGGAAGAAGAAGAAGAAGAAGAAGAAGAAGAAGAAGAAGAAGAAGAAGAGAAGAAGAAGAAGAAGAAGAAGAAGAAAAAGAGCGATAGATGCATTTAAACATTTTACTTTGGATGTTTATTCAAATAGACTGCAGCCTCTTATGAAAGGGTGTGAAAAAAAACCCAACACATTTATACAAACAAACACAAATTCATAATTTCAATACGTAAACAGTTGCATACAAGAAATAAACTTGTGGTAACAAATCAACAGAAGCTAAACATAAACCAAACTGAAATTTGTAATGTAATTTCTTCAAATCTGTTTTGACATTTGTACCGATATATCGCGAGTTTCTTTATAATTATTGTCTTCATTTTCAGATGAGAAAAGCTGTAAGAGCTGAAGCAGACTTAGATTTTCACAACACATAGGACTTCAACCTTCACCTAAGTCATTTGAAATCATGGCAAAATAAAACAATATGTACTTCATCATATATGGAAGCTTGACATAAGCGACAAATCACATTTTGCTCATCGGGGTGTTTGTATCGCTGTACACGTACTGCAAT
>JAPXFY010000024.1:14344067-14346567 GCA_030674185.1 Monoplex corrugatus
GTTTTACTGTGATACAAAACACCTGCTTGAACAGTGGAATACATTGCCTAAACCATCTTAAACATCCTTCCCTGCATACCTGCACGAAATGATACAGACCAAAGAACGTTACGGTTCACATGCACAGTGTTATATGCTTTCTTAAAATCTATGAAAATAGCATAGACTTTCATATTTTTGAATAAAACTTTTCAATGATTGCATGCAAAGTAAATGGTTTATTGTATATCGACCCTTCCTGAACCTTGCTTGTGGTTTACTTATGATGTTATTTTTCTCTGCCCATAGCGTTAATCTGTTGTTAATAATAAGCGTAAAAAACTTCACTAAGAATGTTCATAAGGGATACAACTGTATAGTTATCGGGGCTATTTGTGTCCCCCTTCTTACGTAAAGAAACAACCACAGTTTTTTGCCCATTTCAGGGGAAACGTAGCACTATGAAACAAAGTATTGAAGTCCAAAACAAGTGTGACTGCCCGCGTTCAAGCAAACAGGAACCAGAGAAAAAACACGAAAGAAGAATAAGAACACGTATTTAATACAACAAGACAAGACAGGCGCAAATTTTCGGCCAACTGGCCTTTGTCAAGTGTAAGATCACAAACAAACAAACACCATGTACAAAAATTAGGAGAGAAAGACTGAAACTTCCCTGCTGCTCCTTCCACTGTGAGAAAAGGAATGAATTGAACGTAAAAGAAATTATTGAAGTATTTTTTTCATAATTATAATAATAATAATTACAATATTTATATAGCGCAAAATCTTGATAAAATCAAATCTAAGCGCTGAAACACACACACACGCACGCACACACACGCACGCACGCACGCACACACACGCACCCACGCACACACACACACACACACACACACACACACACACACACACACACACACACACACACACACACGGCTATAAATGGGGAGAAAGAATAAAAACAATGGAAAATTATAGAGAGCATATTATATACAATTATATATTACAATGTGATTCCCCTCCGAGTGGAGACAGGCTGCAGAAGGGATTGAGTGAGGTCAGGATTTTATGCAGAGGAGAAAAGGTGAGTTTTGAGAGCGGGCTTGAAGGAGACAAAAGTAGGTTTCTGACGGATTGAGAGAGGAAGTTTGTTCCAGGAGAGCGGACCAGAAACAGAGAAGGCTCGTGGACCATAGGTATTGAGCTTAGTTCGTGGAAAGCGAAAAGTCAGAGGATCGGAGGCAGAGCGGAGGGTACGTGAGGGAACATAGATCTCAAGTAGGCTTGACAGGTAATCGGGGGCTGCGTTATTGAGGCTTTTGTAGCACATGGTGTCTTGTTTGTACTGTATGCGCTTTGATACAGAGAGCCAGTGAAGTTGTGCCAGGAGAGGAGATATGTGGTCAGCTTTTTTCTTTTTGAGTACAAGGCGTGCAGCATTGTTTGGAATGCGCTGTAGGATGTGAGTGGTGGAGGCAGGAAGACCGGACAGGAGTGAATTGCAATAGTCAATGCGAGACATTATGAAGGAGAGAACGAGTTTTGCAGTTGTTTCCACAGAGAGATACTTCCTGATCAGGCTTATACGATGGAGGTGATAGTAGCAAGATCTGGCAGTTTGAGAAACAAAGTTGTTCATGGAGAGGGTAGAGTCAATGCAGACACCAAGGTTTTTAGCTAAATCAGAAATTGGGACTGATGTGTTACATAATGGGAGAGAAAGAGGAGGCAGCTGAGAAAGTTTCTGACGGGTGCCAATGAGGATAGCTTCTGTCTTGTCATCATTTAGCTGAAGTTTGTTGTATGTCATCCAATTTTTGATGTCCGAGTAACACTCAGTGGTGCGAGTCAGGAGGCGCTGTATATTGTCAGGTGAGTCATTGTCTTGAAGTTGGGTGTCATCAGCATAGAAGTGGTGTTTTATAGAGTGGGAGTTGATGATGGTGGACAGGGGGGAGGTGTAAAGAATGAAAAGAACAGGGCCAAGGACAGATCCTTGTGGAACACCACAGGTCAGGTATGCAGGTTGAGAGTAAGTGCCATTGATGAGAACAGTTTGTTTTCTGTTTGATAGATAAGAAGTGAACCAGGAGAGAGCAATGTCAGAGATGCCAAAAGTATGATGAAGTCTAGAAAGGAGAATACCATGACCAATGGTATCAAAGGCTGCAGACAGATCAAGGAGTGTGAGGAGAGAGAGATGGCATTGCTGGTTGCTCAGCATGTGTAATCTTGTCACATGAAATACTATCTAATACTGCAGCTTTTATGTTTTCAAATGTTTAGTTGCTTTTTTGATTTCTGTTTCACTAATTTCATTACCAAGTTTATCATCGTAGATCTCGTCCATTTCAAAATGAATGAGATTATCCTCATTATTGAATACATCGTTAAAAACAAACCAAAATGAATTTCCAGTCTTCTGTTGTAATAGTGTTTTCTATGATATGCCGCCGTTTGTGTTTACGAATTTCAATCTAAAATTCATTCTGATTGTTTATCGCACATACTAAAGCAT
>JAPXFY010000024.1:14351567-14354067 GCA_030674185.1 Monoplex corrugatus
GGTCTACCCTGTGCTATCTTTCCCTCCAGCTTTCCCGTTGTGACCAGGTGCTCCAACTCTCCCTTCCTCATAAAATGGCCTATAAATGTTGCTTGTCTTTTCTTAATCTTCCTTATGAATGATCTACTTGTGTCTGCCCCCCATCAAGACTGTCTCGTTTGTTTTTCTTTGCTGTCCATGGAACTCTCAACATTCTTCTTCCATGTAGAAACCACATCTCGGCTGCCTCAGTCTTGTTCTGGCGTTGCTTGTTGACTGTCCACGCCTGTACACTACACTTACTATCAAAACATATCCTAGCATCAACCACGCCCCGAGAGACACAGACACCTGCGGTGCTGGTCAGAAGAGTTGAGCAACACACTCGTTGACGAGTCCGTGAAGTGGATGACACTCGACTGTGTGTGGTCTCAGTCTTCCCAGTCAGCCCACAGCACGCTCAGCTTTGGACAGAAGCTGGCTCAAAAATCCCACTATGATTTTGATAAGATCGTTGATGATCTGAACCCACAAGCTTCCCTAGTCGGTGGTCCGTTGCGCTAACCATTACGCCATGTCCACAGGCTCATTAGGAATTTCTTTCCTCTCCTCCTTCCTCCTCTCTCCTCCTCCTCCTCCTCCTCTTATATCGATGTAAGCAGACAGATGTGAAGGAAATGGACGCAGAAAATCTGAAAGCTTTTAGAGCGCCCAAATGGGTAGCGGTATTGATGCTGGCAACCGCTGAAGTGGTGAGAAAATGGGGTAGGTAAAAACCAACTAAGCAAGCAAACAAGCAAGCAAGTAATCAAGCATCCAACCGACCAGGCAAGCAAGCAACCACCCAAATGACCTACCGACCGACCAACCAATCAGGCAACAACCAACCAACCAACCAACTGACCAACCAACCAACCAACCAGCCAACCAACCAACCAGCCAGCCAATCAACCAGCCAATCAACCAACCAGCCAGCCAACCAACCAACCAACCAACCAACCAACCAACCAATCAACCAACCAACAAACCAACCAACCAACCAACCAACCAACCAACCAACCAAACCAAACGAAGAGTAAACAAACATACATACAAACCAACGTCTGATCAACAAACATCAACGAATCAATCCTCAACTGACCGAACACAAAGCTATGAAGAAGTTATGAATACAGAAACCAACTAGCCAGCTTACCGAATAGCAAACCAACAGTTCGAACACTAATCAGTCTTAATAAAAGTATTGAGGGATTTTTGGACCCGAAGAGGCTTCTACCCGAAGTTGAGCCCGCCATGAGCTCGTTGGCAAGCCTGGGACCACATAGTCCAGTCTCATCCACTTGATGACGTATGCGTCTTTCAGGGTGTAGCTCAAATTTCCAGACTAATACGAAAGGTGTCTGTATCTCTCAGGCCTGGTTGACGCCAGGTTTTGTTGTGGAAAGACGCGTAGACTCACAGCCAGGTCACGTAATTTCAATCCAGATTTGAAATCCATGGCATTATTACTCATCATCATCATGTGCCCTTACGCAACGCGCTGACGATCATGGCCCTCCATACAAAACAATCCCTTGTCGCTACTACATGTAGTACATCTCCCACCCGCTCCGTCCTCAGTCACTCTGCGAGTCCGTCCAATATTTTCTCCCTGGGTCTACCTGGTGCTCATTTTCCTCCACTTTTCCTGTTGTGACTAGGTGCTCTAACTTCCTAATTTCTCTTGCCTCATAAATGCCCTTGTGCTCTAATTTCCTCATTTCTCTTGCCTCATAAAATGTCCTATAAATGTTGCTTGTCTTTCTAATCTTCTTTACTAATGTTCTTCTCGTGTCTGTCTTCTTCAGGACTGTCTCGTTTGATTTATTTCCTGTCCATGGAACTCTCAACATTCTTCTTAGAAACCACAGGCATTATTACTAGCATCCCCATTGTCATCACCACAGCATTGTGAAAAACTGTCCCAGAATATGTATGGCCCTCCACGTCCTACTCTCATTGTGACCTAATTTTCTGTGGAATTTGGGGATTGTGCTTGAAGAACCGGAAATGAGCGGCATGGAGGCAGAGACGAAGGACAGGTGCAATAGTAGAGACATAAAACAGAACAAAACAAAACCAAAAAAGAAAAAAAAATCAAATAATACACAAACCAATCAACCACGAAAAACAAAAACAAAAACGAAAAGAGAAAAAAAGAGAGAAGAAGAAAGAAAGAAAGAAAGAAAGACAGAAAGAAAGAAAGAAAGAAAGATTGTAAAACATCAACAACAACAACAAAAACAAAAACAACAACAACGACGACGACGACTACAACAGGAAGAGAAGAAGAAGAAGAATTGCGAAGAAGAATTGCGAAGAAGAATTGCGAAGAAGAAGAAGAATTGCGAAGAAGAATTGCGAAGAAGAAGAATTGCGAAGAAGAATTGCGAAGAAGAAGAATTGCGAAGAAGAAGTGCGAAGAAGAAGAATTGCGAAGAAGAATTGCGAAGAATTGCGAAGAATTGCGAAGAAGAAGAAG
>JAPXFY010000024.1:14359067-14364067 GCA_030674185.1 Monoplex corrugatus
AATATAATCGAAACGAATTGAACACAGTTTAAACATATTAACCTTGGACCCAGTCCTGATCATCACTCTCCCGAAGAAAGGCAACCTACAACTATCGCAAAACTACCGTACCATCAGCCTGATCAGCCATCAAGTAAGGTCATGCTAAAAATCCTTCTGAGTAGACTGAAGCCACAAGCTGAGGAGATAATAAAAGAAGAGCAGGCAGGTTTCAGACAGGAAGAGTACCACAGAGCAAATTTTCAACCTCAGATTGCTCTGTGAGAAATACCTGCAACACCAGCAAGGCCTTTACCACGTCTTCGTGGACTTCAAGAAGGCATTCGACAGAGTTTGGCACGCAGCCTTGTGGGCAACCATGAGGCTGTACAACATCAATGCCAACCTGATCAGAACCATAGAATGCCTTACGAAAAGGCGACCAGTGCAGTCTACCATGACAACAACATAGGCGAATGGTTCCGAACCACAGTTGGAGTACGCCAAGGATGCCTGCTCTCCCCCACTCTCTTCAACATCTTCTTAGAGAGAATAATGGCTGACGCACTTGAAGACCACGAGGGAACAGTCAGCATCGGAGGTAGAACAATCACAAACTTGCGTTTTGCCGACGACATTGACGGACTAGCTGGGCAAGAGCAAGAGCTAGTCAGCTTGATAAAACATCTTGATGAGGCCTCCACATCATATGGCATGCAGATCAGTGCAGAGAAAACCCAGTTGATGACAAATAATACCAATGGCATCAGCACTGACATTACCATAGACAACAAGAAACTTGAGACCGTCCATAGATTTAAATATCTGGGAGCTATAGTATCAGATGAAGGATCAAAGCCCGAGGTACTTTCCAGGATTGCACAGACCACAGCTGCAATGACCAAGCTAAAAGTCATCTGGAACGACAAGAATATCGCAATCGGCTCCAAGATCAGACTGATGCGTTCCCTGGTCATGTCAATATTTTTGTATGCATGCGAAACATGGACCATAACAGCAGACATTGAAAGAAGGATACAGGCAATGGAGATGAGATGCTTCCGCAAACTCCTTGGTATCTCGTACTTAGATCATATAACCAATAAAGAAGTGAAAACCCGAATCGAAAACGCCATCGGGCCGTATGAAGACTCCTGACCTCAGTGAAAAGACGCAAACTGAGGTGGTACGGGCACGTCACACGATCATACTGGACTGGCCAAGACCGTCTTGCAGGGAACAGTTCAGGGAGGGAGACGAAGAGGCAGACAGAGAAAAAGATGGGAAGACAATATCAGAGATGGACTGGCCTTGAATGGAATATCATTCTGCGGAAAGCTGAGGACGTGAGGAGTGGAGAAGTTGGTTGCAAAATCTTCAATGGTGCCCCAACGGTCAACCAGACTACGGGACTGATGATGAAGTAAACATATTGGGGCATCTATAATACTTTTGAGGAATAAACCTTGAACGGATTTCGTCTAAAGCTGGACAACACAGGACAAAATGTATAAGAGAGAGAGACAGAGACAGAGAAGAAGAGAGAGAGAGAGAGAGAGAAAGAAAGAGAGAGAGAGAAAGAGAGGAGAGAAGAGAGAGAGAGACAGACAGACAGAGACACAGACAGACAGACAGAGACACAGACAGACAGACAGACAGACAGACCAATACCTTAATATCTACCTGTGTCCATATCAGTTCCTGGTCACTCACGGGTAAAGGCATATTGTGTCTGTTAATCTTTACGTGACGACGTGAATCAAATCTTTCACACCGCGAGCCAGCAGTCTGGGTGAAATCATCAAATATTAAAGGCTGTTTTGCCTATTTCGCATAACATCTCTGTCTGTCTGTCTTTGTCTTTGTCTCTGCCTCTCTGTCTCTGTCTGTCTGTCTCTGTCTCTGTCTGTCTGTCTGTCTGTCTCTGTCTGTCTGCATGTCTCTGTCTGTCTGTCTGTCTCTGTCTCTCTCTGTCTCTGTCTGTTTGTCTTTCTGTCTGTCTCTCTTTCTTTCTCACTCTGTCTGAATTTTCTCTCTCTCACTCTCTCTCTCTTTCTCTCTGTAGCTGTCTCTGTCTCTGTCTCTGTCTCTCTCACTCTCTCTCCCTCGCCTATTTTGCATAACATACACCTTTCTCTTGTCTTTTATGCACAACACACACACACACACACACACACACACACACACACACACACACACACACACACACCACACACACACATATGTAAGGGAAACAAGTAATGGGAATAAATCTTGCCAGACAAAGAGAAATGCAAATGAGTATTTGGTTTGGAAATGAAGAGAAGGAAAAAAGGGGAGATCATTCTGAGTGTAATGTGAAAGTTATTTCCCCTGGTGTCTTGTGAGTTGTCCGCCCCTTACTGACCTTGTATGAAAAATGAATAATATCTTTTTGTTGGTTTGGAGCTCAGTCTATCGGTCTATGTGTCTGTGTGTCTGTGTGTGTGTCTGTCTTTGTATGTTTCTAAGATAAGCAAGACTGTTTCTGCGCATAAATTTATTCAAGATATCAAATTTATATCGGACGGTCATTCCGTCGTTATTTTCCACTTTTTGCCTCTTTGCAGATGCTGGTTTTTGTTGTTGTTAATGTTAGCTTTTTGTTCTTTGTTGTATTTCTTTTACACCTCATGTTTGTTTTTGGGGGGTTTGTTTGTTTGGCTTTTTCTTTGTTTGTTTGTTTGGCTTGCTCTTTGGCTGTTTGAAAGGCTTTGTCGACAAAGGTGTGTACTCACGATTAGGCGTCTGGAGTTCAATTCCAAGCCTGTAATATAAAGATTGGCCAGTTCTCTATCTGGCTTAATGTTCCAGTTATTCTGGTGGTGTCGGTTTAGCTTTTTCCAGAGATCCCTCGCCTAGTTTTTCATAGGATAAAATTTAAAACAGAAAGACACAGTGAATATACATCACTGTTTCACTCACATGACGAGCTGTACAACAATGTAATGTCCAGATTCATCTTTCATGCCATTAACCCTACAAGTTCTTTGGTTACTTGTCATTAACTTGAAGAAATGTATAAACATGTTACCTATAAACTAATGAAATATAATTGAACTTAGAATTGAACTCCAGATACCTAATCGTGAGTACACGCCTCTGGCAACAAATCCTTGCAAATAGCAACACAAAAACCCAAAAAAAACAACAACAAAAAAAACAAGCGAACAAACCAGCCAGAAACATAAGGGTAAAATAAATACAAACAGAGAACAAAAAACTAGCATTAACAACAACAAAAACCAACATCCCCATAGAGGCAAAAAAATTTTTAAAAAAGAATATGTTACCTAAAAACTCATTTACGTTTTGCTGCAAATCCAGGCGCGATTGAAAAGGTATGTTATATTTATTTCAGTAGGTTGCTCGAACATTTGGCAACATCATTTCCTGCATCTATCTTCAAATTAAATGAAAAGATGTTTTTATAATCAATCTGATCCTACGCTAAGAATGCACAGCACGTGTATTGATTATTGCCAGCAGCCTGGTTTAATTTCTCCCCCCTTCCCTCCCACCCCCACCTCCCTCGATCTGGAATGCATATCGGCTTATGTAATGTTTCTATAAATGCTTATGTAAGCATGTCCAATGCAGTATCTTTATGACTTGATGCAACATAAAATGATTCTGGTTCTCCCTTCCTCCTATTTCTTGTTTGTGTAAGGGCCAGTGGCTAATGTACATGTGCAATAAATATTTGGTCTCCGGATTTCTCTCTCTGTCTCTCTCTCTCTCTCTCTCTCTCTCTCTCTCTCTCTCTCTCTTTGTTTCTGTCTCTCTCACTCTCTCTCTTTCTATTTCTCTATTTCTCTCTCTCTCTTCTTCTCTCTCTCTCTCTCTCTCTCTCTCTCTCTCTCTCTTGTCATTGTCATTGTCAATTTCTTTCTCGCTCTCTCAGTTTCTCTCTCTCATTCTCTCTCTCTCACTCTCTCTTTCTCTCTCTCTCACTCTCTCTCTCTATGTCTCTCTCTCTGTCTGTCTCTCTCTATGTCTCTCTCTCTATGTCTCTCTCTCTCTTTCCCTCTCTGTCTGTCTCTTTCTGTCTGTCTGTCTGTCTCCCTATGTCTCTCGCTCTCTCTGTCTCTCTTTATCTGTCTGTCTGTCGCTCTCTGTTTCTCTCTCTTGCCATTGTCCTCTCTCTCACTCTCTCACTCTCTCACTCTTGTCACTGTCATTGTCATTCTCAGTCTGTCTCTTTCTGTCTGTCTCTATCTCTCTGTCTCTGTCTATGTCTGTCTGTCTGCCTGTCTCTCTCTCTCTCTTTCTCTCTTCCTCTCTCTCCCTCTTTTTCTCTCTCTTTCTCTGTCTCTCTCTCTCTCTTGTTATTGTCATTGTCATTTTCTGTCTCACTCTCTCTCTCTCTCTCTCTGCCTCTGTCCCTGGCTGTCTGTCTGTCTGTCTCTCTCTCTCTCTCTTTCTCTATCTCTTTGTGTGACTTTCAGTTGTTACAAATAGATGGCACCGGAGCATACTTGCAAGTTTTAGAAAAAGAACACTTGGTCTTGCTGAGAATCAAAGATGGTTTGAACAAAACAGTGAAAATAGTTTACTTTGTAGATTATGCTACCAAAAAAAAAAAGGAAGACGAAAATCATTTTATTTTTGAACGTGAAGCTTATAGCACTGTTAGAAATAGATGTAATAATATTTTACTCCCCAGCAGCGTTAAGTCATGATCTTAGGTTAATATTAGCAGGTGAAAAAACAGAGAATTTACAGTCAATTTCTAAATGTGTTGCGGAAGCATATGCGATAAGAAAAAGAACATAGCTGCTTTGATTTCAATATGAAAAAGTTTTCTGTCAAGACTGACAGCTTTTCCTGAACCAAAATAGTAAAGTTCAATATTAGGCATAGTTGGATGGTCTCGCATGTCCGTTTCTATTGTAAAACTGTTGTTTTCATCTTGTAAATATTGCTTTTTTTTTGCTTTTTATTTGAATTTTCCATTTTTTTGTTTCCTGTGTTTGTTTCCCTTTATTTACATTTCTTCCAAT
>JAPXFY010000024.1:14369067-14374067 GCA_030674185.1 Monoplex corrugatus
TCGCTCTCTCAGTTTCTCTCTCTCATTCTCTCTCTCTCACTCTCTCTTTCTCTCTCTCTCACTCTCTCTCTCTATGTCTCTCTCTCTGTCTGTCTCTCTCTATGTCTCTCTCTCTATGTCTCTCTCTCTCTTTCCCTCTCTGTCTGTCTCTTTCTGTCTGTCTGTCTGTCTCCCTATGTCTCTCGCTCTCTCTGTCTCTCTTTATCTGTCTGTCTGTCGCTCTCTGTTTCTCTCTCTTGCCATTGTCTCTCTCTCTCACTCTATCACTCTTGTCACTGTCATTGTCATTCTCAGTCTGTCTCTTTCTGTCTGTCTCTATCTCTCTGTCTCTGTCTATGTCTGTCTGTCTGCCTGTCTCTCTCTCTCTCTTTCTCTCTTCCTCTCTCTCCCTCTTTTTCTCTCTCTTTCTCTGTCTCTCTCTCTCTCTTGTTATTGTCATTGTCATTTTCTGTCTCACTCTCTCTCTCTCTCTCTCTCTGCCTCTGTCCCTGGCTGTCTGTCTGTCTGTCTCTCTCTCTCTCTCTTTCTCTATCTCTTTGTGTGACTTTCAGTTGTTACAAATAGATGGCACCGGAGCATACTTGCAAGTTTTAGAAAAAGAACACTTGGTCTTGCTGAGAATCAAAGATGGTTTGAACAAAACAGTGAAAATAGTTTACTTTGTAGATTATGCTACCAAAAAAAAAAAGGAAGACGAAAATCATTTTATTTTTGAACGTGAAGCTTATAGCACTGTTAGAAATAGATGTAATAATATTTTACTCCCCAGCAGCGTTAAGTCATGATCTTAGGTTAATATTAGCAGGTGAAAAAAATTGAGAATTTACAGTCAATTTCTAAATGTGTTGCGGAAGCATATGCGATAAGAAAAAGAACATAGCTGCTTTGATTTCAATATGAAAAAGTTTTCTGTCAAGACTGACAGCTTTTCCTGAACCAAAATAGTAAAGTTCAATATTAGGCATAGTTGGATGGTCTCGCATGTCCGTTTCTATTGTAAAACTGTTGTTTTCATCTTGTAAATATTGCTTTTTTTTTGCTTTTTATTTGAATTTTCCATTTTTTTGTTTCCTGTTTGTTTCCCTTTATTTACATTTCTTCCAATATGAGAGGGATGAGTTATACCCCTTGGCGCTAAAACTATGTATATGGTTACGTCAATAAATGGGGCGCTAAGCGCGTCAAGCGTCAAGCCTGTCTCTGTCTGTCTGTCTCTCTGTCTGTCTGTCTATCTGTCTGTCTGTCTGTCTGTCTGTCTCTCTTGTTATTGCCATTGTCATTCTCTATCTCATTCTCTCTCTTTCTCTCTTATCATTGTCATTGTCATTCTCTCTCTCTCACTCTATCTATCACTCTATCACTCTATCTATCACTCTATCACTCTATCTATCTATTTATCTATATCTCTATCTCTCAATCAATCTATCTATCTATCTATTTATCTATCTATCTATCTATCTATCTATCTATTTATCTATCTATATATCCATCCATGTCTATCTATCTATCTATCTATCTATCTATCTATCTCTCTCTCTATTTATCTCTCTATCTCTCTCTCTATCTATTTATCTCTCTATCTATCTATCTCTATCTATCTATCTATCTCTCTATCTATCCATCTATCTTTTATCTCTACGTGTGAGTGGGAGGGGAACGTATGTGTAAGAGGCAAGATGGCAGTTCTATTCTGTCTACTACCACTTTCTTGTGTGTAGAACAGCAAGACTTAGCTATAAAAGAAGATCGTCCAGGACCTAAGGCTACTATCCCTGACTGCTAAAGTGCTGTCATGTTTGTGTCTGTGTCTCCTGGCCTACATCATGGAAGAAGAACAAGAGAGACAGGTGACATACATAGGTGTGTGCTCCATGATGTAAAGTGTTGTGATCAATGGATTTTGTCTATGTCTTCCATTCTTTCTTCTTTATTTCTGTTTTTTTTTTTCGTTCTCTTCTTTCTTTCTTGCCAATTTTATATTATTTTTGTACATTTTCTTCGTCCGCTATTTTTTTTTCAATTACCACACATTATTGTTATTATTTCTGTCCTGTTAATAATGAAAAGGTCAGAAGTGTGAAAGACAGGGATTCCAGGAGAAGGAAAACAATTATGACACCCGTTGAGTGCTGTGAGATAACGCAAGTAGGGAGAGGGGGGGGGGGCAGCAAAGGGAAGGAGACAAGGGCGGATTGAGAGAGATGGGATGAGGGTGGTGGTGAGAAACAGAGACAGACAGACAGACAGACAAAACAGAGAGAGAGAAGGAGAGAGAGAGAGAGAGAGAGAGAGAGAGAGAAAGAGAGAGAGCGAGAGAAGGAGAGAGAGAAAGAGAGAGAGAAAGAGAGAGAGATAAACAGAGAGAGAGAGGGAGACAGACAGACAGGCAGACAGAGGGACAGAGAGAGATAAAGAGAGAGGGGGGGGGGACAGATTGTTATTTTATATATATATATATATATGTAAAATAACAATTTCCAAAAACACGACTTAGTTTGACATTCATAGAAGTTGTCAGAGTCAGAGCAGAACAACAATCACTTTATCAGTTTGTTGATGTATTTCACTCTCGTTTGTTTTTGTTGTCTATTTTATTTAAACGACAGAGTTTTTTATCAACACGACAACATCGCAAATTGGAAACAAGCAAAAACAAAACAAAACAAAACAAAAGAAAACAAAACACAAAACAAAACAAAACAAAACAAATCAAATCAAATCAAAACAAAACAAATCAAATCAAATCAAATCAAATCAAATCAAAACAAATCAAAACAACACTAAACAAAACAAAACAAAACAAAACAAAAAGCAGAAAAAAAAGTTTTCCTGTTATATTCATTACTTCTACGAAGCAACATATCTGGTCAAGTTGTCCTTGAAAATAACAAGCAGTATTATCTTAAAGCGCAAAGACAGAAAAAGAGAAAGAAAAACAGAAAATGGAGGAGGAAGGAAGAGACAGCTACGTGGACAGACAAAAAGGCAGACGTAGAGACGTGTAGATGTAAATTAGAAGCAAATTAGACGCGGACTTCAGACAGTTTATTCAAATAGACAATAGACGTAAGCGTCTTATAAAAAGTGATGTGAACATTATCGATAAGCATGCTTACAAATATGTTTTATAGATATGACATGCACTGAGACAAACACAGACATACAAACGTTATATACCACAGTACACTACAGTACACTACAGTACAGTACACTACACTACACTACACTACAATACAATATACTACGCTACGCTCCGCTAACACTACACTACACTACGCTACACTACACTACACTACGCTACGCTACGCTACGATACACTACACTACACTACGCTACACTACACTACACTACGCTACGCTACACTACACTACACTACACTATACTACACTACACTACACTACACTACAGTACACTACACTATACTACACTACACTACACTACACTACGCTGCACTGCACTGCACTGCATCATACTACACTGTACTACGCTACACTACGCCACACTACACTACACTACACTACACTACACTACACTACGCCACACTACGCTACGCCACGCCACACAACGCTACACCACACCACACCACACCACACTAAACAACACAACACAACACAACACAACACAACACAACACAACACTACACTACACTACGCTACGCCACGCCACGCCACAGCACAGCACAGCACAGCACAGCACAGCACACTACACTACACTACACTACACTACACTACACTACACTACATTACATTACATTACGCTACGCCACAGCACAGCACAGCACACTACACTACACTACACTACACTACACTACAATACAATACACTACACTGCACTGCACTGCACTACGCCACGCTACGCTACGCCCACAGCACAGCACGCACAGCACAGCACAGCACACTACACTACACTACACTACACTACACTACACTACACTACACTACACTATGCCACAGCACAGCACAGCATAGCACACTACACTACACTACACTACACTACACTGCAGTACACTACACTACACTACACCACACCACACCTAACCACACTACACTACACTACACTACACTACACTACACTACACTTCGCTACACTACACTACGCTACGCTACGCTACGCTACGCCACGCCACGCCATGCCACGCCACACCACACCACACCACACCACACTACACAACACAACACAACACAACACAACACAACACAACACAACACAACACACATACATTACACTACACTACACTACACTACGCTACCTACGCTACGCCACGCCACACCACACCACACCACACCACACCACACCCACAACTACACTACACTACACTACGCCACAGCACAGCACATCACAGCATTCTACACTACACTACACTACACTACACTACACTACACTACACTACACTGCACTGCACTGCACTGCACTGCACCACACTACGCTACGCAACAGCACAGCACAGCAACAGCACCCCTACACTACACTACACTACACTACTCTACACCGCACCGCACCGCACCGCACCACACTACACTACACTACACCACACTACACTACACTAGACATTATATGAACCAAATTTGTATTAATCTCATCCAATATTTAGTTTTATGTAGAAGTACTGCGAGATTCTGCATGTCGTCTTCATTTATGAGCAACAACAACAACAACAACAACAAACTAATTGTGACCCGTTTTAACAAAATGAACCCTAAGGTGAAAATAACAGATTTTAGGATATTATGATTTTCAAAATGTCCAGATTATTAACTTTCTTTTCATATGAAATTTATTATTCTACTCCTAAAAATAAGGAACTTATGGGTGTTTGAAGTGTGTAACATAGCAAACGGCCATTTTGAGAAAATCAAGTTTTAAAATTTTCACCACTTCAGTGAAGTTTTACCTTAGCAACAGTTATTTCTACTTCACCAATCTTTACCAAATTTTGTACCGTGGTAAAACACGTCATGACACAATAGCACACAAAAATTGGTGCGAAAATCTACTGTAAT
>JAPXFY010000024.1:14384067-14386567 GCA_030674185.1 Monoplex corrugatus
CTCAAAAAAAGAAAAGCTGACACATATCTCCTCTCCTGGCACAACTTCACTGGCTCCCTGTATCAAAGCGCATACAGTACAAACTAGACACCATGTGCTACAAAAGCCTCAATGACGCAGCCCCCGATTACCTGTCAAGCCTACTTGAGATCTATGTTCCCTCACGTACCCTCCGCTCTGCCTCCGATCCTCTGACTTTTCGCTTTCCACGCACTAAGCTCAATACCTATGGTCCACGAGCCTTCTCTGTTTCTGGTTCACTCTGCTGGAACAAACTTCCTCTCTCAGTCCGTCAGCAACCTACTTTTGTCTCCTTCAAGTCCGCTCTCAAAACTCACCTTTTCTCCTCCGCATAAAATCCTAACCTCACTCAACCCCCCCCCCCCCCCCCCTCTGCAGCCTGTCTCCGCTCGGAGGGGAATCACATGGTTATAATATATAATTGTATATGCTATGCTCTCTATAATTTTCCATTGCTTTTATTCTTGCTTTTATTGCTTATATTCTTTCTCCCCATTTATAGCCATGCGTGTGTGTGAGTGTGTGTGTGTGTGTGTGTGTGTGTGTGTGTGTGTGTGTGCGTGCGTGCGTGTGTGTGCGTGGCGTGCGTGCGTGCGTGCGTGCTTGCGTGTGGTCTGCTTCAGCGCTTAGATTTGATTTTATCAAGATTTTGCGCTATATAAATATTGTAATTATTATTATAATTATTATTATTATTATTACTACCACTACTACTACTACTAATACTACTACTAATACTACTACTACTACTACTACTACTACTACTACTACTACTACTACTATACTATACTACTAATAATAATGATAAATGACTTTTATATAGCGCTATTCTCCTACACATAGGTAAAGACTCACTGCGCTTTACATTACGAGTAATTAGTTCATTTGTTCCCAATCAGCCCTGTGCCTAGTGATCAAATTACTATACTCCCACTCCTACTCCCTCCCTCCCTCCCTAACACACACACTAGCACATCTGTTGCAAGCAAGTACTAATATATACATTACGGAATCAGAATGATCAAAAATCATGTTCCATTACTGGTAGTATTTATCAGATGAGTTTTGAGGCCCGCCTTGAAAGAAGAGAAAGATGATGAACAGCGGAGAGAAAAAGGCAGATCGTTCCAGACAAGTGGGGCCTGGCAACGGATGGCTCGGTATCCTATGGTTTTGTATTTCGAGTTTGATTTTGCCAGAAACTTCTGGTTGCTTGACCTGAGACTGCGTTCAGGTCTGTATGTGTTAAGCACAGAAGAGAAGTAGATAGGCAAGGTACCATCAAAATGCCGATAAGCCAGGGTAGCTAGTTTATATTCTACTCTTGCTTCCACAGAGAGCCAGTGGAGCTGCTTCAATAGGCTGGTCAGAAGCTTTGAGCAGGGTGGTCTACACCTACACCTTCACCTGGCTGATAGACAGTTAAGCATTTGGGCATTGACTGGGTGGGGGGAGGGTTCTGTCATGTAAGACGAGTTTATACAAAATAGCTAGTTGTGTTGTGATGCTGACCTTTGAATTTTTTTATATATATGTTCCTTTTTTGAAGGTAAGATACACACATACATATGTCATTTACATGTAACCAAGATTATTCCAGTGGTTGGCTGATAAATTACCAGTATAAAATATAGAATAGGTAAAACATAGTCTAGGTAAGGGCCTCAGGACCTGGCCAGCTCACGGTTTATGTGCAGGCAGCTTGCGCCATGATCACCATACACATGCCACCTGTGACGTTAGTGCATATGGAATTCGTTCCGAGCGCGGAGACGTCGTCTTGAGAAATTGAAATTGGAACTGTAACTGAAACACCTACATTCCTCAGTTTCATCGCTGGTTTCGGCAATATGTACTATAGTAACATACAAAATCCAAAACAAGTGCGACTGCCCGCGTTCAAGCGAACAGGAACCAAAAACAAAACCACACAAAACCCCCCAAAAAACAACAACAAACAAACAAACAAACAAAAAAACAACAACAAAACACGAAAATAGAACCAGAACGCGTACTTAATACAACAAAACAAGACAGGCGCAGATTTTCGACCAACTGGCCTTTGTCAAGCAGCAGCAGGGAAGTTTCAGTCTTTCTCTCATGATTTGGTATTTGGTGTCTATTGGTGATCTTACATTCACGCTTGACAAAGGCCAGTTGGCCGAAAATTTGCGCCTGTCTTGTCTTGTTGTATTATATACGCGTTCTGATTCTATTTTCGTGTTGTTGTTTTTTTTGGTTCCATAGTAACATACAGGCAAGTGACTGCAAAGAGCCATCTTTGGGCAGAGAAACAACCAGTCCTTAAGTTACTTGTTAGTGCCATCCGTCTCCCCTTTCCCACAGGTGATAGTGAACCAGGCATTTGAAGTGCGACAATCGTGCAAACCACAGTATTTATTCGTTCTGTCCCCCCCCCCCCCCCCCGAAACATTTACTATTCGAACCAACATGTTCAGCAAAACTACCAAGTTTGATA
>JAPXFY010000024.1:14389067-14394067 GCA_030674185.1 Monoplex corrugatus
TAATTAATCCAGCGCGGCAACGTGAAAGATAACATTACCAATATAATCACAAAATTTCATCAAAAATCACCAGCCGCCGTGGTGTAGCGGTTAGCACAACGGGCTACCGACTGAAAAGTTGCAGGGTCAAATCCCCATCAGTCCCTTCAAAAATCATTGTGTGATTTTTCAGCTCTAACCGGCTCCTACCCAGAACTGAGCGTGCTATGGGCTCAATGGGAAGACTTGGACCGCACAGTCGAGTCTCATTCACTTCACGGATGCGTCATTGAGGATGTTGTTCATGTCTTCTCACCAGCACCGCAGGTGTCTGCATCTCTTGGGCTTGGTTGACGCCAGGATAATTATGATAGTAAGCGTAGAGTACAGCCATGTCACGAAGTATCAATCCTAGACGGAACTCCATAGAATCATATTGTCATCCTCATTGACATCATCATCATCGCATTGTAAAAAAAATGTTTCTGTCGTTATTAATGTGGCGAAGAAAATGGGACGATTACAACAACAACAACAAAAAATGTGAGCACAAAGGCAACCTCCCTAAGTGCAATTATCCTAAACAAAATCATCAAAGATCACTTTTCAAAGAAAAAGAACGTAAGAAAGATTTTTTTTTGCTATTAAAGGAAACAAACTTTCAAAACGGCAATCGTAATTTAAAAAATGCCAACAGAAATTTGGTATAAAAAATGAAACAAAAGTAAACCAACTCCATCCATACAAACTCACAGGCACAGACAAACATACTACAAAAAACACAATATGCACATTAATATGCACGCACGCGCACACCACACACACACACACACATACACACAACACATAAACACACACACATACACACACACACACACACACACACACACACACACACACACACATACGCATGCACGAACATTTGAAAACACACACTCACACACATACACACGATACATACACGTACATACACACACATACACATACACACAGGATACATAGATATACACACACTATGGAATGAATGTTATTGTCGCAACATTTCAAACACTAACCGCACTCTTGCACTTGTGCAGTCAAGAAGATAAAACACGCACGCGCGCGCATACACACACACACACAACACACACACACACACACACACACACACACCCCGCACACACGCACACACACCACACACACACCACACACACACACACACACACAATACGCACATATGCCCGTATGTACACACACACGCACATGCATGCGCACATGCATGCTCACACATACACACACACACACACACATATACACGCGCACACATACACGCATATCCACCATCACCACCACTAAAAAAACAACAATTGCAAAGCCAGAAATTCTTTTCGTTTTTGTTGCTTCGGAAAAGGTTAAAGTTTCTAATACGGCTTGACAATTTTGCATTGTATTGTTATCAAGCCTTTTCTCTCTATCCCACCCATCCTCTCTCTCTCTCTCTCTCTCTCTCTCTCTCTCTCTCTCTCTCCTCTCTCTCTCTCTCTCTCTCTCTTTCTCTCTCTTTCTTTCTTTCTCTCTCTCTCTATCTCTCTCGCTCCTCTCTCTCTCTCTCACTCTCTCGTCTCCTCTCTCTCTCCTTTCTCTCTCTCTCTCTCTCTCTCTCTCTCTCTCTGCTCTCTCTCTCTGTGTTTTAATTCCTTATTTTTTAAGGAAAGAAAGACGTTTTTATGGACCAGATTAAAGGTTTTTGCGTCTTTTGTGTTCTTTCTCTATACTCTCTTTTCTCATTACTCTCTGTTTTTCTTCCTGTCTTTTCCATCTGGTCGTCCTTGTTTTGTTTGTTTGCCATGCTGATCTTTCTTTCTTTTCCTTTTTGTTTTCCTAATTAATTTTTTAGGCATTGTCTGTCTTTGTTGTTGTTGTTGTTGTTGTTGTCGTTTGGTTTTACTGCTGCTCCATCTTCTGCACCGCTCTGTATCACTATTTACATATTTCACATTCATATTCATATTCATATTCATATTCTCATTCATATTCATATTCATATTCATATTCATATTCATCATTCATATTCATATTCATATTCATATTCTCATTCATATTCATATTCATATTCATATTCATATTCATGCTCATGTTCATATTCTCATTCATATTCTATAATTCATATTCATATTCATATTCTCATTCATATTCATATTCATATTCATATTCATATTCATATTCATATTCTCATTCATATTCATATTCATGCTCATATTCATATTATATTCATATTCATATTCGTTTCTTTGTTACAGTGGATGCTGTCCTCTTTGAGAACGCGTCACAACAGTGCATCGCCACCTTTTTTAAAAATTTTTTTTATTAAATCAAGACTTCAGAAAGACGAGAAGGCTAATTGGCCTTCAAGAGGAGGGACCTGGGAAAATTAACGTATATCTCCAATGTGTTATACCAGGTCAGTTGGACAAATGCCCTGCTTTTTATGAATTTCAACTGCCGTGAGATCTTTAACGTCCACAGGTCAAAGGGCACACGGGTCCTCCTCCGAAGGACTATATGTTCAGTTCGATTTTCCGGTCAACCTGAGGAGAAAAGTTGAGGCGTCGACAGGGCACGAACCCTGTAACCTCGAATTTAGTTACTGGCGGGTGAACGTCAGAACCATTCTGGCACTCTTCTTCCTTCAGGATTTGCTGTCTTAATGACCTTAAAGGACTTGAACTCTTAGTGATCTTGAGGGCTTGCACTCATAGTGACCTTCAGGACTTGCTCTCATAGTGACCTTCAAGACTTGCTCTCATAGTGACCTTCAGAACCTGCTCTCATAGTGACCTTCAGAACCTGCTCTCATAGTGACCTTCAGGACTTGCGCTCATAGTGACCTTCAGAACCTGCTCTCATAGTGACCTTAAGAACCTGCTCTCATAGTGACCTTCAGGACTTGCTCTCCTTGTGACCTTCAGAACCTGCTCTCATAGTGACCTTCAGAACCTGCTCTCATAGTGACCTTCAGAACCTGCTCTCATAGTGACCTTCAGAACCTGCTCACATAGTGACCTTCAGAACCTGCTCTCCTTGTGACCTTCAGAACCTGCTCTCATAGTGACCTTCAGAACCTGCTCTCCTTGTGAGCTTGAATACTTGCTCTCATTATGACCTTCAGAACCTGCTCTTATAGTGACCTTCAGAACCTGCTCTCCTTGTGACCTTCAGAACCTGATCTCATAGTGACCTTCAGAACCTGCTCTCCTTGTGAGCTTGAATACTTGCTCTCATTGTGACCTTCAGAACCTGCTCTCATAGTGACTGTCAGGACCTGCTCTCATAATGACCTTGAGGACTTGCTCTCATAGTGACCTTCAGAACCTGCTCTCATCGTTCATTTTGGATCTCCAACACACCTACAAGCTGACCTAAACTGAGGTCACTATGACAGCAGGTCTTGAAGGTCACTATAAGAGCAGGTCCTGAAGGTCACCATGAGAGCAGGTCCTGAAGGTCACTATGAGAGCAGGTCCTGAAGATTTTCATGAGAGCAGGTCCTGAAGGTCACTATGAGAGCATGTCCTGAAGGTCTTTTTGAGAACAGGTCCTGAAGGTCATTTTGGGAGCAAGTCCTAAAGGTCATTATGACAGCAGGTCCTGAAGATTTTTATGAGTGTAGGTACTGAAGGTCATTATGAATGCAGGTTCTGAAGTCATTTTGAGAGCAGGTCCTGGAGTCATTTCGAGAGCAGGTCCTGAAGTCATTTCGAGAGCAGGTCCTGAAAGTCAGTATGGGAGCAAACCATGAAGATCACTATAAGATCACGTCCGGAATATTAACATGACGGCAGATCATGGAGAGCAACATGACAGGGGTGATGAAGGTTAACATGACAGCGGGTCATGAAGGTCAACATGACAGCAAATGATGAAGGTCAACATGACAGCAGATCACGAAGGGTCACAGAATCTGAGACGGGTTTTGACAACGCTGTGATGATGAGAATAGGGATGATGGTAACGTTTTAGAATTCTGTTGTGGATTGTGACTGCACCACAGAGGCTGTTCTCTATGCTTACTTTTATAATATATCATGGCGTCAACCAAGCCCCACTATGGTCCTGTCCTTAAAGCGAGCTCATAGCATGCCCAGCAGCTGATCGGATCCAAAACATCCCACAATAGATTTTTTAACTGATGAGGATTTTAACCCACAATTTCAGAGTCAGTAGTTCGTTGCGTTAACCCTTTGACTTCTGCACTCTGTACCAATAGCATCCTGCATTGCCAACCATGGTAGCAAAGCAAATAACCCTTTCATTCCGTCACCTTAGTACCAGTTTTCTGCAGGAAGCTGGTAGATATTGTGAGGGAGTCAAAGGGTTAAGTTTTTGCAGTTGGTGAATAGGGTGGACGAGTCAAGGGGTTAATCACTTTCCCACGTATGCTGATCTCGTCGACTTTTGTGGTTTGTTTTGTTTTGCTATTCTGTCTTTCTTTCATTAGTTTCTTTCTTTCTTTTCCGGTTTTTTTTTCTTTCTTTTTTTCTCTGTAGTTTTCTTTATGACTGTTTTCTTATTTCGTTTTCAGTGCACTTTCTTCTTTTTCTTTTATTTTTTTTCTATCTCCTTCTGTCTTTCCTTTTCGCCTTTGTTTTTTATCTTTTCGTTCTTTCCTTAATCCTTATTTCTTTTGATTTGTCTTGGTTTTGTTTTAATGTCCACACGCAAGTACATACATACGCACGCACACACATACGTACACACACATACACTTAATTACAATTGACTGTCTACGTCTTTCCTTTTCTCTCTCTCATAACAACAGCAATAGCTCCCTACTCTTTGATTTCATAGTTCATTAGATCTTATATTATTGATTGTTTCGTGTATTTCATTTTCGGTATTTTTTGGTTCTTAGCAGGTATGTTTAATTAGCAAGGACGAATTTGGAACAAAGCTTTTTAGCTAATAGTTGTTTTTTTACTCTTGGAAAATAAAGTATAATTATCTTTTGCCATTTTTGGGTCGTCTTTTTCCTTTTGTCTTCT
>JAPXFY010000024.1:14404067-14406567 GCA_030674185.1 Monoplex corrugatus
TTGCTCTCCTTGTGACCTTCAGAACCTGCTCTCATAGTGACCTTCAGAACCTGCTCTCATAGTGACCTTCAGAACCTGCTCTCATAGTGACCTTCAGAACCTGCTCACATAGTGACCTTCAGAACCTGCTCTCCTTGTGACCTTCAGAACCTGCTCTCATAGTGACCTTCAGAACCTGCTCTCCTTGTGAGCTTGAATACTTGCTCTCATTATGACCTTCAGAACCTGCTCTTATAGTGACCTTCAGAACCTGCTCTCCTTGTGACCTTCAGAACCTGATCTCATAGTGACCTTCAGAACCTGCTCTCCTTGTGAGCTTGAATACTTGCTCTCATTGTGACCTTCAGAACCTGCTCTCATAGTGACTGTCAGGACCTGCTCTCATAATGACCTTGAGGACTTGCTCTCATAGTGACCTTCAGAACCTGCTCTCATCGTTCATTTTGGATCTCCAACACACCTACAAGCTGACCTAAACTGAGGTCACTATGACAGCAGGTCTTGAAGGTCACTATAAGAGCAGGTCCTGAAGGTCACCATGAGAGCAGGTCCTGAAGGTCACTATGAGAGCAGGTCCTGAAGATTTTCATGAGAGCAGGTCCTGAAGGTCACTATGAGAGCATGTCCTGAAGGTCTTTTTGAGAACAGGTCCTGAAGGTCATTTTGGGAGCAAGTCCTAAAGGTCATTATGACAGCAGGTCCTGAAGAATTTTATGAGTGCAGGTACTGAAGGTCATTATGAATGCAGGTTCTGAAGTCATTTTGAGAGCAGGTCCTGGAGTCATTTCGAGAGCAGGTCCTGAAGTCATTTCGAGAGCAGGTCCTGAAAGTCAGTATGGGAGCAAACCATGAAGATCACTATAAGATCACGTCCGGAATATTAACATGACGGCAGATCATGGAGAGCAACATGACAGGGGTGATGAAGGTTAACATGACAGCGGGTCATGAAGGTCAACATGACAGCAAATGATGAAGGTCAACATGACAGCAGATCACGAAGGGTCACAGAATCTGAGACGGGTTTTGACAACGCTGTGATGATGAGAATAGGGATGATGGTAACGTTTTAGAATTCTGTTGTGGATTGTGACTGCACCACAGAGGCTGTTCTCTATGCTTACTTTTATAATATATCATGGCGTCAACCAAGCCCCACTATGGTCCTGTCCTTAAAGCGAGCTCATAGCATGCCCAGCAGCTGATCGGATCCAAAACATCCCACAATAGAGTTTTTAACTGATGAGGATTTTAACCCACAATTTCAGAGTCAGTAGTTCGTTGCGTTAACCCTTTGACTTCTGCACTCTGTACCAATAGCATCCTGCATTGCCAACCATGGTAGCAAAGCAAATAACCCTTTCATTCCGTCACCTTAGTACCAGTTTTCTGCAGGAAGCTGGTAGATATTGTGAGGGAGTCAAAGGGTTAAGTTTTTGCAGTTGGTGAATAGGGTGGACGAGTCAAGGGGTTAATCACTTTCCCACGTATGCTGATCTCGTCGACTTTTGTGGTTTGTTTTGTTTTGCTATTCTGTCTTTCTTTCATTAGTTTCTTTCTTTCTTTTCCGGTTTTTTTTCTTTCTTTTTTTCTCTGTAGTTTTCTTTATGACTGTTTTCTTATTTCGTTTTCAGTGCACTTTCTTCTTTTTCTTTTATTTTTTTTCTATCTCCTTCTGTCTTTCCTTTTCGCCTTTGTTTTTTATCTTTTCGTTCTTTCCTTAATCCTTATTTCTTTTGATTTGTCTTGGTTTTGTTTTAATGTCCACACGCAAGTACATACATACGCACGCACACACATACGTACACACACATACACTTAATTACAATTGACTGTCTACGTCTTTCCTTTTCTCTCTCTCATAACAACAGCAATAGCTCCCTACTCTTTGATTTCATAGTTCATTAGATCTTATATTATTGATTGTTTCGTGTATTTCATTTTCGGTATTTTTTGGTTCTTAGCAGGTATGTTTAATTAGCAAGGACGAATTTGGAACAAAGCTTTTTAGCTAATAGTTGTTTTTTTACTCTTGGAAAATAAAGTATAATTATCTTTTGCCATTTTTGGGTCGTCTTTTTCCTTTTGTCTTCTTGGTCCTATTTCTTTTATTTTTTTCCTTTTCTTTTCTTTTTCTTCCGAATTTCTTTCTGTTCACCTTCTTCCACTCTCTGTCTCTGTCTCTCTCTCTTTCTCTCTCTCTCTCTCTCTGTTTTTTTCTCTCTCTCTCTCTGTTTTAATTGTCCATGCTTCTTTCTGTCTTATCTCCTTTTCTCACTCTCTGTCTCTGTCTGTCTGTTAGTCTGTCTGTTTGTCTGTTCCTGTCTCTCTCTCAATATTCTATCTCTCTCAGTCTCTTTCTCTCTCTCACTCTTTCCCTCTCTCTCTCTCAGTCTCTTTCTCTCTCTCATAACTCTTTCTCTCTCTCTCCTCACCTCTCCTCTTCTCTTCTTCGAGGTTTAATCAATAAATCATTTATCCCCCTCTCTTTCTTTTGAAG
>JAPXFY010000024.1:14421567-14429067 GCA_030674185.1 Monoplex corrugatus
GAGAGAAGAAGAAGAAAAGGAAGAAAAGAAGAAGAGCAAGAGAGAAGCGCGAAGAAACAACATAAACAAGCACGAAGAAACGAAGCACAAAGTAGAAAAGAAGAAAGAAAAGAAGAAGAAGAATGCGAAAAAGAAGAATGCGAAGATGAAGAAATGAAGAAGGAATAGCAGAAGAAGAAGAAGAAGAGAGAAGCGAAGAAGAAGAAGAAAGAAGAAGAAGAAGAAGAAGAACGAAGAAGAAGAAGAAGAAGAAGAAGAAGAAGAAGAAGAAGAAGAAGAAGAAGAAGAAGAAGAAGAAGAAGAAGAAGAAGAAGAAGAAGAAGAAGAAGAAGAAGAAGAAGAAGAAGAGAAGAAGAAGAAGAAAAGAAGAAGAAAAGAAGAAGAAGAAAAGAAGAAGAAAGAAGAACAAGAAGAACAGAAAAGAAAAGAAAAGAAGAAGAAGAACAAGAACAAGAACAAGAACAAGAAGAAGAAGAAAGAACAAGAACAAGAACAAGAACAAGAACAAGAACAAGAACAAGAACAAGAACAAGAACAAGAAAAAAGAAGAACAAGAACAAGAACAAGAAGAACAAGAACAAGAAAAAGAAGAACAGAACAAGAAAAGAAGAACAAGAAAAGAGAAGAAGCAGAAGAAGAAGAGACGAAAGATGGTCAAACTATATCATTAATTTCCCTTTTGGAACCTTTATAACATACCTTGTGTGATATTTACCTTAAACACCAACTCACATCAAAGCAATTTTCAATTTGATAAAACTAATATTCATTAGCTTAAAAGAATCGTCTCTCTTCTGAGAGGAGATGGAGGGAAAGAAGAAGAAGAAGAAAAAGAAAAGAAAAGAAATAGAAGAAGAAAGAAGAAGAGAGAGAGAGAGAAGAAGAAGAAGAAGAAGAAGAAGAAGAAGAAGAAGAAGAAGAAGAAGAAAGAAGAAGAAGAAGAAGAAGAAGAAGAAGAAGAAGAAGAGAAGAAGAGAAGAAGAAGAAGAAGAAGAAGAAGAAGAAGAAGAAGAAGAAGAAGAAGAAGAAGAAAGAGACAAGAACAACAACAACAACAACTCAACAACAACAAGGAAAAGGGGAAGAAGAATTGCGAAGAAGAATTGCGAAGAAGAAGAAGAATTGCGAAAAGAGAAAGAAGAAGAAGAAGAAGGAGAAGAAGAAGAAGAATGCAAAGAAGAAGAAGAAGAGTTGCGAAGAAGAAGAAGAAGAAGGAAGAAGAAGAATTGCGAAAGAAGAAGAAGAATTGCGAAGAAGAAGAATTGCGAAGAAGAAGAATTACGAGAAGAATTGGAAGAAGAGAATTCGAGAAGAAGAAGAATTACGAAGAAGAAGAATT
Source organism: Monoplex corrugatus (assembly GCA_030674185.1). Taxonomy (NCBI): domain Eukaryota; kingdom Metazoa; phylum Mollusca; class Gastropoda; order Littorinimorpha; family Ranellidae; genus Monoplex; species Monoplex corrugatus. The sequence continues at coordinate 14,422,907 of JAPXFY010000024.1, forward strand.
GCGAAGAAGAAGAATTGCGAAGAGAGAAGAATTGCGAAGAAGAAGAGAATTCGAAGAAGAAGAAGAATTGCGAAGAAGAAGAAGAATTGCGAAGAAGAATTGGAAGAAGAATTGCGGAGAAGAAGAATTGCGAAGAAGAATTGGAAGAAGAATTGCGAAGAGAAGAAGAAGAAGAAGAAGAAGAAGAAGAAGAAGAAGAAGAAGAAGAAGAGAAGAAGAAGAAGAAGAAGAAGAAGAAGAAGAAGAAGAATGAGAGAGAAGAAGAAGAAGAAGAAGAATTGCGAAGAAGAAGAAGAAGAATTGCGAAGAAGAAGAAGAAGAAGAGAGAAAGAGGAAAAAGAAAAAAACGACATGGAGGAGAAAAAAAAAAGAAAGAAAAGAAAGGAAAGAAAGAAGAAGAAATAAGAAAGAAGCAGAATATACAAACCATCCTAAAATCTTCTCTCTAATTTCAATTTCTCAAGATGACGTCTCCGCGCTGAGAATGAAATCCATATGTACTAATGTCACAGGTGCCATGTGATGGAGAAGATCCAGAATATCACGGACAATCCTTAAGCCTGCACATAAACCCATGAGCTGGCCAGGTCCTGAGGTCCTACCTAGATAGTTCCATACCCTGGGGTCGTAGGGGAGTGAGGTGGCAGAGACCTCAACTTTTCCGGGGGCCAGCACCGCGAGGGCGGCCCATACCCTCTCCCTCGCTTCAAATTCATATTTATATTCACATTTTTTTAAACCAAGACTTCAGCCGAGATGTGGTTTCTAAGAAGAATGTTGAAAGTTCCATGGACAGCAAAGAAAACAAACGAGACAGTCTTGATGGAGCAGACACAAGTAGATCACTCATAAGGAAGATTAGGAAAAGACAGGCAACATTTATAGGCCATTTTATGAGGAAGGGGGATTTGGAGCACCTGGTCACAACGGGAAAGCTGGAGGGAAAGAGAGCACCAGGTAGACCCAAGGAGAGAATGCTGGACGGACTTGCAGAATGGCTGGAGATGAGGAGGGTGGGGGAGATGCTGGGGGCAACGAGAAATAGAGATGGTTGGAAGTCCATGGTCGCCAACGCCATGCAGCAGGGCACCTGGTGATGATGATGATGATGAAGACTTCAGAAAGGCAATAAGGCTAATTGGTCTTCAAGGGGTAGGACCTGGGAAATCAACCTATCTCTCGAATGTTTTATACCAGGCAGCCGGACAATACCCTATAACTTAAGCTCCATTTTAACGTGTTTGTTGTCATGTTTGCCAAAAAGCAAACAAACAAACAAAAAACAAACAAAAAACAAGCAAAAAACAAACAAACAAAACAAAAGAAAGAAAGAAACAAAGAAACAAACAAACAAACAAACTGGTCTGACGGGGACACTAGTTGGTTTTTGCCAGCGGCCTGGTTGGCTCTGGAACTAGCAATGAACTCTAAAGCTGATGTTCCGAGTTCAGTTCCAGCTTGCCCGGTTCTCTTTCCCCCTCCTCCGTTCTCCTGTCTCCCCATGTCTGGGTCTTATCAGTGCATAGGCTTACTCAAGAAATCTTCCAGACTGGAAGCTGGAAGAGTTGTGTGGAGCACATACAGAGTTATCCATATGCAGTGAATCCGTCTTGAATTTAACTATGTACTCTAAACTGCTTAAAACGTATTTAATCTTAAAACGTAACTGATCTTAAACCGTAGGCAATCCTGAAACGTAACTTTTTTTAAGATGTAAATAATTTTAAAATGTATTTTGTCTTGAACGTAAGTTATCTTAAAATGCAATTGATCTTAAAATGCAACTGCTGTTAAAATGACTGATCGCACGAACTTTTACCGGTACACTTAAACACGTAACTCTTTTTAAGATGTAAATAATCTTTAAACGTAAGTGGTCTCAAACGTGACTTATCTTGAAATGCAATTGATCTTAAAATGTAACTGGTCTTAAAAAATCGACCGATCTTATAAACTTTCACCAGTATACACAGTTAAACAAAAGATTAAAATTTGAATCAAATCCGTGCATAGATTTGAAGAAGATGAAGACTGAATATAGATATGGATACTTCATATGAATACTGCGTCTTTTTTCCCTGGCATTCTAAACTGTACTGGCTCAGACAGTGGGCCGTCTTGATTTGGCCAGCTCTCAAGTCAGCCCATACACACCACGGGATGTTGGGGTCAGACCTGTTCAAAAGTCGTACAATAAGAAAGAATCAGAGAGAGAGAGAGAGAGAGAGAGAGAGAGAGAGACAGACAGACAGACAGACAGACAGACAGAGAGGGTGAGAGGAAGAGAGAGAGAGAGAGAGAGACAGAGACAGAGACAGAGACAGAGACACAGAGACAGAGAGACAGAGAAACAGAGACAGGGAGACAGAGACAGAGAGACAGAAACAGAGATAAAGAGACACAGAAACAGAGAGAGACAGAGATAGAGAGACAGAGACAGAGGCAGAGAGAGAGAGAGAGACAGAGACAAAGGACGAAAGAGACAGAGACAGATAGAGAGAGGACACAGCGAGAGGCACAGAGAGAGAGAGAGAAAGAGAGAGAGAGAGAGAGAGAGAGAGAGAGACAGAGACAGAGACGTAGAGAGAGAGAGTGTATGTGTGTGAGAGGGAGAGAGAGAGAGAGACAGAGACAGAGACAGAAAGAGAGAGAGAGAGAGAGAGATGCTGTAACATGTACGAACAAAGAGAGAGAGAGAGGCAGAGAGAGAGAGAGAGAGGCAGAGAGACAGAGACAGACACAGATAGGCAGACAGAGACAGACAGGGATAGAGAGTGAGAAAGAGAGAGAGAGAGAGAGAGACAGAGAGAGCTGACACAGTTGACACAAAGGTCAATGTTGGACCTCAGGACTGTTGACATCGATACAGGTAAACAAGTGGCACAAAATAATGATTGACTGAATCATGGAAATATTAATGACCACCTGCATACCCAATGGGCGTTTGCAGGCAGTGGTTACCTGTAGCCTTCCTGAAGAGAATATATAATATGTAATTATAAGGCGACATTTCTTGTCATTCTGGTTGTTGGCTACGCAATAAACGTGGAAATACAATATAGCATTTAGTCCCAGGACATCGAACAATCTCATCTCAAGTAATAACAGCGTTTTTCTCTTTCACTCAAAATAGTTGCATTACGAGTGATAACATTTTTTTTTTCTTTGATGATCTCCCTTTTGAATAATGGAGATTGTTTCATATTGACCAGAAAGAAATATTTTTGTCTGTGTGTGTGTCGGTGTGTCCATAACAAAAATAAATCGGCAAGGTTTTGTCATGTCTTTTTTGACGAAGTTTACCAAGCTTGGATCAAAGATATACACATCGTTGAGAGGTCTTGAATGATAAATATGAAAGATAAAACTACAACACCAAGATCACACAGACAAAAAAAAAAAGCATAAAATCACACGTGTTTTAAGCGGATGTACGAACAATATCTTTCAGAAACTTATGACAATACTTTTTCACGTTGTAACAGTCTACCTTTGTTGATTCACATCAAGTTTATTTCAACCAAAACATCTTCAAAGTGACAGTCAAGTTGAGAAATGCCTTCCAAGGATTTTCTGTAGGAATTATACAGAAAAAGGAAGTGTTAAAATTGTCCGACCAATTTGTTTTATTTTCTTTTTTTTCGGTTATAGTCCGATCAACTCGTATTTTTTTGTTGTTGTTTTTTTTTTTTGGTCTGCCAAACCTCAAGTTTCACTCTTTGGTGTCGTCAGGAGGCCAGACGACACAAGACATCTGGATTATCATCATCATGTGCCCTGCAAAACCTTGTGAATATACTTGAAATAGAAAGCAAAAGTAAGGGGTTGGAACTAAATAGCAGGAAGACTGAAGTCATGGTCATCAGTAAAAAACATGAAATCCCCTCATGCACAGTAACAGCAAACGGCACAACCTTGATAAATAAATACCTGGGAACGATAATTTCACCAGACGGCAGATGCACATCAGAAATAGCCAGCAGAATCGGCCAAGCCAAAACAACATTTAAGAAGATGGAAAGCATTCTTACCAACAAATGCCTATCAATTAACATCAGGAAGAGAGTTCTGGAATGTTATATAGAACCAATACTGTTGTACGGTTGTGAGGCGTGGACAGTCAACAAGCAAAGCCAGAATAAGATTGAGGCAGCCGAGATGTGGTTTCTAAGAAGGATGTTGAGAGTTCCATGGACAGCAAAGAAAACAAACGAGACAGTCTTGATGGAGGCAGACACAAGTAGATCATCATAAAGAAGATTAGGAAAAGCAGGCAACATTATATTCATAGGCCATTTTATGAGGAAAAGGGAATTGGAACACCTGGTCACAACGGGAAAGCTGGAGGGAAAGAGAGCACCAGGTAGACCCAGGAAGAAGATGCTAGATGGACTTGCAGAGTGGCTGAAGACAAGGAGGGTGGAAGAGATGCTTGAGGCAACAAGAGATAGAGACAGATGGAAGTCCATAATCGCCAACGCCACGCGGCAAGGCACCTGATGATGATGATGATGATGATGATGATGATGATGTGCCCTGCTGCATGGCGTTGGCGATCATGGCTCTCCATCCGTATCTATCTTTTGTCGTTGCAAGTATATCTCCCACCCTTTCTGTCTTCATCCACTCCGCAAATCCGTCCAACATTTTCTTCCTGGGTCTAGCTTTCCTGTTGTGACTAGGTGCTCAATTTTCTCTCGCCTCATAAAATGTCCTGTAAGTGTTGCTTGTCTTTTCCCAGTCGTCTTTATTAATGCTCTTTTGTGTTTGTTTCTTTAGAGATTCTCTCTCTCTCTCTCTCTCTCTCTCTCTCTCTCTCTCTTCTCTCTCCCCTCTCTCTCTCTCTCCTCTTTTTTTTTTTTCCTGTCCATGGAATTCTTAACATCTTGCTCTGACTTTGGATAAATAGAACGAAATTTATTTCTTTTGTCACAGTGGAAGTGTTTTTTCCCCCGCGTGAAATTGTGTCTGGTGGACCCAGACAGAGCGTGGCGTTACTGGTTTGACCTGAAGTCCTATAGAAACATGTACCTGTTCCTACAAGTGAACGTGGATCTTTCTATAGATCTTTGCCAGAGACCACTCTTTTGTTGCCATGGGATCTTCTATGTACCCTAAGTGCTCTCCATAGCGGGTAACTCGGTTTATCATCTCGTTCGAAACACTTGCACCCAGACCACCATTCAAGGTGTTGTGGAGTAGAGAGAAAATTCCTGTCCTTTTGGGGATGGAACTCCGGACCCTGTGGCATTCCATACAGGAACCAAGCTGGTCGCCATTCTGCCGCCACTATGATCAAAAAGGTCACGTTTCATATGGAGAGAGATCATCAGATACTTCGTTATCACAGTTCTCACTATTTTTAGCACCATGACGTTATCTTTACGACGTTAGCATCATGACGTTACCTTCATGACGTTAGCCCTGATATGGCTCTACGCAGTCAGATGGGGCTTTAAACAAAAAACAACAATAACAATAATCTTCATGACGTTAGCACCATGCCGTTAATTTAACATCACGACGTTCCTTTCGTGACGTTAGCAACATGACGTTTCTTTTATGACGTTAGCAGCATGACGTTATCTTTATGACGTCAGCATCTTAACTTTACCTCTATGACGTTCGCATCATGACGTTACCTTTATGACGCAGCTGCAATGGATTGTGATGCAGTTCCTTTTTGGCCCTCCGCGTCGTTTTAAATCTTTGTGCTTGATGGGGAAGGGGGATCTGCTTATTTCCCTGCGGGCTTTGAGTAGGCAAAAACTTTCGTTTCTTTTAATCATTATTGTTGTATATTGTGTGTTCGAGTGTGTTCTTCCCTTGGTTTGTGTGTGCGTGTGTGTGTGTGTGTGTGTGTGTGTGTGTGTGTGTGTGTGTGTGTGTGTGTGTGTGTGTGTGTGTGTGTGTGTATGTGTGTGTGTGTGTGTGTGTGTGTGTGTGTGTGTGTGTGTGTGTGTGTGTGTGTTTTCAAACTGCGTATGGCTCGAGGATTAAGTGTCTCATGGACAAGACATAATCATACCTCCATTCAAGGTTTAGTTTAATTAACCCTTTGATTCCTGCACTCTACCAACCAACTGCAAAAACTTAACCCTTTGACATCCTCATCTTATCTACCAGCTTCATGCAGAAAGCTAGTGGATAGAGTAACAGAA
>JAPXFY010000024.1:14454067-14456567 GCA_030674185.1 Monoplex corrugatus
GCTCTGTCTTGTCTTGCCTTGCATTACGTCGACTTGTCCTGTCTTGTCTCTTCTCATCTTGTCTGGTCTTGTCTTGTCTTACCTGGTCTCGTATTGCCTGTTCTGGTCTCGTATCGTCTGATCTGGTCTGATCTGGTCTGATCTGGTCTGGTCTGGTCTGGTCTTATCTGATCTGGTCTGGTCTGGTCTGGTCTGGTCTCGTATCGTCTCGTATCGTCTCGTCTTGTCTTGTCGTGTCTGTCTGGTTTTGTCTGGTCTTTCTTGTCTTGTTTGTCTTGTCTTGTCTTGACTTGTCTGGTCTAATCTGGTCTGGACTGGTCTTCTCTTGTCTTGTCTTCTTATATCAAATAAGCGTTCGGATTCATTTTTGTGTGTGTATTTGTGGTTTCTCCACCATGTGGTTAAAAATTATAGCACATGCGAGTAACCAGAGTTCGAATCACGGATCGATTTGGATTTCGCCACCCCTCATCCTTCTCCTTCCCCCCCTCCCCATGGGGATACCGGGTGTTCTTTCAGTATAAATAGTATCCCCGCCACCTGGAAATTATGTGCTAGAAATTTCCTTTTTTTTCTGTCACTCTCTTTGTTTCTTCCTTCCTCCATTGCTTTCTGTCATTTCTTCCTATCATTTACTGCCTTGCTGGTCCATTCACCTGTGTGTTCTATACAGCCTTAGTACTTTCTCTAAGGATTGATAATTGGGTGCACGTATTAAGTGCAACATGGCTCTAGGGAAATGACATATGCGGAAGCAATTTTGGATAACTTAGGCCTGTTTTTATTATATTTTAGTGTCTTAGTTATGTTAAAAATTTTAATCAGGTATGCTTTTTAAATCTCCTGTGCGATAAATGGACAGACTGGTCAACGCCAGGGCATCTCCTTAGATTATGTGCGCAAATGCATTGATATATGTACTTAATTTTCTTTTCCTTTTCTTTTAAACCTGTTTAAGTATTGTGTATGTTTTGAAATGGCTATAGTCTGATATGGCTCTACGAAGTCGGCTGGGCTTTAAACAAAAATAACAATAACAATAACCCCTCTCCAATAGATCTTATGTAGTAATCTACATGTTAGTCTTTATAGACAAAACGATAAACTGAGATCCCTTTTGTGGCACACATTCAGCGCACGTTAAAGATCCCATGTCTAGACTCATGTTTGCATACATGTGTCCATGAATGCCTGTTTCAGTATACACGTGAGTGAGGCGTATCCGCGTGCAGTGTGAATGCGTGCGTGCATCTATGATTCCGTGTCTGAATACGTGAACAGAATGCATCAAGGCGGACGCCAATAATCGCATGACGCTGAATGGGAAATCAGCGCAGAACGGAAAAGAAATTGCCGGTGTCAAAAATATAGAAAGAACTAGAAGAGAAACAGAAGAGAGAGAGAGAGAGAAAGAGAGAGTGAGAAGAAGGGAGAGAGATGGCGAGAGAGAGAGAGAGAGAGAGGGGGGGGGAGAGAGGAGAGAGAGAGAGAGAGAGGCAGACAGACAGATATAGAGATAGAGAAACAGAGACAGAGAGAGACAGAAACAGAGAGAGTGGCAGAGACAGAGACAGAGATAGAGAAATAGAGAAAGATAGAGACAGAGCGACACAATCAAAGAGAGAGAAGGACACAGAGAGAGAGACAGACAGACAGACAGACAGACAGACAGACACAGACAGACAGGCAGACAGACAGACAGACAGACAGACAGACGGAGACAGAGAGAAAGAGAGAGACAGAGAAGGACAGAAACGGAGAGAGAGACAGAGAAGAAGAAGAAGAAGAAGAAGAAGAAGAAGAGAGAGAGAGAGAAGAGAGAGAGAGAGAGAGAGAGAGAGAGAACAGACTGACGACGAGAGTGAGAGAAGAGAGGCAGAGACAGAGAGACAGAGAAGAGACGACAGAGAGAGAGAGAGAGAGAGAGAGAGAGAGAGAGAGAGGAGAGAGAGAGAGAGTAGGAGAAAAGAGAGATCGGACGGAATTGGATACATATTGTTTCTGTCGGAACGGAATGTATCCGCATGAAACGCGAGACGTTCTTCGCGGAGACAACCCGTCGCCTTTGCACAGGGCCATGCTTTCGTTACTATGTGTATTTTCGTTCACCTAAAAAGGCAGAAGCTTTTTTTTTCATTTCATTTATTTATTATTTTATTCATTTCCTACATAATTTGGCTAGGATAACTCAATTTTTACCACGGGATCTTCCAGTGCAGTAAGTGGAACCTCAGTTTATCATTACGCCCGAGATAAGAGGATTCATACCACCATGTATGACTCCATGTCTGAGGCGGGAAGGGGGGTGGGGGGGAGGCAAAAAATCCGTGTCTGAGTCTTCTCTGATGAGTGGCCGCAAGGCAATTTGACATCGCTGGCTCCCATGAGCTGCCTGGCACTTGTATTTTGAATGGATGAACTTGGGGTTAGTGGTGTGGGTTAATAGTACTGAAGTGATCCTGATGGTAGGACAGTAAGAAAAAATATCCTCATCCGACCA
>JAPXFY010000024.1:14461567-14469067 GCA_030674185.1 Monoplex corrugatus
GTGTGTGTGTGTGAATGTGTGTGTGTGCGTGTGTTTTTATGTGTATGCATGTGGGTACGTCTGTGTATGATGCGTGTGTATGTATGATGTGTGTGTGTGTATGTGTGTGTGTGTGTGTGTGTGTGTGTGTGTGTGTGTGTGTGTGTGTGTGTGTGTGTGTGTGTGATATATGTGTGTTTGTATTGTGCATCAGAGTGGGGGTGGGGGTGGATGAGTGGAGGGAGGAGTGTGTATTTGTGTGTACATTGTATGTATGTGCGTATGTGTGTATATACTTTTATGTGTGTATGCGTGTGTTTTGTGTGTGTATGTTCTATGTGTGTGTATATGCACCTGTGTGCATACGTATGCATGTTTGTCTATGTTGTGCATGTCTGTGTCTGCAGGAAGCTGGTGGACAGATCGAGGGAGTCAAAGGGTTAAGTTTCTGCAGTTGGTGGATAGGGTGAGGGAGTCAAAGGATTAAGTTTTCTGCAGTTAATGGATAGGGTGAGGGAGTCAAAGGATTAAGTTTCTGCAGTTGGTGGATAGGGTGAGGGAGTCAAAGGATTAAGTTTCTGCAGTTGGTGGATAGGGTGAGGGAGTCAAAGGATTAAGTTTCTGCAGTTGGTGGATAGGGTGAGGGAGTCAAAGGATTAAGTTTCTGCAGTTGGTGGATAGGGTGAGGGAGTCAAAGGATTAAGTTTCTGCAGTTAATGGATAGGGTGAGGGAGTCAAAGGATTAAGTTTCTGCAATTGGTGGATAGGGTGAGGAAGTCAAAGGATTAAGTTTTTGCAGTTGGTGGATAGGGTGAGGGAGTCAAAGGATTAAGTTTTTGCAGTTGGTGGATAGGGTGAGGGAGTCAAAGGATTAAGTTTTTGCAGTTGGTGGATAGGGTGAGGGAGTCAAAGGATTAAGTTTCTGCAGTTAATGGATAGGGTGAAGGGGTCAAAGGATGAAGTTTTTTTTAAGTTGGTGGATATAGCAGGAGAGTTAAAGGGTTGAGCATATTATGGGATGGATGTGGAACATTACGCCGTTTGCCTCTTAGCTAATCAATAAGGAAGAATGGCTTTTATGTCGCTTCCTCCTATTCCCCCATCTGTCTCTCTCTTTCTCTCTTCCTCTCTCTCTCTCTCTCTCTCTCTCTCTCTCTCTCTCTCTCTCTCTCTGTATGTCTGTCTGTCTTTCTGTCCCTGTCTCTGTCTCTCTGTCTCACTGTCTCTCTGTGTGTTCTCTCTCTCTCTCTCTCTCTCTCTCTCTCTCTCTCTCTCTCTCTCTCTCTCTCTCTCTCCCTCTCTCTCAAGATGAAAAAAAAAGAAATACATTGTGTCCTGTGTTGTCTAGCTGTAGTTGAAATCCGTTCAAGGTTTATCCCTCAAAAGTATTATAGATGTCCCAAGTATGTTTAAACTGTGTTTGTTAATGTGTTCAATTCGTTTCGATTATATTCATTGGTTTGTTCCTGCTTAAAGCAGCTAAGATCAGAGAAATTGCTTTATTGTAATATACACTTTATTTTGTTGTTGATTGTTAATCCTATGTGATATGCTATCTGATTATTTCATTATACTTATAAGCACCCCTTCAGTAGGGGCTATGGCCTTTCTTGAATGAAACTTCTGAAGTCTGAAGTTTGAAGTCTGAAGTCTGAAGTCTGAAATCTCTCAGCTATCTCTCTCTCTCTCTCTCTCTCTCTCTCTCTCTCTCTCTCTCTCTCTTTCTCTCTCTCTTCTCTTTCTCTCTCTGTCATACATATGCACTCTCTCTTGTTTTCTCTTTGACTCTCCATCTATGAGTGTGAGCATGTTAGTGTATTTGTGATCTCTGTGTGTGTGTGTGTGTGTGTGTGTGTGTGTGTGGTGTGTGTGTGTGTGTGTGTGTGTGTGTGTGTGTGTGTGTGTGTGTGTGTGTGTGCGAGTGTGTGTTTCTTGATTGTTCAATGCATCCTTGACCAGCCCACCCCCACCCCCCTTCTGCTTTCTGTCTTTCTTCTTATCATTCCTCCTGTCTCCTTTCATCGCTCTCTCTCTCTCTCTCTCTCTCTCTCTCTCTCTCTCTCTCTCTCTTCTTTACACTGTGCCTCTTCTCCTTCTTCGTTTCATCTTTTCATCCTCATTTTTTCTCTCCTTTTTTTTGTCTTCCCTCCTTGCTCCTTTTTTGTTGTTGATACTCCTGGATTTTTCTCATTCTTTCTTTCTTTCCCTTTTCTTTCTTTTTCTTTCTTTCTTTCTTTCTTTCTGTCTGTTTTTTTTTCTGTCTTTCTTCTGCTTCTTCTTCGCCTCCCCCTCCTTGTTCTTCTTGTTCTATTTTTTTAAAAATTTCTTCTTGTTCTTGGTCTTGTTCTTGTTCTTGTTCTTCTTGTTCTTGTTCTTCTTGTTCTTCTTCTTCTTCGCATTCTTCTTCTTCTTCCTCTTCTTCTTCTTCTTTTCTTCTTCTTCTTCCTCCTCCTCCTCCTCTTCTCTTCCTCTTTCTTTTTTTATTTTCTTCTGTTTTTTTTTTCATTTTCTTTTTCTATTGCTTTTCTTCTTCTTCTTCTTCCTTTATTTTTCTTTTTTCTTTTCTTTTTCTTGTTCTTTTTCTGTCTTCCTCTTCCCCCTTCTTCATTTTTTTCTTTTTCCCTTCTTCTTCCTCAGTTGATATCAATTTTTTCCTTTTTTATCTTCTTTCCCTGCATCATTCTTCTTTTTGTTTCCATTTTCGCCTTCAAAAAAAAAGAAAAAAAGAAAACGTTATTCCTCCCTTCCTATGTTCGTTCGTATTCTTCCTTCCTTCTCTCTTTCCTGCTTTTCTTCGTCCGCATTGTCTTCTATTTGCCTGGCCATGTATTTGTCATGACATTGCCAATTTGTGATGTAGAGACAGCAATGGAGAAGGGGATTGAGAGGACGGGTCGATTGCGAAATGATCAGATGTTTGGACACAAGAGATTCGTCTCTTCCATGATATATGACACATTGTGATAATCATCTCGCCGCCACCACACACAGAGACAGAAATGAAGGGAAAAGAAAGGAAACAAAGAACAAGAAAAAGATCAGAAAGACATATGTGTGTGGGGGGGGGGGGGGGTAGGGGGATACAGGGGGTACAGAGAGATGTATTTACATCTGTTACATATTTCTTGTTTTGATAATCATCTCGCTGCCACAACCAACACAAAGCAATGAAAAAAAGAAAGAGAGAAAGAAAAGGAAATGTGGAGAGAGAAAGATAGAGATAGAGAGAAAGACACAGACAGACAGACAGACAGCGTACAGACAGAGACAGACAGACAGACAGAGACAGAGAGTGAAACAGAGAGAGAGACACAGACAGACAAAGAATGAGACAGAGACACAGAGGGAGAGACAGAGAGAAACACAGAGAGAGACATCGAGACAGGCAGAGAAAGAGAGACAGAGACATCGAGACAGGCAGAGAAACAGAGACAGAGACAGACGACAGACAGACAGAGAAAGAGACAGACAGACAGACAGATAGATAGATAGATAGATAGATCCAGAGATAGAGAGGGATATAGACTGATAGATAGATAGATAGACAGACAGACAGACAGACAGAGAAAGAGGGACACAGAGACATACAGATAGACAAGGAGAGAGAGAGAGAGAGAGAGAGAGAGAGAGAGAGAGAGAGAAGAGAAGAGAAGAGACAGAGACAGAGACAGGCAGAGAGAGAGACAGAGAGAGAAAGTGTATGACATTTTTTTTCATGATAATATTTGAACAAGACCTCTAACATAAAACGGATGAGCTCCCTTGCCATGTCTTCTCCTGTCATATCCATTTCCCTTTACACTTACAAAACACGAACCGTCTCAGTTTAATTTAAAAATGAAAGAAAGAAAGAAAAAACAAACAAACAAACAAAAAAACCCTCGCAGCTACATGGACAGGCGGTTCGATCGAAAGATTCTGTACATCTCATATACAGACCAGATCACCAGCGAGACTGTACATGTACACAATGGAATCAAATAAGCAACTGGCCCGTGTGAAGACCTGACCACAGTATAAAGACTCAGGATGAAGTGGCACGAACATGTCAGAAGATCATCGAACCATGCAAAGACTTCCCCGTAAGACAAATGGTCCTAGGCAGATCGGGAAGAAGAATCCGAAGAAGAAAAAGAAGAAGAAGAAGAAGAAGAAGAAGAAGAAGAAGAAGAAGAAGAAGAAGAAGAAGAAAATGAATCAAAATGAAAAGATCGCAAGGAAAAAAGGAATAACGTAATTGCTGTAGTATGAGAGAGAGAGGCAAGAAGAGATTAGGGAAGAGGGAGAGAAAGAAAGAAAAAAGAAAGAAAGAAGAAAGATAGAAGATAGATAGAAGAATACGAGAGAGAGAAGAAGAGAAGAAGAGAATGCGAAGAAGAAGAATGCGAAGAAGAAGAAGAATGCGAAGAAGAAGAATGCGAAGAAGAAGAATGCGAAGAAGAGAATGCGAAGAAGAAGAATGCGAAGAAGAATGCGAGAAGAAGAAGAAAGGAAGAAGAAGAATGCGAAGAAGAAGAAGAATGCGAAGAAGAAGAAGAAGAAGAAGAGAAGAATGCGAAGAAGAAGAAGAAGAAGAGAGAAGAGAAGAAGAAGAAGAAGAAGAAGAAGAAGAAGAAGAAGAAGAAGAAGAAGAAGAAGAAGAAGAAGAAGAAGAAGAAGAAGAAGAAGAAGAAGAGAAGAAGAAGAAGAAGAAGAAGAAGAAGAAGAAGAAGAAGAAGAAGAAGAAGAAGAAGAAGAAGAAGAAGAAGAAGAGAAGAAGGAAGAAGAAGAAGAAGAAGAAGAGAAGAAGAAGAAGCGAAGAAGAAGAAGAAGAAGAAGCATAATGAAGAATAATGTAAACGAATGCGAAGAAAAAGAATAAGATGCGAGAGAGAAGAAGGAAGAGAATAGGAAGAGGAGAGAAAAGAAAGAAAAGAAGAAGAAGAAGAAGAAGAAGAAGAAGAAGATAGAAACAGATAGAAGAAGAAGAGAAGAAGAAGAAGAAGAAGAATGCGAAAGAAGAAGAATGCGAAAGAAGAAGAAGAAGAAGAATGCGAAGAATGCGAAAAGAAGAAGAAGGAAGAAGAAGAAGAAGAAGAAGAAGAAGGAAGAAGAAGAAGAAGAAGAAGAAGAAGAAGAAGGAAGAAAAGGAAGAAGAAGAAGAAGAGAAGAAGAAGAAGAAGAAGAAGAAGAAGGAAGAAGAGAGAGAAGAAGAAGGAAAGAAGAAGAAGAAGAAGAAGAAGAAGAAGAAGAAGAAGAAGAAGAAAGAAAGAAGAAGAAGAAGAAGAAGAAGAAGAGAAGAAGAAGAAGAAGAAGAAGAAGAAGAAGAAGAAGAGAAGAAGAAGAAGAAGAAGAAAGGAAGAAGAAGAAGAAGAGAAGAAGAAGAAGAAGAAGAGAAGAAGAAGAAGAAAAGAAGAAGAGAAGAGAAGAAGAGAAGAAGAAGAAGAGAAGAAGAGAGAAGAAGAAGAAAAGAAGAAGAAGAAGAGAAGAAGAAGAAGAAGAAGAAGAAGAGAAATAGACGAAGAAGAAGAAGAGAAGAAGAAGAAGAAGAAGAAGAAGAAGAAGAAAGAAGAGAGAAAAGAAGAAGAAGAAGAAGAAGAAGAAGAAGAAGAAGAGAAGAAGAAGAAGAAGAGAAGAAGAAGAAGAAAGAAGAAGAAGAAAGAAGAGAGAAGAAGAAGAAGAGAAGGAAGAAGAATGCGAAGAAGAAGAAGAATGGAAAGAAGAAGAGAAGAGAAGAAGAAGAGAAGAAGGAAGAAGAAGAAGGAAGAAGAAAAGAGAAGAAGAAGAAGGAAGAAGAAAGAGAGAAGAAGAAGAATGGAAGAAGAAGGAAGAAGAAGAAGAAGAAGAAGAAGGAAGAAGAAAGAAGAAGGAAGAGAAGAAGAAGAAAGAAGAAGTAGAGAAGAAGAAGAAAGAAGAAGAAGAGAGAAGGAAAAGAAAGAAGAAGAAGAAGGAAGAAGAATACGCCATAATTCCTTTCTCTTTGTGTCTCCTTGTCCTTTGCTTTCTGTCATTTCTTCCTATCGTTTTCTGCCTTGATGGTCCATTCACCTGTAGATGTTCGATAAATTCTTATATACTTTCTCTTAAGATGGATAATTTGGTATATATATTTTGTGCATTTTTGGCTCTAAAAGAATGTGAGATGCAAAAGCAATTTCAGACAATAAGGCCCTTTCTCGGACGCTTGAAGCGTGGACAGTCAACACGCAAAATCAGAATAAGCCTGAGGTAGCCGAAGGTAATAAGGCTCGTTTTCGGATGCGAAGCGTGGACAGTCAACACGCAAAGTCAGAATAAGATTGAGGCAGCCGAAATGTGATTTCTAACAAGAATGTTGAGAGCTCCAGGGACAGAAAAAAACCAACAACAACAACAACCGAGACAGTCTTGAAAGAGGAAAACACAAAAAGAACATTAATAAAACAATTATTAAAAGACAAACAACATTCGTAGGCCATTTTATGAGTAAGAGAAATTTTAGCACCTAGTCACAACATGAAAAATGGAGGAAAAAACAGCACCAGTGAAGGATTTGCTTAGTGGATGAGGACAAAGAGAGTGGAAGATGTGTTGCAGCGACAAAAGATAAATTCGTATGGAGGGTCATGATCGCTATTGCCATGCGGCATGGCACATGGTGATGAACAGACCCGTGTTGATATGTATGGTCTATTGTCCTTAGTTATGTTTACATTTTTATTCAAGTACGTTTTTAACCAGACGGCAGATGCACATCAGAAATAGCCAGCAGAATCGGCCAAGCCAAAATAGCTTTCAAAAAGATGACAAGCATTCTTACCAACAAATGCCTATCAATTAACATCAGGAAGAGAGTCCTTGAATGTTATATAGAACCAATACTGTTATACGGTTGTGAGGCGTGGACAGTCAACAAGCAAAGCCAGGACAAGATTGAGGCCGCCGAAATGTGGTTTCTAAGAAGAATGTTGAGAGTTCCATGGACAGCAAAGAAAACAAATGAGACAGTCTTGATGGATGCAGACACAAGTAGATCACTCATAAGGAAGATTAGGAAAAGACAGGCAACATTTGTAGGCCATTTCATGAGGAGGGAGGGATTGGAGCACCTGGTCACGACGGGAAAGCTGGAGGGGAAGAAAGCACCAGGTAGACCCAGGGAGAAGATACTAGACGGACTTGCAGAGTGGCTGAGGACAAAGAAGGTGGAAGAGATGCTTGAGGCAACAAGAGATAGAGACAGATGGAAGTCCATGATCGCCAACGACATGTGGCAAGGCACCTGATGATGATGATGATGATGATGATGATGTTTTTAAATCCTCTAGTGATAAATTCGACAGAGTGGTCAACGCCAGGGTCAATACCTTTCATTATATGCGCGAATGCACTGATACGTCTATTCATTTTTTTTTTCAAAATTTGCATATAATCTTCTGAGAGGTATGATGCACTTTTTGAAATGGTAACAGTCCGGATATGGCTCTCCGCAGTCAACTGGGCTTTTAAGCAACAATAACAATAACAGTAACAATAACAAATCTTTTTAGCTCACTTCCAAAC
>JAPXFY010000024.1:14474067-14479067 GCA_030674185.1 Monoplex corrugatus
TATTGGACAGACTTGCAGGGTGGCTGAGGACAGAGAGGATGGGATATGTACCTGCGGCGACAGGGGATAGATTCGTGTGGAGGGCCATGATCGCCAACGCCATGTGGCAGGACACATGATAATGATGATGATGATAATGATGATAATGATGATGATGATGATGATGATGATGATGATGGTGGTGGTGGTGGTGGTGATGATAAGCCGTGCACGTGGATAATTCAGTCATTAAAACCTTTTGATTTCCACACCCTGTCAACCAGCATCCCGCATTACCAACTATGCGAGCAAAGCAAAAACTTCACCCTTTGACTCCCTCACCCTGTCCACCAGCATCCTGTATTGTCAGCCATGCTAGAAAAGCTAAAACTTCACCCTTTGACCCCTCACCCTGTCCATCAGCATCCTGCCTTGTCAGCCGTGCTAGCAAAGCAAAACCTTAACCTTTTTGACTCCCTCATCTTATCCTCTCTGCAGGAAGCTGATGGATAGGGTGAAGGAGTCAAAGGGTTAAGTTTTTGCAGCTTGTGGATAAGGTGCTTGAGTCGAAGGGTCACTTAAAGAGATCTGTGGTTTTACCTGACCGTGCGGTATAGCGTAGTTACACTTCATGACCACCGATATCGACATATTGTGCAAAGCGATTGGCTCAGTCAGAAGACATTGGCCGATCAGAATATAGCCCACGGTTTCTCGCTTTCTGGCCATTTGTAGACAACACAAGGGCAGACGACAAAGTCGGACTGATGTCCATGGCAAGCAAAGACGTTCGTACCCCCCCTCTCCCCCCAAAAAAAGTAAAACGAAAGAAAAGAAAAAACAAAGAAGAAGAGAAATCTTCCTTGTTTGGTTGGTTGGTTGGTTGGTTGGTTTGGTTTGTTTTTGTTTGGTTTGGTTTGGTTGTTGTTGTTCTAACCGACGATGTCGTTATTGTTGTTGTTGTTTTGTTTTGTTGTTGTTTTTGTTCTTGTTGCTGTCCTCATTCACTTTGAGGAGATCCTACAGAAAATGAGTGGAAAGAGAGCAAGAGAGAGAGAGAGAGAGAGGGGGGGAAAGAGAGAGTTGTGTATGTGTTGTGTGTGTGTGTGTGTGTGTGTGTGTGTGTGTGTGTGTGTGTGTGTGTGTGTGTGTGTGTGTGTGTGAGTGCGTGCGCGCGCGTGTATGTGTATGGGTGCGTGAAAGCTTTTAAAAAAAAGTTTCTCCTCTGATCACCAATGGCGTTCCATAAAACACGCCTGACTTGACGTCCCTCCGTGTACAGGTCAGAGACCACTCGATGTCTCCAACGTATTGTGTACAAATGGGAGACCACTTCCCTTTCTTCTTCGGCGGACATTGCCTCCCTTTACGTTTAGCCCAAGAGGATCTGTCCGATCATTGAAACAAATTGTGCTGTGTTTGTTCTGTGCTATGGTGTACGTTGTTGCCGTTGTATCTTTCTCTAACCCCCCCCCCCCCTTCTCTGTATGTCTGTCTGTCTCTCCCGTCTGTCTGTCTGTCTGTCTGTCTCTCTCTCTTTGTCTCTGTCTCTGGCTGTCTCTGTCTCTCTCTGTTTGTCTATGTCTTTCTCTCTCTCTATCTCTATCTCTTTCTTTCTCTATGTTTGTGTATGTGTGTTTGTGTGTGTACGTACGTGTGTGTGTGTGCGTTTGTGTGTGTGTGTGTGTGTGGTGTGGTGCGTGCGTGTGAGTATGTGTGTGTGTGCGTGTGTGAGTGCGTGTGTGTATGCGTGCGTGCGTGCGTGCGTGCGTGTGTGAGTGTGTGTGTGTGTGTGTGTGTGTGTGGTGTGTGTGTGTGTGTGTGTGTGTTCAGGTGTGTGTGTGTGTTTCAAACTTACATACAATTTGAGAAAGAAAAAAAAATATATCGTCTATTTGAAACAGACAACTGTAAACATGAGCAACCCAAATAATCACGGCGATAATTGTAATAGTCACAATAAGAACAACAGGAACTAGAAGAAAAGAAAAACCAGCAGAAGAAGGAAATAGAAGAAGAAGAAGAAGAAGAAGAAAAAGTGAAAGTAGTAGTAGTATTTGTTGGAGTAGTAGTAGTAGTAGAGTAGTAGTAGTAGTAGTAGTAGAAGAAGAAGAAGAAGGTAATGATGATGATGATGATGATGATGAGGAGGAGGAGGAGGAGGAGGACGATGAGGATGACGACCGTGAGGATGTTGAGGATGATGACGACGTTGATGATGATGACGACGATGGTAATGGTGTTGATGATGAAAATGAAGAAGGAGAAGTAGAAGAAGAACAAGAACAAGAATAAGTAAAGAAGAAAAAAAAAAGAAAAACAACAACAATAAGAAAAAGAAGAGGACGAAGCAGTAGAAACAAAATAACATAACAAACAACAACAACAACAACACAACAAAGTACATGGAAGCATTATCATTGTTTTCACCATTTCAAATAGAGTCCTTGAATCTGTCAGGACACTAAAACACGCAAAATCCAAATCAGGACTATTGGACTGGTACCACAAGAGAATCAGACAGACCGTTCTTTCACTTCTCCAGTAGACCTTCCTAATGACCCCCTGAGGACGTGGAATATATGGCAGAGACAAAGGAGCTCCAACAGTAGTCTCATTATCCAGGATAACAGCCTAATTTGATGAAGCAAGATGAATGGCGGATACGGTAGCCATGAACCGTGATGATGTAAGTCATGATGTAAGGTAAGTAAGGGGTGAAGGTCATCCCTTAGTCAGATGTAATAGAAGAGTGAGGTGGTAGAGAAGCCAACTTTTCTCGAGGCATTATGGACGCCATGCCCATCTCCTCCCTTGTCGCTTGATCTTCTTCAACTTTGGGCAGGTCAGTTATCTACAGGCGGTGCCCTCCTTTTCTCCCTTCTTCGATTTACCTTCCTCAACTTTAAGCAAGTCAGTCGTGTAGTCATCTCTTCTCCCTTCGTCATTTTATCTTCTCCAACTCTAGGCAGGTCAGTCATCCAGAGCCGGCGTCCATCTCCTCTCCTCGTCAATTTACCTTCCTCAACTTTGAGCAAGTCATTCGTGTAGACATCTCTTCTTTCCTCTTCACTTTACCTTCTCCAACTGTAGACAGGTTACACCAAAGGAAATAAGAGGGAAGCAGGGAGAATTTAAAATATTTAACTAAATAATCAAGAGATCAAAAATTATCCCTGGGAAGCAGCTTATTTCTTTGGTATTACCTATATGCCCTGGAAGCAACCCTGCATATATTCTGTCTTGTCTATGTGTGTGTGTTTGGTCAGTTCAAGAATAAAAGACTATGTCAATCTTGAACATAAGACCAATATATTGTATGTATTTCTCTCCTCTCTCATAGTTGTGTGTAGGGTAGTTGCAGAGTATAAAGGTAGGCTTGGGCGCTCCTTTTTTGAGGAGTGTTCTGAGCTTACGGTTTTTGTGCTTTGTATCTGCTTCTATGCTAACTGAATGGGTAGCGCAAAATATGTTAGATTTGAGAAGTTCCACAACATGGGAGATAATTCCTACGTGACTCTCAAGAGTTATGTCCTTTGGTTGATAAGTAATCAAGAGTTATGTTACTTAGTTAATGTAGACAGGTCAGTTATAATTTTTATAGAGGAGGTGCCCATCTCCTTTCCACCGTCACTTTATCTTCTTCAACCTTGTGCAAGTCATTCGTGTAGACATCTCTTCTCCCCTCTTCACTTCACCTTCTCCAACTGTTGGCAGGTCAGTTATCTAGAGGAGGTGCCCATCTCTTCTACCTCGTCACTTTATCTTCCCCAACCTTCAGCAGGTGGTACAGCCATCCAGAGGCGAAGCCATCCCTTTCTTCGTTTTACCTTCTTAAATCTTGAGAAAGTCAATCGTGTATACATCTGTTCTCCCTTTTACACTTTACCTTCTCCAACTGTAGGCAGGTCAGTGACCTACAGGCGGCACCTGTCTCTTCTCACTTCTTCATTTTACTTTCCATAACCTTCAGCAGGGGACACTCTCTCCGCGTGGGGATGCCGGGGGCTCTTTCAGTATAAATAGTATTCATACTTTCTGGAAATTCTATGCTAGAAATGTCCTCTTCTCTGTCACTCTCTTTGTTTCCGCCGTGCTCCGTTGCTTTCTGTCAGTTCTTCCTATCATTTTCTGCCTGGCTGGTCTTTTCACCTGTATGTGTTCGATAAAGTCTTAACGTAATTTCTCTCAGGATTAATAATTGAATACATGTATTAAGTGCATTGTTTTGGCTTTAGGGAAATGAGATATGCGGAAGCAGTTTTAGGTAATTTAGACTTGTTTTTATATATGTTTTAGAGTCCTTAGTTATGTTTGAATTTGTATTCAGGTGTGTTTTTAAATCCCCTGTTAGATAAATAGGACGGAGTGGTCAACGCCAGGGGCATCTCCTTAGATTATGTGCGCAAATGTATTGATATGTTTATTTAATTTTCTTTTCTTTTTTTTTCCTATTGAAGTATTCCGTATGTTTTGAAACGGTTATAGCCCTGGTATGGCTCTACGCAGTCGGCTGGGCTTTAAGCAACAATAACAGTAACAAGTGACAGTTATCCAAAGGCGGGTCCATCTCCTCTCCTCGTCATTTTACCTTCCCCAACCTTGAGCAAGTCAATCATCTAGACATCTTCTCTCCCTCGTCACTTTATTTCCCCCAGCATTGAGCAAGTCAATCATCTAGACATCTTCTCTCCCTCGTCTCTTTATTTCCCCTAACATTGAGCAAGTCGGTCATCTAGTCATCTCCTCTTCCTCGTTAGTTTATTTCCCCCAACATTGAGCAAGTCAGTCATCTAGACATCTCCTCTTCCTCGTTAGTTTATTTCCCCCAACATTGAGCAAGTCAGTCATCTAGACATCTCCTCTTCCTCGTTTGTTTATTTCCCCCAACATTGAGCAAGTCAGCCATCTAGACATTCCTCTTCCTCGTTTGTTTATTTCCCCCAACATTGAGCAAGTCGGTCATCTAGATTTATTCTTTTCTTTGTCATTTCACTTTCCCAACTTTGAGCAAGTAATTC
>JAPXFY010000024.1:14489067-14494067 GCA_030674185.1 Monoplex corrugatus
GAAATAAAGGAATAACGTCAATTGCTGTAGTATTGGAGAGAGAGGGCAAGAGAGATTAGGTAAGAGGGAGAGAAAGAAAGAAAAAAGAAAGAAAGAAAGAAAGATAGATAGATAGATAGATAGAAATACAGATTGAGAGAGAAGAAGAAGAAGAATGCGAAGAAGAAGAATGCGAAGAAGAAGAAGAATGCGAAGAAGAAGAATGCGAAGAAGAAGAATGCGAAGAAGAAGAATGCGAAGAAGAAGAATGCGAAGAAGAAGAGAATGCGAAGAAGAAGAAGAATGAGAAGAAGAATGCGAAGAAGAAGATGCGAAGAAGAAGAAAATGCGAAGAAGAAGAAGCGAGAAGAAGAATGCGAAAAGAAGAAGAAGAAGAATGCGAAGAAGAAGAAGAAAGAAGAAGAAGAAGAAGAAGAAGAAGAAGAAGAAGAAAGAAGAAGAAGAAGAAGAAGAAGAAGAAGAAGAAGAAGAAGAAAGAAGAAGAAGAAGAAGAAGAAGAAGAAGAAGAAGAAGAAGAAGAAGAAGAAGAAGAAGAAGAAGAAGAAGAAGAAGAAGAAGAAGAAGAAGAAGAAGAAGAAGAAGAAGAAGAAGAAGAAGAAGAAGAAGAAGAAGAAGAAGAGAAGAAGAAGAAGAAAAGAAGAAGAAGAAGAAGAAAAGAAGAAAGAAGAAGAAGAAGAAACAGAAACAGAAGAAACAGAAGAAGAAACAGAAGAAACAGAAACAGAGAAACAGAAGAAGAAGAAAGATTGTTGTCGACAGCAAATACATCAGCTTTTTGTTGTTTTGTTGCTGTTGTTGTTTGTTAGTTTGTTTAACGATGCCAAAGTATGAACCTTGTGGAATATTTGAAAATATGTGGTCATAAAAGTGCGATTATTTGCATTTGTAATTTTTTGATGACGACAAGAAATCCAACGTGTTCAACTCCCTAGGGAGAACGCGTGGGCGCGGTGTAGCACCACCCATGGTTTTATTATTTTTTTCTTTATTCGTATATTTCCGTTTTCTATGAGCTGGTTGGAGCCGCGGATTCAAGATCTGATATCTCAAGTTCAGTCCCAGCCTGCAGAATTAGAAATTGGCCTGTTTGCTACTAATCTCCATGTTTATATCATTATAGTGGTGTCAACTTAGTGTTACATACGTCCCTTTCTACGCCCTCCCCATTTTGAAGACCTTCCCAGCTGATAGGGTTTTGCGCAGGATCAAGAATTCAGCCAGGTAAATTGCTGGGAGATATGAGTGGATCGCATATGGAATTGTTCGAGCGTGATGAATCCGTCTTGAACTAACTCCATACCCCAAGCATACGAAGTGGATTTCTATCTATCTATCTATCTATCTATCTATCTATCTATCTATCTATCTATCTATCTATCTATCTATCTATTATCTATCTATCTATCTATATACCTATCTACCTACCTACCTATCTATCTATCTATCTGTCTGTCTATCTATCTATATCTATCTATCTATCTATTTATCCATCTATCCATCTATCTATCTGTCTGTCTGTCTATCTATCTGTCTGTCTATCTATCTGTTTGTCTATCTGTCTATTTATCTGTCTATCTATCTATCGATAGAGATATAGATAGATAGATATATAGATATAGACAGATAGATAGGCAGAAAGAGAGGGAGAGAGAGAGGGAGAGAGAGAGGGAGAGAGAGATGGAGAGAGAGACAGAGAGAGACTGACACTGACACATTGTTTATTGTGAAGCCCACCTACCCATACACAATTCAGGGATTGTGGGAAGGGGATTAGATTGTTAACATACACCAAGCATGAGAGAGAGAGAGAGAGAGAGAGAGAGGAGACAGACAGACAGACAGACATACAGACAGACAGACAGAACAGACAGGGATACAGAGAGAGAGAGAGAGAGTGAGAGGGAGAGACAGACAGACAGAAGACAAACAGACAGAGACAAAGAGAGAGGGAGGGAGAGACAGACAGATAGACAGAGGCAGAGAGGGAGACAGAGAGAGAGGAGAGTGAGAGGGTGAGAGGGAGAGACAGACAGACAGAAGACAGAGACAGAGACAAAGAGAGAGGGAGGGAGAGACAGACAGACAGACACACATACACACACTCACACACACACACACACACACACACACACACACACACACACACACACACACACACACACACACACACACACACAGACAGAGACAAAGACAAAGACAGAGACGGAGAGAGAGAGGAGACGGAAGAATTGAACCTTTTGCGAATGTTAGAACTACCTCAAAATTGGTTACACTTTGTATGGCATGCCAAACTTGGTTTGATATTGCGTCGAAAGAGACAAAAGAATTGAAACGACATAAAAAATATTGGATCTTTGTTTTTTTTAAATACGCGGATTTTATAGATGTGGTTTGACCATCTGGTTTTCCTCTGCATGGGAAGAGGGCAAAGAGAATCAGAATCAAAACAACATTAGAACATTACAAATGTCCCAATCGTAACACTGGACAGCACTTGTTCTTAATTCTTTCAGGTCTATTCACATGTGTGCTTTTAGACAATTGCAATGTCCTGTAATCCAGAGAGGGCAGTTTTGATTTGGGGCTTTTCCTAATGCTGATTTGTTTGTTGTTTTGTTTTTTTCTTTTTCCGATGCTGAACATACACGAGAAGAAGCGGGGAAAAAGAAGATAGAAAGAATGGTTAGACAGATGGAATAATGGAAAGATATATATATATATAAAGAGAGAGAGAGAAATAGGTACGGATGCAGGATGGAGGGAGGGACAGTTAGACAGACAGAGAGAGAGAGAGAGTGAGTGGGTGAGAGAGAGACAGAGAGAGAGACAGAAATAACTCAAATAAAATGAACCTATAATAGATGGACACGAATGAGGGCATAAGAACAGACGAACAGACAGACAAAGAGACAGACAAACCAACAGACATACACACAGACAGATAGAGACACAGAGAGAGAGAGAGGGAGAGAGAAAGAGAGAGAGAGAGAGAAAGAAAGAGACAGGGAGAGATAGAGAGAAAGATAGAGAGATAGACACAGAGAGACAGAGATAGAGAGAGAGAGAGAGACATAGAGAGAAAGAGAGAGAGAAAGAGAGAGAGAGAGAGAGAGAGAGAGAGAGAGATCGGATCCTTTATTGTTGATCAGCTATTGGCCCACACACAAATAAGGGATGAGGGTGGATGTGTGCGTGGGTAGTGATGGTGGCAGTGGTGGTGGTGGTTGTTAATCACGTCACGTTGCATCAAGCCATAAAAGTATTGGATTTGGGTATGCTTTCATTATAATTTACTCGCACATCGAGAGAGAGAGAGAGAGAGAGAGAGAGAGAGAGGAGAGAGAGAGAGAGGGGAGATATATATATATATATATATATATATAGAGAGAGAGAGAGAGAGAGAGAGAGAGAGAGGACTGAGAGATAGACAGACAGACGGGCAGGCAGACAAAGAGACAGACAAAGCAGACATACAGGCATACAGAAAGACAAAGAGAGAGAAAGAGAGAGAGACAGAGACACAGAGAGAGAGAGACAGAGACACAGAGAGAGAGACAGAGACACAGAGAGAGACAGCGACACAGAGAGAGAGACAGAGACACAGAAAATGACAATATTGACGAAACAGTAGAAATCATTAGCTACAAACCAGTCACCGTACCGTTGCTAATCTACATGTGTGCTTAGAACTAAGAATACTGGAAAAAGTTTACCCATGAATAAATGATTTAAGACATAATCACCATCATCATCATCATCATCATCATTATCATCATCATCATGTGCCGCGCCGCATGGCGATGGCGATCATGGCCCTCCATACGAATCTATCCCTTCTCGCTGCAAGTACATGTATATCTTTATATCTTCCACCCTCTCTGTCCTCAACGACTCTGCAAGTCCGTCTAATATTTTTTCCCTGGGTCTACCAGGTGCTCTCTTCTGCTCCAGCTTTCTTGTTGTGACTCGATGCTAGTTTGTCCTGCCTCACAAAATGTCCAATAACTGTTTTTGTCTTTTCCTAATCTTCTTCATTATTTTGCGCGTGTGTGTGTGTGTGTGTGTGTGTGTGTGTGTGTGTGTGTGTGTGTGTGTGTGTGTGTGTGTGTGTGTGTGTGTGTGTGTGTGTGTGTGTGTGTGTGTGTGTGTGTGTGTGTGTGTGTGTGTGTGTGTGTGTGTGTGTGTGTGTGTGTGTGTGTGTGTGTGTGTGTGTGTGTAAGTGCCGCCTTTAAGACTGTCTCGTTTGATTTCTTTGTTGTCCATGGAACTCTTAACATTCTTCTGAGAAACCACTTTCCAACTGCCTCAATCTTGTTTTGACTTTGCGTGTTCACTGTCAACGATTCATATCTGCACAACATTATCGGTTCTATTAACACTCATGAACTCTCTTCCTGATGTTAATTGATAGGCATTTGCTGGTAAGATTGCTTTTCACCTTCATGAATACTATTTTAGCTTGGCCGATTCTGCTGGCTATTGCTGATGTGCATCTGCCGTCAGGTGAGATGACCGTTCCCAGATATTTAAACTTATCAGCCTGTCTCAATGTTGTACCATTTGCTGGTATTTTGCATGAGCGGATTTCTGTTTTTTTACTGATTGCCATGACTTCATTCTTCTTGCTGTTTAGCCCAGCCCTTTGTTTTTGCTTTCTATGTCTATTATTTTCACAAGATTTTGAACGGTGTCATCTGCGTCACGAAGGTTGTTTGCATTTTTTCCTCCAACCTTTATCCCAGGGCTTTGTTCCAGGTTTTTCATGATGGTTTTGCTGTAAACTGAAAACAAATCTGGTTACAAAACACATCCCTGCCTGACCCCTCTTTTGGTAATTTGGAAAGAGCTTATGTCGTTTTCTGTTCTCATTGCTGCTGTTTGTTCCCGTTACATATTCTTCGTTATTCATAGATCTTTTCCATCAACATTGAGCCTTTCTAGTTGGTTGAACAATTCTTCGTGTCTTATCCAGTCCAAAACCTTGGTATAATCAACAAAGC
>JAPXFY010000024.1:14499067-14509067 GCA_030674185.1 Monoplex corrugatus
TCTGGTTGGAAAAAACAAATTACTCGCTGGCGCGCGTGTGTACACACACACACACACACACACACACACACACACACACACACACACACACACACACACACACACACACACACACTCACACACACTCACACACACACACACACACACACACACAGGCACAAACACACACAACACAAAAACACACAAACACACAAACACACACACACACACACACACACATACATTCATTACCTTTCTTCAGTTAATATCAAAGATTGTCCCTTTTTCTCAAAAACAAAATGACTATAAAAAGAAACAACCAACAAACTGAGAACAGAACACAAGGAACAGAGAATGAAAAGACTGACAGCTAATCAATCGCATTAAGAAATAATTCCCATCAAAAACAGGGACGGCAACTTTCCTTTTAATCCATTTACCTCCCTCTCTCTGTCCCACCACCTGACTCCTGTAGATACGGCGAAGGTCACAGGGTTAGAGTTTGCAAGCAGCTGGTGGATAGGGTCAGAGAGAGAAACGACTAAATTTTGCATGCAGCTGCTGGATAGAGTGACAGAGAATTGATTAAATTTTGCACGCAGGTTGTGGATAGAGTGACAGAGAATTGATTAAATTTTGCACGCAGCTGGCGGATTGGGGGAAAAGAGTTAACGGTTACATTTTTCATGCACTTGGTGCATAGGGTGACAGAGAAACGATTAGATTTTGCACGCACGGATAGGGCGGAAGAGTGAAGCGGTGAAATTTTGCGCACAGCTGGTAATCCGGTGACAAAGAAACGATAAAATTTTGCACGTAGCTGGTGGATAGGGTGACAGAGAAACAACTGAATTTTGCACGCACGGATAGGGTGACAGAGAAACGATTAAAATGTGCACGCACTTGCACGCACGGATGGGGCGGAAGAGTGAAACGTTAAATTTTGCACACAGATGGTAATCCGTGACAGAGAACCGACAAAATTTTGCACGTAGCTGGTGGATAGAGTGACAGAGAAACGATTGAATTTTGCATGCGTCTGGTGGATAGAGTGACAGAGAAACGATTGAATTTTGCATGCGTCTGTTGGATAGAGTGACAGAGAAACGATTGAATTTTGCATGCGTCTGGTGGATAGAGTGACAGAGAAACGATTGAATTTTGCATGCGTCTGTTGGATAGAGTGACAGAGAAACGATTGAATTTTGCATGCGTCTGGTGGATAGAGTGACAGAGAAACGATTGAATTTTGCATGCGTCTGTTGGATAGAGTGACAGAGAAACGATTGAATTTTGCATGCGTCTGGTGGATAGAGTGACAGAGAAACGATTAAATTTTACACGCAGCTGGTGGATAGAGTGACAGAGAAACGATTACATTTTGCACCAGCTGGTCAATAGGATGCGAGAGACAATTAAATTTTGCACGCAGCTGGCGGATAGGGGGAAAGAGTTAACATTACATTTTTCATGCAGCTGGTGGATAGAGTGACAGAGTAACAATTAAATTTTACACGCAGCTGGTGGATAGAGTGACAGAGAAACGATTACATTTTGCACACAGCTGGTCATAGGATGGGGAGAGACAATTAATTTTGCACGCAGCTGGCGGATAGGGGGAAAAGAGTTAAACAGTTAACATTTTTCATGCAGCTGGTGGATAGGTGACAGAGAAACGATTAGATTTTGCACGCACTTGTAAGAGTGAAGGAGATACAATTAATTTTGCTCGAACGGATAGGGCGGAGAGTGAAACGTTAAATTTTGCGCACAGCTGGTAATCAGTGACAAAGAAACGATCAAATTTTGCACGTAGCTTGTGGATAGGGTGACAGAGAAACAACTGAATTTTGCACGCACGGATGGGGTAATAGAGAAACGATAAATTTTGCACGTATCTGGTGGATAGGGTAACAGAGAAACGATTGAATTTTGCACGTATCTGGTGGATAGGGTAACAGAGAAACGATTGAATTTTGCACGTATCTGGTGGATAGGGTAACAGAGAAACGATTGAATTTTGCACGTATCTGGTGGATAGGGTAACAGAGAAACGATTGAATTTTGCACGTATCTGGTGGATAGGGTAACAGAGAAACGATGAATTTTGCACGTATCTGGTGGATAGGGTAACAGAGAAACGATACATTTTGCACGTATCTGGTGGATAGGGTAACAGAGAAACGATTAAATTTTGCACGCAGCTGGTGGATAGAGCGAAAGAGAGAAACGATTAAATTTTGCACCCACGGATGGGGGGGGGGGGGGAGTGACAGAGAAACAAATACATTTTTGCACACACGGATGGGGTGACAGAGAAACGATTACATTTTTCCACGCGGCTGGGGATAGGGCAAAAGAGTGAAATGGTTAACTTTTGCAGGCAGCTGATGGACAGGGTGAAAGGATGAAACAGTTGAATTTTGCACGCATGTAGTGGATAGGGTGACAGAGAAACGATTAATTTTGCGCACAGCTGGTGGATAGGGTAAAAGAGTATAAAGGTTAATTTTGCATGCAGCCTGTGGGTAGGGGGAAAGCGTGAAACGGTTAAAATTTGCAGGCAGCCGTTGGATAGTGTGAGGATGTGAAAGGCTTAAAGTGTTAAGGCTGCTGATGGATAGGGTCAGGTATCCATCTCAACACTCAAAGTCAGAACAAGACTGAAACAGCTGAAATGTGGTTTCTAATGAGAATGTTAAGAGTTCCATGACCAGCAAAGAAAAGAAACGAGACGGCCTTGAAAGAGGCAAACACAAAAAAGAAATTTACTGAAGAAGATTAAGTAAAGCCAAGCAACATCTATAGGATATTTTATGATATCCAAATCAAGTGTGACTGTCGGCGTTCAAGCAAACAGGAACCCCAAAAAACACGAAAGAAGAATAAGAACGCGTATTTAAGTCTTGTCTTGTTGTATTAAATACGCGTTCTTGTTCTTCTTTCGTGTTTTTTCTGGTTCCCATTTTTTGAGGCAAGAGACATTTTAGCAACTGGTCACAACAGGAAAGATGAATAGAAAAAGAACACCAGGTAGACCCAGGGAGAACAAAAAATGCACGGATCTGTGGAGTGGACGAAGACAGAAAGGATGGGAGATGTACTTGTGACAAGGGATAGATTCGTATGAAGGGCCATGATCGCCAACACTATGCAGCAGGGCACATGATAATGATGAGAGTCAAGTGTATGAAAGGTTAAATTTTGCAATTCAGCTGGCAGACTGAGAGGGAGACAATATGTTCAATTTTCCTGGCATCTAGTAGATAGTGTTATGGAGGGAAAGATTACGTTTCGTAGGTAGCTGGTATATACAGTGAGGGAGTGAAAGCGTTAAAGTTTACAAGTTGCTGGCGAGTAGCGTGCAGCCCTGAACAAATCCTGGAGAGAACATCCAACTAACAAAGAATTACATGGCAAGATCCCACCAATCAGTAAATCAATACGTCAACAAAGACTGCGCTTCGCGGGACACTGCTGGTGTAGCAAAGAAGAACTGGTGGGGGATGTTCTACTATGGAGACCCAGTCACGACAAACAAAGACCAGGACGTCCAAAGAAGACCTTCATTGACCATGGTCGATGGTACGGGCCGTCAGTATAATGAACTACCTACTGCAATGTCTGACAGAGAAAGATGGAAGAAACGTGTCATGGATAGCCGAGCAAGCTCGACATGATGATGATGGGGGTCTCACCTATCTCGCCTGCTGGCGTCACCGGGTTCGGTGTTGGCCGCGGACATACCTGGACACCATCATGTACCTCCAGGCCGTTCTGTCTGGACTTTTGTGAACAATTTCTTGAATATTTAGGTCACTGATGTTGGCAATGTTCTCGATGTTTTAGATTGGAAGTCTGCTCTGGGTAAGGTGAGGAATAGAAAAGGCCGGATTTTTCAGTTTAGCTGATAGACAGGGTGAGGAAGAGAAAACGTTTGATTTTGCACGCGTCTGGTGGACAGGGTGAGGTGAGGAGGTTAAATTTTGCGGGCACCCGGTAGAGAGGATGTAGGTAGTAGTAGTAGTAGTAGTAGTAGCAGCAGCAGCAGTAGTAGTAGTAGTAGCAGCAGCAGCAGCAATAGTAGTAGTAGTAGTAGCAGCAGCTGCAGCAGTAGTAGTAGTAGTAGTAGTAGTAGTAGCAGCAGCAGCAGCAGCAGCAGTAGTAGTAGTAGTAGTAGTAGCAATTGTAGTTATAGTAGTAGTAGTAGTAGTAGTAGTAGTTGTAGTTATAGTAGCAGTAAGGTAGTAGTAGTAGTAGTAATAGTAGTAGTAGGCCTCCGTCAGTCGGCGTCCACAATGGATGATGCGCCTTAGTGTTAAGTCAAGTCAAAGTGACGCCTCTGGAGCAGGGTTAGCTGTGGCTGGTAAGGCTGATGCGGGGAAAGGCAGACTCTTCCACATCGGATGCATGTAAGGATACAGGCAGACCATGCCTTCACAGGAGCTCGCTTTCCGCTTGACTCTCCTTTCCTCAGCTACACTCTGGCTCTTCTTTTCCCCTGGACCTGAATCGTTTCTGGAGCACATTTGACCATCTGTTGCGGTCGGCTGCTGTGTCTTCCATGCTCTCTGCAGGAGTGAACAGGTTAAAGGTGACTTTTTGCGTTAAGCCGCAGGGGGGATAGGATGAAAGGGTGAAAGGGTCAATTTTCTTGCCCCCACCTTATCTCCCTAGAGGGTTAAATGTCGACATAACGAATTCTTTTCTGCGCACAAGGATCAGTTAATTAACGAGAGACGTCAAATACTGGAAAGGATAACAGTCACAAAGGGAAATAATAGGAGAACGGTAAGGAAGAAGGAAGAGAGAAGGCAGAGGGGGGAAAAAGAGAGGAGGAACAAGGAAGAAAGGAAGCAAGCCAGCAAGCGACAACTGGACATGCAGATGGAGAGAGTGAGAGAGACAGAGAGAGAGAGAGACAGACAGACAGACAGATAGATAGACAGACAGAGACAGAGAAGAGAGAAACACTCTCTGTCTGTCTGTCTGTCTGTCTCATCTCTGTCTGAAAACGTTTAAATTTGCATGCGTGTTGTATACAGGGTGAGGTGAGGAGGTTAAATTTTGCCGGCACCCAGTAGATAGGATGTAAGTAGTAGTAGTAGTAGTAGTAGTAATAGTAGTAGTAGTAGTAGTAGTAGTAGTAATAGTAGGCCTCCGTCTGTCCACTATGGATCATGTGCCCTATCTAGGTGTTATGTCGTGTCGAACTGATGCCTCTGGAACAGCGTCAGCTGTGGCTGGTAAGGCCGATGTGGGGAAAGGCAAACTCTGCCACATCGGATGCATGTAAGGATACAGGCAGACCATGGGAGTTGCCTTCACAGGAGCTCGCTTTCTGCTTGACTCTCCTTTCCTCAGCTACACTCTGGCTCTTCTTTTCCCCCCAGACCTGAATCGTTTCTGGAGCACATTTCTCCATCTGTTGCGGTCGGCTGCTGCGTCTTCCAATCTCTCTGCAGGAGTGAACAGGTTAAAGGTGACTTTTTGCGTTAAGCCGCAGGGGGATAGGATGAAAGGGTGAAAGGGTCAATCTTCTTGCCCCCACCTTATCTCCCTAGAGGGTTAAATGTCGACATAACGGATTCTTTTCTGCGCACAAGGATCAGTTAATTAACGAGAGATGTCAAATACTGGAAAGGATAACAGTCACAAAGGGAAATAATAGGAGAACTGTAAGGAAGAAGGAAGAAAGAGAGGGAAGAGGGGGAAAAAGAAAGGAGGAACAAGGAAGCAAGCCAGCAAGCAACAATTAGACATGCAGACGGAGAGAGAGGGAGAGAGAAAAAAGAGAGAGAGAGAAGAGAGTGGGAGAGAGAGAGAAGAGAGAGAGAGAGAGAGATAGATAGATAGATAAATAGATATATAAATAGATAGATAAATAGATAGATAGATAGATAGATAGATAGATAGATATATATAGTTAGATAGATAGATAGATGGATATGATAGATAGATAGATAGATAGATAGATAGATAGATGGATGGATGGATGGATGGATAGATAGATAGATAGATAGATAGATAGATAGATAGATAGATGATGGATGGATGGATGGATGATGGATGGATGGATGGATGGATAGATAGATAGATAGATAGATAGATATGATAGATAGATAGATAGGTAGGTAGGTAGTAGGTAGAGTCTCTTATTTTTAAGAGAGAGAGACAGAGAGACAGATGCACATGTACACACACGCACGCACGCACGCACCACACTCACACACACACACACACACACACAACACAAACACACAAACACACACACACACACAAACACACGCACACACACACACACACACACACACACAAACACACGCACACACACACACACACACCACACACACCACACACCACACACACACACAAAACACACATATTATTTCATGTGTGCGCACGCGCGCGTGCGTGCGTGTGTGTGTGTGTGTGTGTGTGTGTGTGTGTGTGTGTGTGTTGTGTGTGTGTGTGTGTTGTTGTGTGTTTGTGTTTGTGTGTGAGAGAGAGAGAGAGACGGACAGACAGACAGACAGAGACAGACAGACAGACAAACAGAGAGATAGACACACACATACAGAGAAAGAGACGCGGCCAGAGAGAGAGAGGGAGAGTATAATTTGTTTTAATTTTGTTGTTGTCTTTTTCAACAGCCTATTTTCTATTGTTTTTAATACAAGCAGACTGCCAATGGCAGTTATAAAAAGTTGGACCTTATCGTAATGGCTTTACCGTTGAGAAATCATACTAATATGTGTGTCACAGAAAAGCCAGTAAAAAGTCTCGGAAGATGGTATGATGACTCCCTGAAAGACACACAAAGGGAATGTGAAACCAAGCAAACAGCAGAAGAAGGCCTGAAGAAAATAGATAACTGCGGACTGCCAGGCAAATACAAAGTCTGGTGTCTACAGTTCATGCTGATACCAAAGCTGCTGTGGCCACTGCTAATCTATGACATTTGCACCAGCACAGTGGAAGCAATGGAAGCCAAAATCAACAAATACACAAGAAAATGGCTCGGTGTCCCACCTGGTCTCACTGATGTTGCATTCTACTGTCGTCAAGCAATGCTGAAGCTACCTCTCAAATCCATAGTGGAGGAATACAAAGTTGGAAAAGCAAGACTGTTGAGCATGCTGGAGGAATCGGAAGACAATATCGTGAGATCAGTTCAGCCAAAGCTGAGAACTGGCAAAAAATGGAAAGTCCAAGAGGCTGTAAACAATGCCAAGAGAAACCTCAGCATCATAGAAATAATTGGACACACGCAAACCAACAGACAGGGACTGGGAGCAACAAAAATGCAGATGTGCATTGCCAAAGGGAAGGAAAAAAGAGACATGATCATACAGGAGTTGAAGAAAGAAGAAGATATCAAAAGAGTGCAGAAGGCAGTCCAGCAAGGTCAACAGGGGCAATGGACAACATGGGACAGTGCACTCCAAAGAAGTCTCAGCTGGAACGATATGTGGCACATGGTTCCTCTAAGGATAAGCTTCCTCCTCAGATCTGTATATGACCTGCTCCCCTCGAATGCAAACTTAGTGAAATGGGGGAAATCAGATGACCCAGCATGTCCGCTCTGTCAGAAGAAACAAACAGTGGAACATGTCCTAAGCTCTTGCAAAGTAGCGCTAGCCCAAGGAAGGTATACATGGAGGCACAACCAAGTTCTGAAAGTGATCACAGACGTGGTTAGCGAAAAACCATGACTCCAAACGCACCAATTGCTATGACAACGTTCTACAAAGCAGGAGGGAAGCAGGTCTGGCCCGAAATTGCTATGACAACCAGCACATTGCCAAAGGGTCTTCTGGATGGAGCAGTCGACTGGGAGTGTAAAGCAGACCTCCCAGAGTGGAGAAATTACCCAGATGTCATCAGCAAGACAGGCATGAGACCAGACATCGCTCTCCACTCTGACTCCTCGAAACAAGTGATTCTGATAGAATTCACTGTGCCATACGAAAGCAGAATGGAAGAAGCACATATCTACAAGACCGAAAAATACGCCGGTCTTGCCAGCACCCTGAAGAAAGCAGGTCTGCGGGTCAAAATCTTCGCCATAGAGGTCGGGGCAAGAGGGTTTGTGGGCACCTCCGCTTATGATCTCATGAAACAACTCGCCATTTCTGGGAAGAAGAGGACTAGAGCCCTTAAAGCGATGGCAGAGGCAGCAGAAAGGAGCTCAAGCTGGATCTGGGCAAGGAGGAACCAAAAGTGAACTTTATAAGGATTAAATTCCCTACAGATGATGTGTGCCCCGTTAGCACATTGGTAAAACCGCGTACCGCAGTTCCGAAGCACAGAATCGCCCAGGTTTGCTCCCCAGCGTGGGGGAAAAAAATAGACAACAGCAGAAGGGCATCCAGGAGTCATGACCTGGATGTGGCCCGGCCCCCCGAGAGTGTAAGGAGTTCAGGGCCGAAACACTTGTCTAAAGGGGGTTACTTCTCTGAAGATCTTCTGTTGTCTAGCTCTCCCTCGAGTTTCTTTCTACATTTTCATTTGATTTCTGTCCCTCTTGGTGTTGTTTCAAATTAGCAGAAAACTTTAGGAATCAGAAAACTGATCCATTTCAAACAACGGAAGACATTGACGCTTGAAAGTGCATTTAATGTGTGGGCTGTGATTGCACGTGTGATTAATTTTCCCTTCAACAATCAGATTTTAACATTCCAAAAACATGCGATTTGTTTTAAAAGGCATGAAATTTCCATGTTTAATTAAAGCGTTGTTTGTTTTGCTCCATTCCTGATATCCTTCTGAGCACACAAACACAGACACTGTCGTGCACGCACAATGCTCACACACATACGCGTACACACATATAAATACATACATATACATTCCTTTATACGTATACACACACATACATACACAATATGTATACACGCACACGCAGGCACACGCAGATTCACGGATACATATATACTCATGTACACACATCCACATATAACTCACACACACTCACCCACCCAACCTTCCATCCACACAAACCCGTTCCCCCTTGACACACACACACTCAATCACACTCACACCCACACACAGGCACACAGACACACAGACACACACACACACACACACACACACACTGCAAAAAATCAATTCATGTAGCTTTTATATTCCATGAAACCAGATGCCGACACATGATGAAGCTGCAGACTTGTTGAAGAATATTGAAGTTCCATTGATTTAACCAGACACACATTCTGTGACCAAAAATAAAGAAAGAATAAAATAAGAATGTACACGCGCACGCACACACACACACACACACACACACACACACACACACACACACACACACACACACACATAGATACACACGTTCACACACACACACAAACACACATTCACACGTTCACACACACACATACA
Source organism: Monoplex corrugatus (assembly GCA_030674185.1). Lineage (NCBI taxonomy): Eukaryota > Metazoa > Mollusca > Gastropoda > Littorinimorpha > Ranellidae > Monoplex > Monoplex corrugatus. The sequence goes on from JAPXFY010000024.1 coordinate 14,508,431, forward strand.
CACACATACACACACACACACACACACACACACACACACACACACAGACACACACACATACACATACACACACATACACACACATACACACACACACACACACACACACACACACACACACACACACACACACACACACACACACACACACACACACACACACACACCCTGGAGACATGCAGCTTTCTTATTCCATGAAACCAGATGCCGACACATGATGAAGTTAAAGACTTGTTGAAGAATATTGAAGTTGTATTGATTTAACCAGACACACATTCTATGACCACACACACACACACACACACACGCACGCGTACGCACGCACGCACGCACGCACGCACACATATGTACATATACATATAATTATATACATATGTATATATATATGTATAGATATATAGATAGATAGATAGATAGATAGATAGATCGATAGGTAGATAGATAGACAGACAGATAGATAGATAGATAGATAGATAGACAGACACACACACACAAATATGGACTTGCTCACACGTACGTGCACATACACACATATAATTTCAAGTCAATAATTTTGGGGTGATATGATAAAATATCTACAAACATTTTATCCTTTTTGATATTACTTCATCTGCCATTGCATCAGCCATTGCAAATG
>JAPXFY010000024.1:14514067-14516567 GCA_030674185.1 Monoplex corrugatus
CGTCAAAACCATTTAAGGATTGTTTCGCCCACACCGGCTCCTACTCACAGTTGAGCATGCGCAATAGGAAGACTGTAACCACAGTCGAGTCTCATCCACTTCGCAGATGTATCATTGAGGGTGTCATTCAAATCTCTTTGCTAACACTGCAGGTGCCTGTATCCCTCAGGCCTGATTGACGCCAAAATGTGTGTAACTGGTGTGGATCGTTTAGGAATCATAGGTGCACATGTATGGCAATCACGGCACCAAGATGATGGTCACACAGAACCCACCTCCTTACTATAACATAAAATCAATACTTTTTGAGAAATTTGTAAGAATATCAACATCTCTGACACTTCTGACAATACCTACATTCTGTTTTTCTTCGTGACATTGCCTTCAGTTCTCGTCAAGCTTTATCTCATCCGAAGGTTCTTCAAGATCGTAGTGAATTTTTAGTATTAAATAGAAGATTGTTATAGCGGCACGGTCGTACCTCATCTCACGCCTGTCCAAGATCACTGTGAAATCTTTGGTATTAAACAGGAGATTATTATAATGGCACGATCATCTTGTTTCGGGCGAAACTGGTCAGATGACCTGTCCACTGTACGGAACAAACTCTACCGCTCTGTCCAGGATCTTATCGTTCCCCATGAGTTTGACATGTAGTGCTGTGTTCTCTGGCCGTATCGGATTTCTTCAGCCAGCACTGCATCCCAAAGGTATCGATCTGCCATCGATTTCAACTGGGTCTTCTCATATTGTGGCTTTTATAGGATGGAGGCCGATTGTAAAGTTGTCAGAACCCTGGACCCAAGATCTGATCTATGGAGTTCAATATCAGCTCTGCTTTCATGGACTTTAACATAGGAGCAGTTAGTTTAAGTTTCAGTTGTTGGTGGGGTTTTTTACGATAATGTCTCTGCGCTCGGGATAAATTCCATACGCTCTGACGCCAATAATGCTCTGTAATAGAAAAGATCCAAAATGATCATAGCATAAGCCTTAAGCCTGCGCATAAGCCCTATGTGTTGGCGAGTAAAAAACATAGCGCGAGAGTTGCTATAAAGATTGATGATTTCATGACGATAGGGAGGATAATTATCATGATACTATGGAGTTCCACTTAGGATTGGGACTGCTTGATCGGGCTATACTCTACGTTTATTATAAGAATATATCCTAGTGTCGCCAGGTCCGAGAAATACAGACACCTGCAGTGTTGGTCAAGAAATTTCAACAACATTCTCAATGAGGCATCGGTAAAGCAGATGAGTCTCGACTGTGAGGTCCTTGTCTTCCCAATAACCCCAAACGTTAGTAAGGGTCGTAGTGGGCAGTGTCCTTAGTAATCTGGACCCAAACGCGCGCTGTTGAACTCCACCTGTGTGACCCAGCTGCAGTGCAGAGTCTCCTGTGGCACGTATCCCCATGGCTGTTTAATATCTCAGGCTCCCGTGGGCTTCCTAACTTTGGGACACGGACAGCAAGAACTTGAGGTTAGTGGTGTCGCTCTGGAATAAGCGGTATGGGATCAACGCCACCTACCGGAGTGCAGAAGAAAGGATAGAAAAAGAAACAGAATCGAAACCAAATAAATCACGAACAAAATAAAAAATAAGTCAAGAATCACACGAACGGAGAAAGAAAAGAGACATAGAGAAGAAACAGCCAGAACGACACAGACAAGTGAACATATACAGAGGCAGATAAGAATTAAAGAGAGACAGACAGAGACAGAGACAGAGAAATACAGAGAGAGACAGAGAAAGACAGAGAGAGACAGAGACAGAGAGAGACGGAGAGAGACAGAGACAAAGACAGAGAAAAGAAAAGAGAGAGACAGAAAAAGAGAGAGAAGAGAGGGAGAGAAGAGAGAGAGAGAAAAGAGAGAGAGAGAGACAAGAGAGAGAGAAGAGAGAGAGAAAATAGAGAGAGAAAGGAGAGAGAGAAGAGATAAAGAGAGAAAGAAAAGAGACAGAGGGAGAGAGGAAAAGAGAGAGAGAGCGAGAGAGAGAGGAAAAAAGAAGACAGAGATAAAAAAGAGAGAGAGACAGACAGACAGAGAAACAGAGACAGAGAGAAGAAAGAAGAGACAGACAGACAGGCAGGCAGACAGAGACAGAGAGAGAAATACATAGATGAATGAAATATGTAAAGATAAATATGATGAAAAAGGAAGAGACGGGAGCAACAGGACAAATCGTTCTCCAGTAAAATGAGATTCAGCGATGGAAACACCCTCTACCTCCCTCCGACTTTTCTATCCTCCCCCCACCCCTACACACACAAAAGTCCTGCCATTCTTATTGCCACCATATCTGTATGGCTACGGTCATGTAAGAATATAAGATGGATAGACCAACAAACAGTCAGAGACAAAAAAAGATGAAAAGAAAAAAAAAAAGAAGAAAAAGGAGACAGAGATATGAAGGGAGACAGAGAAAAGGAGGGAGGAAGAGAGAACGCAAAGTGAGACGAGAAGAAGGAGACAGAGAGGGAAGATAAAGGT
>JAPXFY010000024.1:14534067-14536567 GCA_030674185.1 Monoplex corrugatus
ACACACACTAACACACACATACACACATACAAACTCACACACACACACACACACACACACACACACACACACACACACACACACACACACACACACACACACACACACAATTGATTATACAGATGCTAAGAAATATGAAAACGTCAACATTTCGATATGCAGAGCAAGAGAACAGTCGATGAAAAATACCGTACCCACCTCCATATTTTTACCGATGGATCAGTCTTAGAAAATAAGTGTGTTGGAGCAGCATTTTATGTTCCAAAATATATAATAAAAAAGTCATTTTTCATTGGGGCAAATATATCTATCTTTACAGCGGAATTAGTCGCTATTTTACAAGCGTTGCATTATCTAGTAAACCTTACGCATGTATTTTTCAAAGTAGTTCTCTTTGTTGATTCAAAATCTGTATTATATGCCTTACAGTCTTTTGATACAGATATAAGACCTGATATAATTACTGAGGCAAATCATCTTATACATCGTTTAAGATAAAAGGTACAGATCTCAGTTTATGCTGGGTGCCTTCTCACGTTGGTCTTCACGGCAACGAAGTAGTTGACAGAGCAAGTAAGCAAGGTGCACACAACTCTGATAATACTATAGAATTACGCATTAATACTTCCGTAAAAGAAGCTTGCAACTTGCTAGAATCAGCCTCATGGATTCGTTTTCATGAACATTTCCATGAAAAGTTTGTCACAACAAATGATAAAACTCATTTCAAAATGTATGTAAACAATTGAGATCGATTGTTGCTGTTCATTTTCGTATTCAGCTAAACGCATTGAAAACAAAATACTGTAAAAATGTCAAGTGTATTTGCGGCGAACAATTCACACTGTTTCACTGTCTATTTTACTGCAAAATGCTACGTTCTTTTTTACCAAAAATGTTTACACAAGAAAATTATTCTGAAACTCATTTTAAAGAAGTAACTTCCGATCAATTTTTGTCAGTTAAAATTTCAGAATCGTTGGTTCACAGTCCTGTTAATGCGTTACTTTAAGTTTATGAAGTTTGTACTTTAGAGTTAAATTTTCCATACACATTGTTGATGTTAAATGTTAGTGTTAAGTTCTTGTTCAATTTTTCTATTTTCCCACCTACTTATGTCTATAACTCTGTGTCCTCTCTGCCCAAAATCGAACCCGCCCATCTCTCATCTCTCATCCTTTTTTTTTCTCGTCTAATATGTATGTAAACAATTACATGTATGTAAACAAATACAAACTCTTCGTGACAGGCTTGACAGGACACCCTGTCAACCATGCCCACCTGACCCGTCCTTCTCTGGCACACCTCTTACTACTTTTACCCCAGTCTCACAAGAAGAAATCCTCAACACAATCAGATCCATGTCGTTCAAAACCTGCGAACTGGATCCTCTTCCAGGTTCTCTCTACTCCGACTGTCTCCCTACTCTCCTCCCATTCATCACTGCCATCATCAACACTTCTCTTCAAACTGGAACTGTCCCAGATTCTTTCAAGTCTGCTATTGTTCACCCTCTCCTCAAGAAATACAATTTAGACCCAAATGAACTGAAAAATTACCGGCCTATCTCTAATCTCTCTTTTTTGTCAAAACTCCTTGAAAAAGTTGTCCTCAACCAGCTGAACTCTCACCTGTCTGCCAAACAATCTCCTCAATCCATTCCAGTCAGCCTACCGCCAGTGCCATAGCACTGAAACTGCTCTGCTACACATTCTCAACAATCTCCTCCTTGCAAGTGATACTGGCAACGTCTCTCTCCTCACACTCCTTGATCTGTCTGCAGCCTTTGATACCATTGATCATGGTATTCTCCTTTCTAGACTTCATCATACTTTTGGCATCTCTGACATTGCTCTCTCCTGGTTCACTTCATATCTATCAAACAGAAAACAAACTGTTCTCAACAATGGCACTTACTCTCAACCTGCATACCTGACCTGTGGTGTTCCACAAGGATCTGTCCTTGGCCCTGTTCTTTTCACTCTTTACACCTCCCCCCTGTTCACCATCATCAACTCCCACTCTATAAAACACCACTTCTATGCTGATGACACCCAACTTCAAGACAGTGACTCACCTGACAATATACAGCGCCTCTTGACTCGCACCACTGAGTGTTATTCGGACATTAAGAACTGGATGACATGCAATAAACTTCAGCTTAACGACGACAAGACAGAAGCTATCCTCACTGGCACCCGTCAGAAACTTTCTCAGCTGCCTCCTCTTTCTCTCCCATTATGTAACACATCAGTCCCAATTTCTGATTCAGCTAAAAACCTTGGTGTCTGCATTGACTCTACCCTCTCCATGAACAACTTTGTTTCTCAAACTGCCAGATCTTGCTACTATCACCTCCATCGTATAAGCCTGATCAGGAAGTATCTCTCTGTCGAAACAACTGCAAAACCCGTTTCTCTCCTTCATAATGTCTCGCATTGACTATTGCAATTCACTCCTGTCTGATCTTCCTGCCTCCACCATTCACATCCTACAGCGC
>JAPXFY010000024.1:14544067-14546567 GCA_030674185.1 Monoplex corrugatus
GGAGTGGCTGAAGACGAGGAGGGTAGAGGAGATGCTTGGGACAACAAGAAATAGAGACAGGTGGAAGTCCATGATCGCCAACGCCATGCGGCAAGGCACCTGATGATGATGATGATGGTAGAGCCAATGACTCAAGATGTAATATCTCGAGGTCAACCCTAGCCCACAACATTAAAAACTGGCCTTTTGCTGCCGTCTTAACCGTAACGTTGCCATCATTCTGGCGGTGTCAGCTTAGTGTTTCATAGGTCCCTCTTCCCACCTTTCCCATTTCAAGACCTTGCCAGCGCATATGGTTTTGAGCAGGCTTGAGAACTCTGTCATGATAATTGGCTGGCAGATTTGGGTGGAGCGCATATGGAATTTCCCATTGCAGTGAATCCCTCTTGAACAAACTTCAAACGAACTCCAATCAATGGTGAACAGTACAAAAGAGTAGATCAAAGCCTTCACTGTTCAGACTTCAAACAGTTAGTGACGGAACTGATTCTCCCCAACTTACGATAAGAGAGGGTTGGGGGGGGGGGGTGGAGCAGAAGGGGAGAAGAGCTGTTCAGTACATATCGCTTATAGCCCAGCCAACTACTAGAGCCATATCAGGGCTAACATCACATCAAAAACGACAACCAGGTTAAGATAAAAGACAACAGTTGAAAACCACGCTCATCGTTAACCTTGCAAGTCTAGAGAGAAGGGCTGAAAGTTGCCAGACAGCTAAGAGGAAGAGTGCATGACGCAAAACCAAATGTTCCTCCTACCCAACCCAGCTAAACAAAACAAAACAAACTCCATGATTTTTGGTGATTGATGGATGTTGTTGGACTTAGTCGGTTAATTGATTGATAGACTGGTTGGTTGGTTGGTTGGTTGTTGGTTGGTTGGTTGGTTGTTGGTTGGTTGGTCGGTTAGTTGGTTGGTCGGTTAGTTGGTTGGTCGGTTGGTGGCTGGCTGTTGATTGGTTGGTTATCGATAGGTTCTTGATCGATAAGTTGTTTTATTGGTTGGTTGGATGTTGATTGATTGGAAATCAATCGGTTGTTTACTTAGTTGGTTGATTGTTGATTGGTAGGCTGGTTGTTGATCAGTTGTTTATTGATCGGCCAGTTGGTTGGTGCTTGGTTGTTTAATTGCTGAATAGTCGTTTGGTTGGTTCATTCGTTCATTTTGTTGGTAAGACTGGTTGAATTATTAATTATTTGTTAAGTACCTGATTAGTCAACTGGTCGATTTGTTTGTCAGTGGGTCATTTGTTTGCCTCATTAGTTGGCTGATTCATCAGACAGCTGGTCGCTCGCTTTTTTTACATATCAGTTGACTGGCTTGTTAATTAAGTTATCAAGAAACACCACGAAGGGTGCGGATGGGACCCAGAGCACCAATGCATCGCCACTCTCGGGTCATTCACCTTCCAAGCTCCCGACGCAAATCGACAGTCATTCTTTCAAGCAAAGGGGGGTGGGGGGGGCTGTCCATGCGTTGCATGACCCATTCGGACCCAGTCATCAGTTACCTTGTTCACAAACCATGTGGCAAGGTGGGGAGATGACAAACCCCGGGACATAGCCACACAACGCGCACCAATCAGGTCCAGCCCAGCCTCTGGACCAAAAGAGAATGGAAGACCCCTCTCTCGCCCCACTGTGGTCTTCATCTCTCTTTCAGGCAGCCCGCCCTGCCACCAGCTCGCATAGCAGCCAGCACCTTTCCCCTTACCATAGTCTCGACACATAGTAGTCGGAAGCTCCAAACATTGTCTTATTTCAACCACAGGGGTTGTTTGAACGGCTGCGAAAGTGGCCAGGCAAGATGCTCCAGACACAACCCGTTTCGCTGTTCAGCAAGATCTGACATGCCTCGGACTGGATCCCAGGTTTGCCGTTTTTCCTAGCAGCCAGCAGGTCTTTCCCTGAGTTTGTTGGTTATGTTTTAACTCTTTTCCCGCCATGGTCGCAATCAAGCGACTTCCCGTAACACCGCCATGGTCGCGTTTGTGCGACTTGGAGGGGTCATGCTAAACGATAACTTTTCACGCGGGTGCAAAGCTTCTGTCAGCTCCACTGGTGAATGCAGGCGACTGTGCTATTTTTAAACTTTACCCAGCGACCTAGTTTTTCAGCAGTAAGGCTGAAGTGTGGCTTTGTTAACTGTCGGAATTTACGTCTCGTTGTCTCCGAAGCGTTTTCTCCAAAATCGCTGCAAATCGACACGCATTTTCTACCACTCCGAGTAGAATAAGCAGACAGCTGACTTAGTGTGTAGATTTTCCAATGCTTTTCCTCATTTATTATAATATCTGGCGCACAAGGTCAGTAATACAACTAATAAACCCTATGAAAAAAAAAGTTTTCTTTATAATAAGATTATCTGTGGAATAATCAATCAGGCACATAAACATAAGCAAGCAATCATATATAAATACATCTGCCCTTTACACAGCAAAAAACAAACAAACAAATAAGTGAAAATCTTTAATAGTCTTTGAGATAATAATAAGCTTTTA
>JAPXFY010000024.1:14549067-14554067 GCA_030674185.1 Monoplex corrugatus
AGAACAGAAACAGTTTAATTGATTTCTTGTTCAACAGGGAACCAGTGAACTAACTAGAGAAGAGGGGCAATTCGCGAAGAGCGAGATGCTATGAATTCAAATTAAATTTAGCGGCATATGTCGATTTTCTTGAGTCTAGACAAGATACTGAAGACAGCCGGCATCTAGAAAATTGAAATAGTGAGTTCTGAACATGACAGGAGATCAAATAAGAGTCTTAGCAGCTACTTCAGACAGATGATAGTAAGAGATACTCAGACAGATATTCAGGGCTATAGCTGATCCCCTAAAGCTCCTATTGTGCTATCAATGTGATTATACAGGAAATATAGACAATTTCTCTGAAATATGAATAAATGTATTATCAATGTCAAATTATGCAGTAATGGATAATGTCAAATTTTGATAGCTATTCAATCATAGTTTTCGTATTTATAAACAAAACAACAAGCAAGCAGGAACCAGAAAAAACACGAAAATAGAATCAGAACGCGTCTTTAATACAAGAGAAGACAGGCGCAAATTTTCGGCCAACTGCCTTTGTCAAGCGTGAATGCAAGATCACAAACAAACACCAAATACAAAATTATGAGAAAAAGATTGAAACTTCCCTGCTGCTTCGTCCAGTGGGAGAAAGGAAACAAAACACACTGCGATTTCATTTGGTTCCTTTCTCCCACTGGACGAAGCAGCAGGGAAGTTTTAGTCTTTTTCTCATAATTTTGTATTTGGTGTTTGTTAGTGATCGTGTATTCACGCTTGACAAAGGCCACTTGACCGAAAAGTTGCGCCTGTCTTCTCTTGTTGTATTAAATACGCGTTCTGATTCTATTTTCGTGTTTTTTCTGGTTCCTGTTTGCTTGAACCCAGGCAGTCACACTTGTTTTGAACAAGCAAGCATACAGAGAAAATTTGTGCAGCTGGAACACAAAATCTGTGAAGCTCAACGTTGCAAAGTTGGAAAGAAGAAGTGATTTGTTTCAGCAATGGTAGTTTTTGTAAGAGTTACACGCAGGTTGCAAACCATCCTGGACAATCAAATATCTGTTGCATGCCATCACCATCGCCATCGCCATCACCATCACCTCCGTCGTCGTCATCATCATCATCATCATCATCATCATCATCATCTTCTTCTTCTTCTTCTTCATCTAGCTCTTTGTTCTTCATGTAACAGTTATCATTAATGTTATCGTTACTATCATTATTGTCATTGCATCATCATCATCATCATCATCATCATCATCTACTTCTTCTCTTCTTCTTCTTCTTCTTCTTCTTCTTTTTTCTTCATTATCATCTTCATCATCTAGCTCTTTGTTCTTCATACAGTTATCATTAATGTTATCTTTACTATCATTATTGTCATTGCATTATCATATCATCATCATCATCTTCATCATCATCTTCATCGTATAGCTCTTTGTTCTTCATGTAACAGTTACCATTAATGTTATCATTGCTGTCATTATTGTTATTGCCAGCAATGTTAACATTAGCAGTTCAATGTTCCATATTGCTTATAGCCCAGCCGACTACTAGATCCACATCAGGGCTAATACCACGTCAAAAACGACAACCAGGTTAAGATAAAAAAAACACCAAAAAAATCAAAACCATGCTCACCGTTAACCTTTGTAGTCGTAGTAGTAGTAGTAGTAGTAGTAGTAGTAGTAGTAGTAGTAATAATAGTAGTCGTAGTAGTAGTATAGTAGTAGTAGTAAAGTAGTATAGTAGTAGTAGTAGTAATAGTAGTAGCAGCAGCAGCAGCAGTAGTAGTAGTAGTAGTAGCAGCAGCAGCAGTAGTAGTAGTAGTAGTAGTAGTAGTAGTAGCAGCAGCAGCAGCAGTAGTAGTAGTATAGTAGTAGCAGCAGCAGCAGCAGCAGCAGTAGTAGTAGTAGTAGTAGTGTTCTTAGTGGTAATAGTAGTAGACGTGGCCATAGTAATAAATCTTCTGGCTCTTCTTGTTGATGTTTTCGTTATTGTTGTTGCTGATGCTGTTGATATGTCATGGGGGTTGGCTGGTTCCAATAGTAGATATGTTGACTCAAGTTCTCATATCTCAGGTTCAATCCCTCCCCCAACATAAAGGCTGGCTTTCCTAGTCGCCGTGGTGTAGTCGCTAGCGCAACGGATTTTTCACTGGAAGGTTATGGGTTCGAATCCCCATCTGTCCTTTCAAAGTTATTGTGGGATTTTTCCACTCCAACCAGCTCCTACTCAGAATTGGGCGTGCTATGGGCTCTTTGGGAAAACCGGGACCCTTCGGTCGAGTTTCATCCACTTCACGAAGGCGTCATTGAGGGTGCTGCTCAAATGACCTAACCGACATCCTAATGTCTGATAGTAAGCTTAGGGTACAGCCCTGTCATGCAGTCTCAATGTTTGCTGGAACTCTGCAGCATCACGATTATCATCTTCCTCGCCATCATCATCATAGCACTGTAAATATGCCCCAGCTCTCGTGGCCATTAAGATGGTGTAGCAAATGGGACAAAAAAAAAAAAAAAAAAAAAAAAAAAACGAGCACAAAGGAAACCCTAAAACATAACAAAAGAATTAAAAAGTTTGGCTCGTTCTCTGCCCGACTTAATGCCTCAGTCATTCTGGTGATGTTAAAGTGTTTCTCATCTTTTAGGACCAGACTATGCGCGTATGAATGGGTTGGACACCACTGGGGTAGGTATCCAACAGCACACGTGTATGATGGTATGTATACTGAAACTTGTGGATGTTATGTGTGGTACGTCAGCGCTTTTATAACACTGTGTAGGTTGTAAATGTGCAAAGCACACTGAACTCAAAGAAGTTCAGAGAACATCATTATACAAAAACGAGTTATCAGCAGCAGCAGCAGTAGCAGCAGCATCAAACCCTCCTGCTCGGTTCTTCTTCTACTTTTCAAAGTTCTTGTTGGAAGTTGTTGTTGAAGTTGATGATGTCGTTGTTGATGTTGATTTTGTTTGCTGTTGTTGACTTTGTTGTTATTAATGTTGTTGTTGATGTTGTTGTTGTTGTTGTTGACTTTGTTGTTATTGATGTTGTTGTTGATGTTGTTGTTGTTGACTTTGTTGTTATTAATGTTGTTGTTGATGTTGTTGTTGTTGTTGTTGTTGACTTTGTTGTTATTAATGTTGTTGTTAATGTTGTTATTGTGGTTATTATTGTTGATGTTGTTGTTATTTTACCATCGTCGTCCTGGCTGTCGTTGTTGATACTGAATTCATTTCTAACACAATTCTAGTTTCCCTGTACCCTTTAGCTTCAGTTGCTCTTCGGTTTCAATTTGTCTCTTTTTCGTTTGTCACAACACTTGCTGTTTGCATTACATTAGAACTGATTCAGATTTTCATCAAGGCACAGAGAAAGAAAACTACATCCAAAGGAATCGTACTGGAGAAAATACAGAGCGAGTGAACTCTGAAAGATGTAGAAAATAAGACACACACGCACACACACACATACACACACACAACACTCACTCACACACACACACACACACACACACACACACACACACACACACACACACACACACACACACATACACACATACACACACACACAACACACACACAATCACACACACACACACACACACGCACGCACACACGCACACACACAACACACACAACATACAGACAACACACAGACAAAACACGCACACACATACGCACATACACACGCGCACACACACACACATACACACTCACACACACATGCACGCACGCACACACAACACACACACTCACACACACACATGCACGTACGCACGCACACACACACACACACACACACACACACACACACACACACACAAGAGAACAGAATCTTGCACAGTTAAGAAGAAAAAAACCAAACAAACAACAAAAACACGCATTCACTGAATACAAACATTTTCAGTATTCCGCCACATGTATATATAGAAATGACAAACAAGAAGACATTAAAAGATGAAAAAAAAAAAAAAACCCACGAAGAATAGACAGACAAATAGATGGACAGACAGACAGACGGACGGACGGACAGACAAACTTACATACAGACAGATGGACAGAGAGTGAGACAGACAAAGAGAGAGACAGAGATAGAAATAGATAGATAGATAGATAACAGACAGACAGACAGACAGAGATACAAACATACAGACAGATAGATGGATAAATAGATAGAAACTATGTTTGTACATACATAAATACATACGTACGTACATGCATACATACATACATACAAACATACATACACACACATACATACATGCATACAAACATACATACATGCATACATACACATATTCATACATGCATAAATGCATAAATACATACACATACATACAGACACGCATGCATGCATACGTACATGCATAATACATGCATACATACATACATACATACACACATACATACATTTTACACATACATACATACACACATACATACATTCATACATACATACATATATACAATACATACATACATACATACATACATACATACTACATTCATGCGAACGTAAATGCATATATGCCTACATACATATATACATACATACGTATGTACGTACGTACATACATACATACATACATACATACATACATACATATAACAGAGGCTGACAGAAAGACAGAAAGACAGATAGACAGACAGACAGACAGACAGACGGACGGACGGATGGATGGATGGAAGAACAGACAGGTAGATAGATAGATAGATAGACAGATAGATAGATAGACAGATAGATAGATAGACAGATATATATATAGATAGATAGACAGATAAATAGAGAGATAGATAGATATATAGGTAGATAGATAGATAGGTAGATAGATAGATAGACAGATAAACAGATAGACAGACAGATAGACAGACGGATAGATAGATAGACAGATAGATAGACAGACAGATAAACAGATAGATAGACAGATAGATACATAGATGAATAGATAGATAGATAGATAAATAGATAGATAGATCGATCGATATATAGATAGATAGACAGAT
>JAPXFY010000024.1:14566567-14569067 GCA_030674185.1 Monoplex corrugatus
ATTTCAACTTAAAATTAGAGAGGAAGGAAGAAGTGGCCCTTAAATTATGATTAGGAGTATATATGCATATATATATGTGTGTGTGTGTGTGTGTGCTTGCGTGCGTGCGTGCGTGTGTGTGTGTGTGTGTGTGTGTGTGTGTGAGTGTGTGTGTGTGTGTGTGTGTGTGTGTGTGTGTGTGTGTGTGTGTACATACATATTGACAAACAAACGCAAGCTCCAATATTTCAATTCATGAAGACAGGCATAACAATGATCTCACATACACAGAATTTTTACCTGATCACCCTCAACAATATCAAACTGGACAATGACTAATACATGTACACGCTGACAACTTACATTACAAAAAAATATGAAGCCTCTCATATTTTCCACACCAGAGTACATCTTGATCCCCGTCTGATCTCACACCAAGCTTCACGCATTTATGAATATACTTATGTTCCTTCTCTCTCTCTCTCTCCTCTCTCTCTCTCTCTCTCTCTCTCTCTCTCTCTCTCTCTCTCTCTCTCTCTCTCAATCTCACAATCTCTCTCTCTCTTTCTCTCTCTCTTTCTCTCTCTCTCTCTCTCTCTTTCTCTCTCTTTAAACGTTTCAAGTTTCCATCAAGTCTTTATAAAAAAAGCTAATTCATCGAAAAATTGCTCAATTCATAATTGATAGCGGCAATGTATTTTTGAATTTCATATCTTGTTTTAAAAAAAATTTTGAAATAGAGAAAAGATTGGTAAATTTGTATATAAGTTGACATGTATATATCAACAACAACAAAAGTATCGCAAATAACAAAATGTGATCAAAAGTTTTGTCGGACTTATAGCTTACATCATGTCGAAAAATATGATTGCTTGGTTTCATTTTTGTTTCTTTGTTCGATGTTTTAATAGCAGACTGAGATTTTCATTTCACTACAATGTAGCATGCTTTGTTCTAGCGACAGACTGATACAAACGTAAACTATAAAACCCATACGTTGGGTAGGGATTATAAGGCCTCACCAATGCATAAGGCGTATAATCAGGCTTAAGTCTTATTCCATTATCATTTTGGATCTTCTCCATCACACGGCATCTGCGGTGTAACCAGGTTTAAGGTTTATTCCATGATCATTTTGGATCTTCTCCATCACACGGCATCTGCGGTGTAACCAGGTTTAAGGTTTATTCCATGATCATTTTGGATCTTCTCCATCACACGGCATCTGCGGTGTAACCAGGTTTAAGGTTTATTCCATGATCATTTTGGATCTTCTCCATCACACGGCATCTGCGGTGTAACCAGGTTTAAGGTTTATTCCATGATCATTTTGGATCTTCTCCATCACACGGCATCTGCGGTGTAACCAGGTTTAAGGTTTATTCCATGATCATTTTGGATCTTCTCCATCACACGGCATCTGCGGTGTAACCAGGTTTAAGGTTTATTCCATGATCATTTTGGATCTTCTCCATCACACGGCATCTGCGGTGTAACCAGGCTTAAGGCTTATGCCATGATCAACTAAGTAACATAACTCTTGAGAGTCACGGAGTTATCTCCCATGTAGAATTTCCCAAACCCAACACAGTTTGCGCTACCCATTCAGCTAGCATAGACGCAGCCACAAAGCATAAAGTGGTAAGCTCAGAACATTCGTCTATGCCAGCTGAATGGGTAGCGCAAACTGTGTTGGGTTTGAGAAATTCTACATGGGAGATAACTCCGTGACTCTCAAGAGTTATGTTACTTAGTTGATATTTAAAATTCTCCATGCTTCCCTCTTATTTCCTTATGCCATGATCATTTTGGATCTTCTCCATCACACGGCATCTGTGGTGTAACCAGGTTTAAGGCTAATGCCATGATCAGTTTAGATCGTCTTCATCACATGGCATCAGTGGCGTCAATGCATGTGGAAGTTATCCTGAGCACGAAGATATGATCCAGAAACTGAAGTTAAAACTGGAGCAAAGAGGGGCAGAGACACACAGAAACTAACAAGGCAAAACACGACAGACCAAAGAATTCATCAAGTCACCCTTAATTTCTTTGAGCTGAAGAATATTTCTGCAAGTTTTAGCTTTCATCAGATAAACACGCCTTTGTATTCTCTATGCGTCACTTTTTGAGTAAAACCTGAATTCGCTTTACCTTGTGTTGTCATTCATCATTATCATCGTGTGCCCTGCGGCATGGCGTTGGCAATCATGATTCTCCATTCGAATCTATCCCTTGCAATTGCACAAGTACATCTTCTACCCTCTCTGTCCTCAGCCACCCTGCAAGTCCGCCCACTATTTTCTCCCTGGGTCTACATAGTGTTCTCTTTTCCTCCAGCTTTCCTGTTGTGACCAGGTGCTCTAACTACCCTTTCTTCTTAAGATGTCCTATATATGTTGCTTGTCTTTTCCTAATCTTTATAATTGATCTTCTTGTGTCTGCCTCCACCAAGACTGTCACGTTTGTTTTGTCATTAAATACACGTTTGCACTCTTTTTTCGTGCGTATCTGGTTACCA
>JAPXFY010000024.1:14579067-14584067 GCA_030674185.1 Monoplex corrugatus
AGAAGAAGAAGAAGAAGAAGAAGAAGAAGAAGAAGAAGAAGAAGAAGAAGAAGAAGAAGAAGAAGAAGAAGAAGAAGAAGAAGAAGAAGAAAGAAGAAGAAGAAAGAAGAAGAGAAAAAAAAAAAAGAAGAAGGAACAGAAACAGAAGAAGAAGAAATAAAGGAAAAAATAACTAAACGGAGAAAAAGAAAGAAAAGAAAAGAAGACGACCAAGCCATATTAACAATCTCCCTTTCATGGGGAAAACCTGAATGTCTCATGTTTGATGACAGTGCTCAAAACAGGAGACCTGTTGGCGTAGTGGTATAGCTCCTGCCTTCCATTCTGACCGTGTGGGTTCCAGTATGGCTCATGGTTCTCGATGGTCGTGGCCTGCAGTATATTTTTAAAGGATCATCGCAATCAGGGAGGTTACCTTTGTGCTCACCTTGCTTTTTTTGTCCCACTTTCTACGTCACAGAACCTGACACAGTTATTTTTTAACAATGGGATGATGGTGTTGTCGATCAGAATGATAAATATGACGCTATGGAGTTCCATCTAGGATTGAGACTGCGTGACAGGGCTGTACTTTACGCTTACCATCATAATATATCCTGGCGTCAAACAGGCCCGAGCAAAACAACAGCAAATGCAACAACTTTGAGACAGGTTGATAAGTTTAAATATTTGGGTACGGTCATCTCACCAGACGGCAGATGCACATCAGAAATAGCCAGCAGTGCTGGTTAGAAGATTTTAAGCAACACCCTCAATGACGCATCCGTGAAGTGGATGAGACTTAACGGTGTGGTCCCAGTCTTCCCCAATGAGCCCACAGCACGTCCAAGTCTGAGTAGAAGCCGGTTAGAGCAGAAAATCCCACAATGATATATTTTTGAAGGGACGGATGAGGATTCGAACCCACAGCCTTCCAGTCGGTATTCCATTGCGTTAACCACTACACCACGGCCACTGGTTCGTGGCCTGCAGTTTGCTTGGTACTGTTGAGAGATGGGGAAGGTAAAGAACTGATGGAAAGGAGTGGGATCCGTCCTGACAAAGTTGACTGAAGTGTAGTGACGTCTCTACTACCTCACTCCCATACCACCCTGGTTGTGGAACTACCTTGACTTTTTCCACTATATTTTTTGCCCCTTAAATAGGTCATGTGAATAAAATAGAAATAATAAGCAAAAATAAAGGGTTGTAGCAAATAGCAAGAAGACTGAAGTCACGGTAATCAGTAAAAAGCAAGAAATCACTTCGTGCAAAATAACAGCAAGCAACTGCAACAACTTTCGGACAGGTCGGTAAGTTTAAATATTTGGGTACGGTCATCTCACCAGACGGCAGATGCACATCAGAAATAGCCAGCAGACAGCATTCAAGAAGATGAAAAGCGTTCTTATTAACAAAATGCCTGTCACTGAACATCAGGAAAAAAAGTTCTTGTGTGTTATATAGAACCGATAATGTTGTACGGTTGTGAGGGGTGGACAGTCAACACGCAAAGTCAGAACAAAATTAAGGCAACTGAAATGTGGTGTCCAAGAGGAATGTTGAGAGTTCCACGGACAAAGAAAACAAACGAGACAGTCTTGAACAAGGCAGAAACAAGATCATTAATAAAGAGACTAGGAAAAGACAATCAGCATTTATAGGACATTTTATGAGGAAAATGGAATTGGAGCACCTGGTCACAACAGGAAAACTGGAGGGAAAGAAAACACCAGGTAGACCCAGGGAGGAAATATTGGACGGACTTGCAGAGTGGCTGAGGACAGAGAGGATGGGAGATAAGATGTACTTGCTGTGACAAGGCATAGATGTACTTGCAGTGACAATGCATAGATGTACTTGCAGTGACAATGCATAGATTCGTTTGGAGGGCCACGATCGCCAACGCCATGGTGCAGAGCACATGATGATGATGATGAAATAGGCCATGTTCATTCTTACCGACTTTTTACTTTTTCCACTTGTTTGTAGCATGGGGTGTTGAGAGATGATGAAACTGATAGTCTACAGTTAAACGGGAAACAGATCAACAAAAGAAAGCTGAAATATGTAGGCCATACGATCATTTTGATTTATGTCCATTCATCCACGCGCATACTGCAACTCCTTGTGTTATTTGTCTCTGTGCAAAATTCCCATGTAAGATATTATCGTCTATAAACAAGCAAGAAGTCCTTCCTCACTCGTTTTCACGTTTTTCGTTGTTGTCGTTCAGGCATTGAGTCATACATCTTCCGAGTCACAACTCATGGTCCCTACATTAATTTGTGTTTCCATGTCTTCGTTTTAGGTTTGCTCATGGACTTGAAAACAGTACTGGTTATCTGTTTTCATAGATAGTTGGTTAGTTGGTTGGTTAGTTGGTTGGATGTTGGTTGGTTAGTTTGTTGGTTGGTTGGTTGGTTGGTTGGTTGGTTGGTGGTGGTTGGTTGGTTGGTTGTTGGTGGGTGGTTGGTTTCTTTGTTGTTGGTGGTGGTGGTGGGTTATTTTTTTCATATTTTTGACAGCAATCATAAATCGGCAATTAAATGGATATCGAATGTGGTCACATATGTCAGCGTATTCACATACATGTGGTGAGAAAATGCTTGTCACTTACCGTCTTCTCTGCCGTATTGAATTATTTTAATCAAAGAATACAGGACAGCTTGAACAGACAATAGAAAAGGGGGAATACTGTGCTGCTGCATTGTTGTAAATTCTTTACGGGCAGCAGCCAAAATGTGACCTGGTAATTCCATTGTAACAAACAAAAGAAGCACAAAATAAAAACAAAATAAAACGAAAAAAAAGAATGTCGTCCCATTCCCACCCACACTGTGTGTGTGTGTGTGTGTGTGTGTGTGTGTGTGTGTGTGTGGGGCGTGTGTGTTAGTGTGTGTGTGTTAGTGTATGTGTGTGTGTGCTGTGTGTGTGTGTGTGTGTGTGTGTGTGTGTGTGTGTGTGTGTGTGTGTGTGTGGGTGTGTGTGTGGGTGTGTGTGTGTGTGTTTCTTTTTTATTTGTTTTCGTTTTCTCTTTTTTTTTCTTTTTTTTTTCTTTTCCTTTTTTGTTTTGTTTTTTGAATGCACCGTCATTAATAAAAACGGGAGTAGCGCACTTAAGTGACGCTCACAAAATAATGGGCCCTGTGGCAGACTCAGAGGGTGTGAAAGAAATGGATTGTCTGTCAACTAACTGGCTGTCAACTCACTCATGACACATTTAGAGTAGGGATGGGAGGACAAGGAAAATGATGGAGTAAAGAAAGATGGCTGGATGGGGGTCATAGGGTGGGGGTCATGGG
The DNA here is from genome assembly GCA_030674185.1 of Monoplex corrugatus. Lineage (NCBI taxonomy): Eukaryota > Metazoa > Mollusca > Gastropoda > Littorinimorpha > Ranellidae > Monoplex > Monoplex corrugatus. The sequence continues at coordinate 14,582,352 of JAPXFY010000024.1, forward strand.
GTAGGGGTCATGGGTAGGGTCATGGGTAGGGTCATGGGGTAGGGGTCATGGGTAGGGTCATGGTGGGGGTCATGGGGTGGTGGTGTAGGGTGGGGTCATGGGGTGGGGGTCATGGGTGGTGGTCATGGGTGGGGTCATGGGTGGGGTCATGGGTGGGGGTCATGAGGTGGGGTCATGGGGTGGGGTCATGGGGTGGTGGTCATGGGTGGGGGTCATGGGGTGGGGTCATGGGGTGGGGGTCATGGGTGGGTCATGGGGTGGGGGGTCATGGGTGGGGTCATGGGTGGGGGTCATGGGGTGGGGTCATAGGGTGGGGGTCATGGGGTGGGTCATGGTGGGGGTCATGGGTGGGTCATGGGTGGGGTCATGGGGTGGGGGTCATGGGTGGGGGTCATGGGGTGGGGTCATGGGGTGGGGTCATGGGGTGGGGGTCATGGGGTAGGGGTCATGGGGTGGGTCATGGGGTGGGGATCATGGGGTGGGGTCATGGGTGGGGGTCAGGGGTGGGGTCATGGGGTGGGGGTCGTGGGATGGGGTCATGGGTGGGGGTTAGATACAGACGCGACTGTAGAGAGGTCAGGGCACTGCTCTTCCAGTTGGAAGGCGTGCGTTTGAACCTGCTCAACACACTACACTCATTCGTACCTTTAAAAAAAAAGTAAAGAAGCACCGTGGTGTATACAGTTAAGCATCAGACACCTCCTCCTTGATTGCTGGGACTTGTACGATGTGAGACAAAATCACTACAACGGCGGACCCCTTAAAGAACCTCTTCCGAGACGTCCCTCCTGTCGCAATTTTCCAGTTTTTACAAGAGATCGAAGGATTTCACACCAGATATGATTTTATGTCTGTTTTTTCTTTAATTGCATTTTAGACATGCAAGGTTAACGGTGAGTATGTCTTTTTTTTTTAAACCGTTGTCTTTTTTTTAACCGGGTTGTCGTTTTTGACGTGGTGTAAGCCCTGATATGGCTCAAGTAGTCGGCTGGGCCATAAGCAATATGAACTTGAACTTATATACTAACTGGTGGGTGAAGGGTGGAGAACGTTTGTTTTTTTTTTCCGATGTGTCAGGTCAACATAAGCGCAGACCTGCTAGCAGCTGAACTCTCTTTGGTGTGTGTATGCACGCAACACATCAAATACGCTTGTTAGTGATGATGTCAGCCACATCAATGTTCGGTAGTTTATGAGAACACCGAGAACCCTGCGTGCACACACCGCTGAGAACGGAGTATGATCTCCTTAATGGTTAGATAAAATGAAACAAAAATTGAGCATACATGCAAACGCTCACTCGTATAGTATATATGACTTGGAGCCCAACAAACGCAATGCAAAAACAAACAAAACAAAAACAAAACCAAAACCAAACGAGAAGAAAAAAACAACAAACCCAAATCAGAACCAAATCAAACCAAAGCAGACGATAAAACAAAACAATCGTCGTCATCAATCATCATCATCATCTCATCTCTTCTCTCTTCTTCTTCTTTTCTTCTTTCTTCTTCTTCTTCTTCTTCTTCTTCTTCTTCTTCTTCTTCTTCTTCTCTTCTTCTCTTCTTCTTCTTCTTTCTTCATTCTTCTTCTTCTTCTTCTTCTTCTTCTTCTTCCTTCTTCTTCTTCTTCTTCTTCTTCTTCGCATTCTTCTTCCATTCTTCTTCGCATTCTTCTTCTTCTTCTTCTTCCTTGCATTCTTCTTCGCATTCTCTT
>JAPXFY010000024.1:14594067-14599067 GCA_030674185.1 Monoplex corrugatus
TTTCACCACTTCAGTGAAGTTTTATTTGGCAACAGGTATTTGTACTTCACCAAGCTTTACCAAATTTTGTACCATGATAAAACACATCATGCCGCAATAGCACACAAATATTGGTGTGAAAATCTACTGTAATTGTCTTGTTATTTAAGTTTATATATCCCTTTTTCTGACACATAAAGCATGCCGTTATCTGGTTAAAACGCATTTTAAATATATTTTGTTCGATTGAATTATAAAGTGCTGAGTGCATGTACATGTAATTTAAATATTAGATATTCCATTTTTGACGAATAAATGACAAATCGACCTCACAACATAGGCTCTACGCATTTCGACTGCCTCGATAGGACCTTTTCGGCCTCATATTTTCGCTGCTGCGAGTTAGGACTCATTTCGTGAAAACGGGTCACATATTCACAACATATCTGAATGTTTTTTGGGTTTGACTGACAGGCCACTAAACTGATACACAAAAGAAAATGTCGGTATATAGTTAATGCAAGTTTGATAGATTGCACGCATGATTGTAGACAGAGCATTAAAATTTTATAAAGCTTCAATATACTGCACACACAATTAAAGACAGAACATTAACATTTTATACAACTTTGATAGACTACTCACATGATTATAGACAGAACATTAAACTTTTATACAACTTTGATAGACTGCACACATGATTATAGACAGAACATTAAACTTTTATACAACTTTGATAGACTGCACACATGATTATAGTCAGAACATTAACGTTTTATACAACTTTGATAGACTGCACACATGATTATAGACAGAACATTAAAAGTTTGTACAACTTTGATAGACTGCACACATGATTATAGACAGAACATTAAAAGTTTGTACAACTTTGATAGACTGCACACATGATTATAGACAGAACATTAAAAGTTTGTACAACTTTGATAGACTGCACACATGATTATAGACAGAACATTAAAAGTTTGTACAACTTTGATAGATGCACACATGGTTATAGACAGAACATTAAAAGTTTGTACAACTTTGATAGACTGCACACATGGTTATAGACAGAACATTAACGTTTTATACAACTTTGATAGACTGCTCACATGGTTATAGACAGAACATTAACGTTTTATACAGCTTTGATAGACTGCACACATGGTTATAGACAGAACATTAACGTTTTTTACAACTTTGATACACTGCTCACATGATTATAGTCAGAACATTAACGTTTTATACAACTTTGATACACTGCACACATGATTATAGTCAGAACATTAACGTTTTATACAACTTTGATAGACTGCTCACATGGTTATAGACAGAACATTAACGTTTTATACAACTTTGATACACTGCACACATGATTATAGTCAGAACATTAACGTTTTATACAACTTTGATAGACTGCTCACATGGTTATAGTCAGAACATTAACGTTTTATACAACTTTGATACACTGCTCACATGGTTATAGACAGAACATTAACGTTTTTATACAGCTTTGATAGACTGCACACATGGTTATAGACAGAACATTAACGTTTTTTACAACTTTGATACACTGCTCACATGATTATAGTCAGAACATTAACGTTTTATACAACTTTGATAGACTGCTCACATGGTTATAGACAGAACATTAACGTTTTATACAGCTTTGATAGACTGCTCACATGGTTATAGACAGAACATTAACGTTTTATACAACTTTGATAGACTGCACACATGATTATAGTCAGAACATTAAAAGTTTGTACAACTTTGATACACTGCTCACATGGTTATAGACAGAACATTAACGTTTTTTACAACTTTGATACACTGCACACATGATTATAGTCAGAACATTAACGTTTTTTACAACTTTGATACACTGCTCACATGATTATAGTCAGAACATTAACGTTTTTTACAACTTTGATACACTGCTCACATGGTTATAGACAGAACATTAACGTTTTATACAACTTTGATAGACTGCACACATGATTATAGTCAGAACATTAACGTTTTATACAACTTTGATAGACTGCTCACATGGTTATAGTCAGAACATTAAAAGTTTGTACAACTTTGATACACTGCTCACATGGTTATAGACAGAACATTAACGTTTTATACAACTTTGATACACTGCTCACATGGTTATAGACAGAACATTAACGTTTTATACAACTTTGATACACTGCTCACATGATTATAGTCAGAACATTAAAAGTTTGTACAACTTTGATACACTGCTCACATGGTTATAGACAGAACATTAACGTTTTATACAACTTTGATACACTGCACACATGATTATAGACAGAACATTAAAAGTTTGTACAACTTTGATACACTGCTCACATGGTTATAGACAGAACATTAAAAGTTTGTACAACTTTGATACACTGCTCACATGGTTATAGACAGAACATTAACGTTTTATACAACTTTGATACACTGCTCACATGGTTATAGTCAGAACATTAACGTTTTATACAACTTTGATAGACTGCTCACATGATTATAGACAGAACATTAAAAGTTTGTACAACTTTGATACACTGCTCACATGGTTATAGTCAGAACATTAACGTTTTATACAACTTTGATACACTGCTCACATGATTATAGTCAGAACATTAACGTTTTATACAACTTTGATAGACTGCTCACATGGTTATAGACAGAACATTAACGTTTTATACAACTTTGATACACTGCTCACATGGTTATAGTCAGAACATTAACGTTTTATACAACTTTGATACACTGCTCACATGGTTATAGACAGAACATTAACGTTTTATACAACTTTGATACACTGCACACATGATTATAGACAGATCATTAACGTTTTTTACAACTTTGATACACTGCTCACATGGTTATAGACAGAACATTAACGTTTTATACAACTTTGATACACTGCTCACATGGTTATAGACAGAACATTAAAATTTCAACATTTGCGTCTTAAAATTATTGTGACTGGCATTCATTGTGATTGGTCAGTGTTTGCATTACTGGGTCATTTACTGAGATAGTGCTTGAATATTTGTATTCATTCACACGTTCTGCATTTTGCTCATCAGTTAAGAGATGCAGTATTGTTCCTTCTTTCTAAAATCTATTACTATTTTTTTCGGCTTTGTGAAGTTTAGACAATGAAAGTTTTTTTTTTTTTTTTTTTTTTTTTTTTGTACACGTTCAACCTCTCACCGTGTCTGATATAAGTTTGATTAGAATCAAAATAGTCTTGTAACACATAATTATATCAACATGTAATTACAAGTTTCCACAGTATCAGATAATTCAGCTGAGCCAGCCAGATACTGACAGAATGTTATTAATAGCGGTTTCTTCTCTCAAAGGTCTGCTTTACTTACAGAGTGAAGAAAGCAAGTTCTAGATGTTTATGGTAAAAAACAACAACTTTATGTTCCACGTCTATTCATTCCCATTACTGAGCACTCTTTCATAGTTAGATTATGGCTATGGGGGTGGGAGGAGGAGTATAATCATTCAAGGACTTCATGTCGGAATAGGATACTATAATCATCATCATCATCAGGAAGCCTTGCCGCTTGGCCTCGGTGATTATGGACTTCCATCTGTCTCTATCTCTTTTTGCCTCAAGCATCTCTTCCACCCTCCTTGTCTTCAGCCACTTTGCTAGTCCGTCTAGTATCTTCTCCCTGGGTCTACCCGGTGCTCTCCTTCCCTCCAGCTTTCCAATTGTGACCAGGTGTTCCAATTCCCCTTTCCTCATAAAATGGCCTATGAATGTGGGATACTATAAAGAGAGCAAGAAATACTGACATGGTATAGGAGCTGGAAGACTTGTTCTGTTCCAACTGTCTTTCTGACTATTCAGGTCTGCTATACACTGTGAGGTGTGAATAACTTCACCATCAGTCCACAGGGACATAGTTTCAAGCTTGGCTTGTCTACAGTGCTGTCTGGTATTGATTTCATTTGTTTAGTCACAATTGAATTACTGTGTGACACTCGTGCTGTTGTAGACAGAGAAAGCATACCGCCACGGTACAGCGCAACTTTTTTTGTTGTTGCTCCCTTTCTTTCCTCTGCGTGGGTGTCCTTGTATGTACCTATGAGAATGGATTTTTTTTAACAGGATTTTGGCCAGGGACACCTCGTCTATTCTCGTGAATTCTGTAGTGTGTGGGTATTGTGTGTGGCATACTTATCCAAGCCCAAACAGTATCCAAGAAGATGAGAAGCGTTCTTACCATCATCATCATCATCATCATCATCATCATCATCAGGTGCCCTGCCGCATGGCGTTGGCGACCATGGACTTCCAACCATCTCTATCTCTCGTTGCCCCCAGCATCTCCCCCACCCTCTTCATCCTCAGCCACCTTACAAGTCCGTCCAGCATTCTCTCCCTGGGTCTACCCGGTGCTCTCTTTCCCTCCAGCTTTCCCGTTGTGACCAGGTGCTCCAAATCCCCCTTCCTCATAAAATGGCCTATAAATGTTGCTTTCTTTTCCTAATCTTCCTTATCAGTGATCGACTTGTGTCTGCCTCCATCAAGACTGTCTCTTACCAACAAATGCTTATCAATTAACATCAGAAAGAGAGGTCTTGAATGCTATGCAGCACCCATACTGTTGTACGGTTGTGAGGCGTGGACAGTCAACACACAAAGTCAGAACAAAATTCAGGCAACTGAAATGTGGTGTCTGAAAAGAATGTAGAGAGTTCTACGGACAGCAAAGAAAACAAAACAAAACGAGACAGTCTTGAAGAAGGCAGACACAAGAAGAACATTAATAAAGATGATTAGGAAAAGACAAGCAACATCTATAGTACATTTTATGAGGAAAGGTGACTTAGAACACCTGGTCACAACAGGAAAGCTGGAGGGAAAGAGAACACCAAGAAGACCCAGGGAGAAAAACTTGGACTTGCAGGCTGGCTGAGGATAGAGACGATGGGAGATGTATTTCCAGCAGCAAGGGATAGATTCGTATGGAGGGCCATGATCGTCAACGCCA